>OZ005661.1:20669300-21054300 GCA_963930645.1 Salticus scenicus
TATTTTATTTTATAGAATAGGTGCAGGGTCTTGACGCACAGAGTAAACAACAGTTAACAACAATTATACAAAGAATCAGTTACGAACATGACAGTATTGCGTAGAGTACAGTATGTTTCATAAATCAGTGACTTTAGCTGTCTCCATAAGAGTAAATCAAAAGGATTTTTCACAACTTGCGAGGATTCGATGATTGTACATATTCGAGATTATCAGCCACTGAACGACATATTTACAAAATTATGCGACAAACAGCATATGCAGTTTGAACCCAAAATCCTTCAAAAAAACTTAGAAAGGAAGTATGAATAAGTAAAATTTTTATAAAAACCAAACCAAACAAATTAAAGAGCGTGACCAAAAACATAGGGTAGCGTATAGATCATATGCAATAATGTCATCCCCCCCCCTTCCCCCGTCATAGTGGCAAGATCAGACCCATAAACATTTATGCGTGTTTATCAAAACAGAAAAGAAAGAAAAGGAAGAGTGCTGTTTAGGCAAGTTCTTGGATACACGTTTGTCAGTTACTGAGTAACAGTAATTAATCAATTACTTAAGAGAGGTAACAATAGAATTGAATTTAAAAGTTACTTTGAAAAATTTACTGAATTTAATAAAATGTTTCATGTTAAATGTTTCTTTTTCTTTTTCTTTTTCCTTTTCTTTTCTTTTTTTTTTTTTTTTTTTTAATTTCATTATAATTTATATAAGTGAAAAATTTAAGAGAATAAACTTTTTTTATTGCGTGTTTTTCTCTTTCCTAAAGTTAATTTATTTTTTTACGTCTTTTACGTCTTTATTTTTTTATTTTATTTTTTTTTTTTTTTTGTCTTAGAGAAAGTATTGTTTTTGTGACAAATTTAATTTTCGAAAGTTTGTTTTCATTATAATTACACGTTTAATGGTTTCTTGAATCCGAAAAAACAAGTTTTTATCAGTTGGTTTGTGTGCATACGTGTGTGTGTGTGTGTGTGTTTGTGTTTGTTTGTTATCATCATATCTAGAGAAAAATAACAGCAAGTAGTTCAAACTAAGTTGTTTTAATGGGTATCATATAGGAATGATACGCGAAATATTTCGCTGAAGTCAAGCTAATGGTTAATGTGCAGCGTCATCCAAAACTATTCAAATACATTGCGGTTATGGGCGAAATCAAAGGTAAGTGGAGTTTAACATCTTTAGACTACACTAAACCAAAGGAAATGAATATATAGGGGAGACTGGGGCACAGTGGACCACTTTTAGACTTATAATTTTTTTTTCACCAAAAATAAAAAAGCAAGGTACTTGAAAAAATTAGCAAACATTCTTTAAACCTTTCTTGACATGACCTAATTTTTTTATAACAATACTTTGAATGCATTATGAATAAAAAAATAAATTGTGTGCACTCACAAAGTTGACCAACCTCTGTTGTTCATGTTCAATTAATAAAAATTACTCTTTTTTTCTTCTAAAATTAGTTTCTTATGTAATACTAGTCTAAATAACATAATTCGAACATTTTCACGAAATAAAATTACCAAAATTTAAATGAAATCAAAATAAATAAGAAACCAAATTAGAGGAAGAATCCTATATCAGATTTCATTTGTCTTTTCGTGCCATCTCTAAAAATAATAAAATATATTTTTAATTTGTTTATTATTTTTATATAGTTATAAAAATTATGAAATATATAATTAAACATTATATTACTATTCTAACATTTTTATTAATTATTTTGAGATATTAATACTTTACATTATATTTGTGAAATAAGTTTAACTAAAATCATTCTGCTTTTATAATTTGCATGTTATTCCTAAAAATAAAAACAATAAATTTATATAACCTACTATTTATTATATCACCTAATCATTTTATTTATTTTTTTAATATTAAACAATTCAAATAGCTATTAAATTTAGACATTCGTAATTATTATACTACTATTCAACTATTTTCCTTTTTCAGAAATTTATTTTATTATAACACTAAAATTACTATTTTTTTTATTAATTATTTTGAGTCACATTATATTTGTATATGTAAATTTAACTAAAAAAATAAGGTATAAAATATAATTTGGACTTTTAGATGCACTGGAAGGCGGTACACTGTGCCCCATTTAGAGGTGGTCCACTGTGCCCAATGCCCAGGCAAAACAAATAAAAATATTAAAAGTATATATAGACAATAAATATGCTAATAATTTTTATAAATTTAAAAACGACAATAGCGTCCCTTTTTTTAACAACTATCCAATATTTGTAGTCAATAGTTAAATCCTGATAAAAAAAAAAAAAAAAAAAAAACTTCAAGCTTGAAAAATTACTTTGAGCAGCTCAAAACATAAAAAATGTATAAAATGGCTACCTTAGTATTTACCATGGTTTTTTTTTTTTTTTTTTTTTTGGATGTATACAAGTAGTACCATGCTGTCATCTATGAGTCTCAATATAAACTAAAAGAGATAAATATTAAGAGATTTAAATAGAGGTGGTCCATTGTGCCCCAGTCTCCCTTATATTTCATAGGTATAAAAGCATAATTCATGAGGAATACGGTATGAGAATCACTCACCGTTCATTTACAGGTCTACACAAAAGAACTAGAATTTAGTGGGACAATACTTCAAATTTGTGGAAGTGCATTTCAGATTGTGATGTGTGTTACTTATATAGAATTATATTTAAGTTTATAATAATATGGGGTGACAATATACAGGTCTTCAAACAACTAGGTGATTTTTTTTTAATGTTATTAGTGGAAGTGCATTTTATGTAATATTTTACCATGTTCAAGAAAACTGTAAATATATATATATATATATATATATATATATATATATATATATATATATATATATATATATATATATATATATATATATACATACATATGATAGATATCGTAATAAAATTTAATCTTAAAATTTACAATTAATAGATACAAAACAATACCAACACACAAATATATAGAACTGATTTTCACTTAGAGGAGAGACTGACACAAATTGTTGCGATTTAGATTAAAAACCAATAAGAGACAAAAATAACTTAAATTACTTAGCCGACATGGATGATAACAAAAAAAGGACCATTAAACTTATGGCAGAGAAAACAAATAAATAACCACAGAAATAATTGAATAAAAATGCTTAAAATTAGAAGTAAAGTACTCATCAGGGGGCATGTACTTCATAAAGCTGTGAAAGCTACATCGATTTCGTAAAACAATATAGCTAATCATAGCAATTTATATCGTTTCAGCCGCGATTGAAACAGCAAAACATATAGAATGAGAAACTAAATGAAATTTTAAATTAAAACAGATATTAAATAAAATCTTCATGGATACCAGAGAGAAAACTAGAAAAAAGCATAGTAGCCACATGTAAAACATTTAATACAAACTGGAGAATAGGATTATGCCAACAAAAAATGAAATTAAAAATAGAAACTTTGCAAACATCGATTAATCGACAAAAGATGCACGACAGAGCATTTTCATTAACGATAAAATACACAGAGTAATTATTTATTGAGATAGTCAAAATATAATTTAAAGTTAATTAAAGTTTAAACTAGATGAATGGTAATTTAAATTGTATGTAAAACAAGAATCATTAAACCGTTCACAGAAAGGATTAAAGAAAGAAGACATAAGACAGCAGTGAGTCATCTAGCGTTTAGCTAGATAAACAAAAAGTCAGTTAAATTATTTCAGGATAATAAAACCGGTATCGCGTCATAACATCGCCGGAAAAAACATCGCACGTCAAAACATAGAAGACAAAATATCGCCGTAAAAACATTGCTGTGCTAAAATCATCGATGACAAAAACATAGCCGAATGATAAGTTATTATTTAGGATAGGATGTCTAGTTTTTTATGCAGCGGAGCCAGACTTGCAGTCAAACTGGCGGCTATTAACATAGATTATGTGTGAATCTAGACCTCTTCCGGAAATTATATTTCATTTCTTTTTTTTTTCCTCTCTCTCTCTTTTTCTTTTTCTTCTTCTTCTTTTTTCTTTTTTTTTAATGCATTAATCTAAAATAAAAGGTTTTTTTTTTTTTTTTTTTTCTGAATTACAGATAATTTTATGATTTTAGCAAATGCTCTTAAAATAAATATTTTCAGTTAAAAATTGCACATTTTACAATAATTCAAGGAATTTTTAAGAATACTTTGCCATCTTTTTATTTATTTATTTATTTATTATTATTATTACTTTCTCTTACCCATAAGGTAGAGAAAGTATTGTTTTAGTGTCAAATTTTCGAAAGGTAGTTTTTGTTAAATTTACTCGTTTTGAGGCCCCCTAAATACGAAAATCGTGTTTTTAGCAGGTGGTCTGTGTGTGTGTGTGCGTGTCAGTTTGTTATCAGCATATCTCAAGAACAAATAGAAGCAGAGATTCCAAACTTGGTATTCTAAATGTGTATCATATAGAGATGCTACACCAATCTTTCTGTTGAGATGAAACGAATTGTTCGATTACAGGGACAATCAAGAGTATTCAAATACATTACGTCCATGGGGGAAATTGCAGTTAAGTAGAGCTTAACATCTATAGACTGCACAAAACCAAATAAAATGAATATATATTTTTTATATGCATAAAAACATGCCTCATGTAGAATATGGTGTAGAAATCATTCACTGTTCGTCTACAGGGCAACATAAAAGAACTAGATTATTATGCGAGAATCGTGAAAATTGATGGAAGTATATTTCAGTTTGTGCCACGTGTTATTAACACAGGATTATATTTATGTGCACCATGTGATGCGTACATAACTTTCAGAAGATATAGAGAAACAGGGCTGCCAATATTTAAGCCATAACATTCTTCTTTATTTGTTAGTGAAGTGCTTTACTATAATATACTATAACATATAATATTTTACCAGAAATTAATTCCTTAAAGTTATATGGTAAATAAAGTATTTTTTAAGCTAAGTATTCATAGATTGTTTTCTTGTATATTTACACTTTTGAGGCTTTCCTGAATACCGAAGTGAAGTTTTATACTTTGATCTTTGCCTGTGTCTGTTAGAGTAAATAAAAAAAAAAAAAATCAGGCGATCCAAATGATGTGTTTTGAAATGAATACGTTTGTTACTAGAAAAGTTTGTTCCACATTGACAAGTTTCAAGGAATGATGCGTGTGAAAGTTGTCTAAATAATTTTAAATGAACTTTTGAGCTTCATATCAGATTTGAATTCTCTATAAATGTAGTTACAATAATGAAACGTGGGGCCAGATCCCGACTTAGCCTAATTGGGGCCCGGGGCAAAAACGTCTTTGGGGGGCCCCCCTCTGCTTCACTACTTCAGTAATGTAGAACTGAAATTTATGGAGGTATTTAAATTTTTCACCTCACTATAGATATATAACAAGAAAATTGACTAGGACCTAAAATAGCTATAAAGTCTCCCTCCCCCCCTACAATGGTCAGACGAAATATCGTTCTATCCATTTTATTTCGGATTGTTAACTTTGTCATCTACATTAGGGTGGAATTCAGCTAAATTTTCGCAATTACGATGGCTCATTTAAGCCGGATTTTACACTGTACTGATATTTTGTTTAAAAAACGTTCATTAAAGAAGGAAATGTAAAATAACTTTCTATTCAATTTGGGGGCCCCCTCTGATGTGGGGGCCCGGCGAAATGCCCCAGATGCCCCTGCCTTAGTCAGGCTCCACGTGGGGTTGAGGGGGCGTTAGCCACACCAGATTATTTTCTTTTATTTTTTACCTTGCTTTATGTAAGCTTCGTTTTATATGACTTGTCTACCGATATACACCCAAATTAATTTGGCATCCGTTTTCATAATGGTTATCTCATACATTAAGTTTGATGCCTGTATTCGTCTTAAAAGTTGAGATTCAACTTTTCGATTTTTGAGATAAATTGCAGCACATATAAGCGTTACCTGTCAGGTGATATGCACTCAAACTGAACTAATAAAGGGTTTCATAATCTTCATTTCTTGCATACTAAGTTTTGTGCATTTATATGGAGTAAAATCTAAAATATAGCCTCTCCTTAAAAAAAAAAAAAAAAAAAAAAAAAAAAAAAAAAAAAGTTTGTATTGCAGCGCTACCTATTAGTCGATATGCACCCAAATTGAATCATTATAATGTGTTTATAATAACCATCTTACCAAGTTTTGTTTGATTACTCACTATATAACTTGAGATAAAGCCTTCCCTAAATTGGGAAAAATCGCAGTATAGCAGCGCCATCTGTTGAGCGATTTGCACCAAATGTTGATAGGCAGTAATTTATGTAAGCTGCAACTACATATAAATTTACATTAAATTTTGCTCTGTAGTTTCTGAGATATAGTTGCCACAAATTTTTTGTCACATGTACTGGCAGACGGACAGACAAAGATTTTCTCAGATTTAATCGTGTTCTGGACCTCTTAAAACTCGTAAATCCATTAAAAAAAAGGAAGTCTAAAATGTTTACGAAATCAAAACTTTTTTCGATTGAATATGAAGAAAGTAATTAAAAAAACCTATGTTGTGGTCATCACAAAAAATTTTCTATGTCATTGTTTATAACAGGGTATCTCACTGATTGATATGCACAAAAATGTAATCAGCGTAACTTCTCACAATTCATACTTTGCATTGCATGTCGGTGCAGTTTTAACTACTAGACGGTGACATTATGGCTATCTGAAAATACGCAAAAAATGATAGCAGCACCATCTGTGGACCGATATGCATTTAAATCGAATTCGCGTATTTTTTTATAATATGTACCTCACATAGGAAGTTTGGTCCTTTTATGTAACATAGAAACTGAAATATAGCCTGCCTGAGAATAGAAAGTATGATAGCAGTATAATGAAGATTTCTTGTTACAATTGAAGAAACGGAACGTGATCGAACAAAATTAGTGAAAGTCAGGTTCTAAATTAATCCATACAAAAAAATCACTTGAAAACAGAGTCAAGAGGTGACTTAATTCTTTATTAAAGTACTTAGAAAACTATTGAAAGAATTTCAGGGATATGCTCCAATTAAAATACTGCGAGAGAGAGGTAACTTTTTAACGTGTTAATAACTCGAGATATTCTCGTAAAGTGTGTGGGGAGAGCAAACCGAGCGCACGACTTGCCCAGCCAAATCTGGCAAGCCTGCAAATCACATGACCCAGCTGTCGCCAAATAAACGCCAAGTGTGATTCTTTGTTCGTGAATTGAACTTAATGTTAATTTTTGAATTTACAACGACGGTTTTAAAATGTATTAACCCTTAAGCTGTGCCAGCTTTACGCCAAGCGTCATGCTGACTACAGACCGACCGTTATGAACTGAAATCATTAACATTACGCAATTTTCAAATAAATTACATCCGGTGTTGAAATAATATTAATTCTGACAATGAGTTTTCTTGTGTAGGAAAATCTGAGAACACTTTTTTTATAAGAATATTAAGCTAATTTATATCTCTCAAATGATAAGTTATTAATAAAGTATTACATTTAAAATCTAAATAAAAACGAAATCTTTAATTTATGAGTTCTATTAATAATTCCAAAAAGAATGAAGTTTTGATTTAATAAAGTTTTATTTTAATCTGGTTTACGTAATTAAGTATGCAATACAATTAATTCATTTTATTTTATGAATTAAAAAGTAAAATACATTAGGAATCGGAAAACTAATATGAAATAAAATATGAAATAAAATTAATTTTAAAACGAAATTTTCTCATGAAAAATGAAATAATTTAACTATACAGATTTTAAAGGAAAAGGACTAAAAAGTGAAAGTATGTGTGGAAACTTCTCCACAAGCAGCATAACAGTGCCACCTGTTCGACTCCTACACACACACAAAGTGAATCAAAATAATTTTACCTAATATACATGATATTAAGTTTAGTCCAATTCTGTATCATAGACGTTGAGAAATTGTCACCCCCTAAATGGGATGGTAGCTCCAGCTATCGGTCCATTTGCATTTAAATTGAATCAGCATTATTTTACATAACATCCATTCCACATGCCAAGTTTAGAGCATTTGTAGCTCTATAGAAGCTGTGATATAGGTTTTCCTTAAAAGAGGGAAAATTACAGCATAGCAGTGCCATCTGTTGGCACCCCAATATCTAATCAAAATTAAATTTAAGTCAAGGTCTACCGAGTATCAAGTTTGGTTAAATTTTACGAATTACTTCAATCGATACAGCGTCTACAAAACGATACAGCGTCTACAAAATATTAGAAGTGCACAGACATTTTCTAAAAGTGACATTTAAAAAATATTCAGGATATCTCAAAACGTGTAGATCGATTGAAAACTTGTGATCGAAAGTTTTCATTATTCCTATACTTTCTTTAAATATATATATTTACATATGTATATAGCTGAAATTAAAACTTTATGTTTACAGAAGCGTGTAATAAAAAGAAAGATGTTAAAAATAGTGTCGTCATGACATAAAAAATCAATCTGACATTTATCTAATCTTTAAATTGTAATTGAACGAAAAAAAATAAAAAAAATAAAAAATCCTTTAAATGTTTAGTCTATTCAATTGTTATTAACAAAAAAAAAAAAAAAAAAAAAAAAAAAAAAAACGTTTTTTTTCTATCGGCTATGTTATTGTCGAAGCGATGTTATTGACTAGGCGACGTTTTGACAAGCGATGTTTCGACGGCGATGAATTGACGGTCGACGTTATTCCCGCCGATGTTTTGACGTATTCATACATTAATAATAAAAATATATATTCTATTAAATTATTAAAACATTTTAATTCAAGTAAACAAATGTTTTTCATAAAAAACTAGTTGGCATAGGTGGACTCTGCTCAGTTCCCCATCATATGTATATTCTCATAAATTTCTTGTACAGGACATATTATATTCATGTTAAGAGAAAGGAATTTGACCAAATGCTTGACAAAATGACAGAACGAAATCCTCGCCCAATAGGCTACCCACCATTCAGTTCGATATATTTATACTATTCTAATCTATTAATTTATCTTATTGGGATCAATTTCGTAGTTTATTTTCATGCTACTATTTCCAATGACACTTTCCCAAAAATGCATATTTATAAGAAATATCGCCTCATTTTGCTACGTTGATAAAATCTTAAATTTCGAATAACTTACGAAGTTCTCCTATTTGAATATTTGTAGTCAATCATGTTCATACAAATATCATAAATGCTATTTGTAAATTGTCTGATATATTTTTGATCCTCAAAATGGACGTTTATGCTCGATTTTGCATTATTGTACCATTTTAAGTAAATCGTAAATTCCAAATAATTTACGAATTTTTGAAATTGGAAAATTCATACTCTATGGTATTCATGTCAGTATCCTAAATAATATTTCAAAAGTGGTCTGACATCTTTATGATGAATATATCCCTCAAGATTCACGTTTGTGTAAAATTTTGCCCTATTCTGTTACGATAAGAAATTCGTAAAATTCTAAGAACTTGCGAAATTTTTATATTGGAAAACTCATAGTCAATAATATTCATTCCAGTATACTAAATAATATTTCTAAAGTAGTCTGACATGTTTACGATGAAAATATCCCTCACAATTGACGTTTATGTAAAATTTTGTCCTATTCTGCCATGTTAAGAAATTCGTAAATATCCAATAACTTGCGAAATTTTTAATGTAGCATGTATAGTAACTGATGTTCATTCCGGCATCAAAACGGATATTTTAAAACTGGTCTGACATTTTTACAGCAAACATTTTTCCTGTAATGCAAGTTTAAGTGAAATTTTGCCCTATTCTCCCATGTTAAGAAAATCGTAAATTTCAAATAACTTACGAAGTTTTTTAATTCGAATGTTGCAAATAAATAGGGTTCTTGTCAGTGTCGAAAGTAATATTTTAAAACTGGTCTGACCTCTCTGCGATCATTTGTTCGTGAGATATCGTGTAAACAGACTAACAAACTAACGGACTGACACACTGACAGACACCCTACAGACATACACCATAAAAATTTTGTCCTTTTCGGATTCCTCACACCTGAAAACGTGTAAAAAAGTCAATAAATCGAGGTCGAAAATTTTCACGATTACCTAAGTTCCCCATGCCTATAGTATGATGGAGAACTAAAAATTAAAAAAAAAAAGTAATTCAAGTAAAAACAAAAAAAAAAAAAAAAAAATTGAATAATTCAACGGAAAATGACATTCATATTGCGTCTATTCCTTAATGATTTATACTATATTTTAATATTTTTATTTAACATTTTATGCCAATGTCGTTAAAATATTGATCGTCTGCTTTAAATTTTGCTGTTATTTATCCGCAAATGGAAAGAACTTTTATTTATATGTAGTTATTGTGGTTTTGTTGATATTTCCATGAGTAATTTAAGGATTTTTCGAAAAAGTAAATTAGGTCCTTTCGTTATTCATGTATAGTTTTCGGAATTTTATTAATTTAATTAGTTGAATACAAACATTTATTTTGAGAAAAATAGAAAAAATAAATAAATAAAGGATTTATTCTGGATACGCTTTGATTATTTGAAAGAATTTTGCGAAAAAAAAAAAAATGTAAAAACTTGAAAACGTGATTTTTTTTCCTTAATAAAAAGATAATTTTACCCTTAATGATATCTTTGAATAGATAATATTTATTTATTTGTTAATTTCATAATTAAATTCAATAATTAATCTCTTATTTATTTATTTATTTATTTAATAATAATAATAAATAATAATACTCCAGCCGGGTTCAAATGTAATAACAGGTACACGCGAATCCAACACCATACCTTAACACCACGCTTCCTTGACCTGAATTCCTCTTTATTCTATTTTGATAAAAACACCTAAAAGTATATGTGCCATGGGGTATTCTGCATTCTATTCTATGTTTTACACCATGCTCTTTAATTTAAGTTTGGTTTGGTATCAATAAGAATTTTACAGATACATACTTTGCATTTAAGTTTGTTGAGGATTTCCGGACACACACTGTATATACCGTGTGCCGCATATTGTTTGTAAATATTTTTAAAATTTCATAAATTTTAAAATAATTAAATAAATGGTAGAAACGAATACGTTTTGCGAAAATGTTATTATTTTGTAGGATTTTTTCCGCAAAAATAAATTAATAATAATAATAATAATAATATATGTATATATTTCGATTGTGGGCATGGGAACAAATCACATATTTCCATAGAAAACTATATTTATTTCCATGCATGCAAATTCATTGCTTTTTCTGTCTGGCATCAGCACAAATTACTGCTTACATATGAACTACAACATAGTTAACTGCGATATGTTGCATATCCATTTGGAAACATGAGATTTCGTAGCGAATGATGGTATTTTACTGCACAAAGGAGATCGGCTTCTACAATTTTATCTAGTTTCACATAACTTGAAAGCAAAAAACCAGCTGGTGTTGAGTTGGGTGAGCAAGGCGGTCGATTTCGAAAAAGTGAATAATTTCCTATCAGCTATTTCAACATGTTCTGCAAAAATATCATAAACCAATGCTACAGTGTAATTATGTTATAAAAATATATAAATTTACATAATACAAATAGATTTCTCTAATATACATTGTTATCGAAAAGAATGCTTCTGAGTTCCAGGAATGAACCTTACGCCAGAAGAACATATAATGTTACTGTCTCAGTATTTATATTCCATTTCTGAGTAAATATATGTTAAAATTTACTATTGTTTTATATAACAGTTTATTTTAGAAAAAAAAAATAGTATTGCATTTGTAAGAAATTTGTAAATAGAGGAAATTTATTTTATAAAAAATTCTACTTTTCCAAAATATCACAAAAGCTCCAGAAAATTTCAGATGTTAATAATATCAAGAACATTCAAATCTTTTAATAATAATAATAATAATAATAATAATAATAATAATAATAAGAAATGTATACATATATTGTTTTTTCTAATTATGTAAACTAGAATTTAAATATTCATCTGAAAAAATAATTCTTTCAAAATGCATTTTTAAGTAATTTATTACTAATTAAAACTTCAAGTTTAATAAATCAATCTATAATTAAAAAAGTATAGTTTAGATATAATACATTTATCAAAATATTATATTTTATGTTATTTTTATATGCATAAATATTAACATAACATATTTTTAAGAATTAAATTCATTTTTAAAATAAAATATGCAAACAACATTTAGTTTAAAATAAAGACACTAGCGTTCGCCATCCCTAAAGTTTGCACCACTGTTTCCCACCCTCAAAAAGACATGTTTTGAGTCAGCTCGAGCTAGATTCTAAGATTCTATGGAAACTAGCGCGGGTGCATTCAAATTCATAGATTTTTTAAAGCTTTTTTTAACATGTCTTTTCTGAGAGTGGCGATTACTGCTGCAAATTTATATATATATACATATTATATTTTATTTATATTATTTTTATTTATATTTTCTCAAATTTATATATATATATATATATATATATATATATATATATATATAATCAAACCATTTTAAAGAATTTCTTTTTATATTGCAATTAAATACCTATTTTCATGTGTTCTATTTTGTATCTTGATTAAAAAAATTTCAAAGGTCAAATTTCGAACGAAATAATCATGATATAATTTTTAACGTCTGTTTTAATGAAAGTTAAAAACAATTTGCCTATGATATGCCACTGTTATATATTATTAATAAAAATAAAAAAATGAATTTTTTATTATATATTTTTTTATAAAAAAAATCAATTTTTTAAAGAATTTTAGTTTTATATTGCAATTTAATATGTATTTTCATATGCTTTATTTTGTATTTTGATGAACAAATTTCATAGGACATTAAAAATAAATAAACTTTTTGTCCTTTTTTTGTGACATAATCATTATGATGCAATTTTTTATCATATGTTTTAATAAAATTTACAAAGAAATTGCCTATGATATGTCATCGTTATGTAAAATTTGAAAAAAAATATTAATCAAAACTTATAGAATGAAAATGAATTCCATTACAAACATCACTTAAATTAGATTTTACTTGTGTAATAAGTTTTCTTTGTTTCATTTGGCCTCTATGAAGTTTGCTTTAATTCCTTAACGTAAAAGTTTTCAAACTTACTTTCAATAAGTATTTAACACACATTCAATAAGCAAAATATTGCAATACCAATCTGATATTTTGATTCCTTTTGGACTTAAACAATTTATGAAAACAAAATTATTAGTCAACATAGTTTTATAAAGTAAAATTAAAGATTTTAGTTAATAAAGGTTTAAATATTAAATTACTTATTAATAAAGAAAAATAAGTTAGCGAAATTTTATTTATTGTACATATATGTAATTGACTGCAATGAGATTCCATAGTATGTTGTACACATTTAAAACCTATTATGTGCTATTTATTATTATTATTTATTTACTTTGACGATTTTTAAATTTATCTTACTAAATTTACGTAATTAACTTACTTTGATAATTTGTTTTTTTCCTAATTTTTATATGTTTGTTTGTTTGTTTGTTTGTTGATAACATATACATCAGATTTGTATGCTTGACTCGTAGCCCATTTGTAAATCTTCGTCAGATAATTACAGATAGCACATGACAGAATTACGATACGAAGAAATGAAAAAAAAAAAATACCCACGGCCAGCGTGGGAATCGAACCTGCTTTCCTACACTCGAAGGAAATTAGCAGTGTGATGACGTAACCACCCGGCCACGGAAGGCCCAATTTTTTATATAATAATTGAACATATGTACTTCAAAAGTTCTGTTGATGTGTTTAACTCTCTTAGGTTGAATTTCAACAAATATATATATATATATATATATTCATAATCAGATTTTTTATCTTTATTTCCATGAAAATACATTCAACACTTTTGAATTTCTGATATAGATTTAATTAAATAGTCACATTTTTAGAGAGTTAGTAATTTCATATAACATTGATAAGCGTGCTGCTTTTAAAACAACCATTCTCGTTTCAGATATATATCATGATTAATAGTTAGATAAAGCATTTTCATCATAATAACATGATCTTGTGTTTACGATTATACATCGCGTAAACAACATAGACAAGGTTTCAACATACAACTAATCCCGTCTTTCATTAAATTTACTCTACAAATTCTCGAACTATGTCATAGCAATCTATGCCTGATTTATGTAAAGTAAAGGGACATGCTTCTAACCGATTTCATATATTGATATTAGTATTCAGAATAATATATATTGCTTTGATTTATTAATAACTATGAGAATAAATTTCAGATGATCATTTTGTTTGAATGTTTTAGAAAATATTTAACATATTCTCTTTCTTTATTTGCTAGTTTTAAATATTTTTATGTATAATTATTACTTGTAATTAAATTGAAACAAAGTATATATTCGATTGCAATTGTCCATATAAAATTCAGCTTAGATATGAATATTCATACTGTATTAAAATACGTATATGTAAAACAATCTCCATATTTTATATTATATATTTATTATATACACCAATTTATTCTCTTGTTTTGTAATAGGAATACTGTTATTTTATTAAGATATAAATTAGCATAAAACATCCTAATAATATGAAAATAAAGATTTCTGGCATCTATATATCTCACGGTATTACGAAAAATCTTGAAATAAACTTAATGAGCAGTGGGTTGCACAAGTAAATAAAAATCAGTTACTTGAAAAATTCTTTAGTTTATTTTGTTATATTTACAAAAACGTATTTACATAGCGATTTGCGGTCCATTATCTTCGATTTTTCGGAAGGTTTTCTTTATAGTATCTGCATGACCGAATTTTCCCGGTCTCGTTGTATAGAAAATGGGATTTGTTTTCACATAATGATATTTATTATTTATTGTCTAGTTGTACTTATTGTCAAGTTGCCACTGAAAGCTAATTTTCCTATAGATAAGGAAAATTCAAATCGAATTATCATATCAAATCCTTAAGTATAATTTCTTATCAAAACCGTTTAAGCCGTTTCGTAGAGGACAAGACTTCTGCAATGTATTGCTCTAGAGCAGTGCCGGCAATTTTTTCTGAAGAATACGATAAGCGTTTTCCATCTAAAAAGTATCTTCTAAACATTTTTTTTTTTCAAATCGTTTTAGCGATTTACAAGAAAACAAATGTTACGCCGTATTTCTCCCGGTAGGTGAGCAGATCACCAGTGAATGCTAATTATGATAAAAATGAGGGTTATTTCAGATCGAAATGTCATCTCAAAAACACAAACTCTAAATATTTACCAAAACCACTGAAGAACTTTTTTTTTTCTTTTTTAAGATAAATAAATAAAACGAAGATTCTGCCATTTTTCCTGAAGGAAGAGCAGTTTAATGGTGCACGCTAAATGTTCCAAAGGAAATGACAGACTTTTATGTTTTCAAATAGGTTATAAACTCAAATATTCCCTTAATAATTTTTTATCAATATCACTCAAATAGTTTAAGAGAAAACCATGTATCTTATACATCTTGCAACATGCGAAATGAAGATTAACAGTGAATTCTAAATTTCATGAAGATGAGGATAAATCAGATGTGCTTCTCATCTCAAAAAACGCTTAAATCTAATTTTAAAAAAAAGTTAAAGCCATTTCCTAGAAACTTTCTACCGCAGGTGTGCAACGGGATGCGTTAAGGCTAATTGTAAAAGTTAATTTTCCTTCAGTTTGAGCTGTCATTTAAAATACTCCCAATACTTACATATTTATCAAAATCTTTCAAACAGTTTCATAGAAAAATCAAGTTCTAGAGATATTTTTGCAACGGTAGAGCTAACATTCCTCGAGACGAGAATGTATGAGATAGGTTTCTCATAATAAAGTGGTGGACATAATTATAAGAAACCTATCTAATTTGACAAATAGTCAAAAAAAGATTCAGTGCTTAAAAATTTTTTATCAAATACGTCAAAAACATAAATTTGTTCTGTTATCACACGTAATTGTTTTACAGAAATGATATTTTTATATAGTTTAATAAAAAAAAAATAAAATAAAAAAAATAAAAAAAAACCATGGACAAAATTATAAGACACCCTAACATTTTAATTAAAACACCTGCTTTTTTTTCGAAAATAACGTGCAATATGCAAATTTTCTGCACGCTATTATGACGTCAGCAGTTAAATAAAGCAGACGATAACCGACTTCACGCATTTACAAACATGCCACGAGGTACAGAATTAAAAGAAAGTGAAATTCGCAAAATTTGGTGATTAAATGGAACTGATGCTTCAATTAATAATATTTCAAAAGTTATTAAACGCTCTAGATATGCAATTAGAAATGTTTTGAAAAGAGGAATTAATGGATAGGTGATTAAAAGATCTCGACGTACTCCTTGCTTGTCCTCGACAGACTGACGCCATGTACTTTCGCTTGCTACACAGAATAAGACGATGACCACTACAGGCATTAAAAATGCTTTGAAACTGAATTGTTTAAGAACCATTCGCAGTGTGTTGCATAATACTTCCTATGTGAAATATAAAAAATTTAAAAATAAAACCACCGCTTTTAAGCTGGCACAAAATGGAGCGTCTAAACTTCGCTAAACAAACTATGGCCTGGACTTCCAAATGGTACACAGTGTTACTTCTGATGAAAAAAAAGTTTAACCTGGATGGTCCTGACGGGTTTCAATATTATTGGCATGATTTACGGAAGTCTCCTCATGTACTAATGAGCCGCCAAATGGGTGGAGGCTCAGTAATGGTTTGGGATGGTTTTTTGGCTCAAGGGAAAACGGATATTGTTTTTGTGCATTCAACAATAATTCCGAAAAGTATAAGTATCTTCTTAAAGATCAACTAGCCATATACGGTGAACTTCTTTGTGGCGAAAACTACACTTTCCAGCACGATAACGCGCCGATTCATGCATCATACGAAAAAAAAGGGGCTTTCAGAGCAAAGTATCAATGTTCTCTCGTGGTCTTCTCGCTCCCCAGAATTAAATCCCGTCGAAAACTTGTGGGGGATCTTAACTCGTGCGGTTTACTGAAATGGGAGGCAGTTTATATGTGTCGAAGACCTAAAGAATGCTATAAAATGTGCTTGGGAAGAACTTTCTTGCGACATTTTGTTAGAATTGATAGATTCGATGCCGCATCCCATCTTTCATGGTATAAAAAACAATGGCGACTCCACTAAATATTGTATAACCATGTTAGAAAATTTTGTTTTAGACCATTAGTGTCTGCTAATTATGTTGACCACTGTATTTGGAGAAAACGGTTGGTGTCTTATAATTTTGTCTATTATGTTTTTAAGTTTTTCATTAATTTTTATGAAAATATCATTATTATAAAATAATTATCTATAATAACAGAAACAATTTATGTTTTTGACGTATTTGATAAAACATTTTTATGCTCTGAATCTTTTCTTTCACTATTTGTCAAATTAGATAGGTGTCTTATAATTATGTCCACCACTGTATATATATATATATATATATATATATATATACTTACTTTTTTTATGTTTTGATTAAAATCGTTCATTTTATTTCCGAGAAAACTAATTTTCTGCCATATTGTGCAATATAAGGGACACAGTTAACAATAAACGGTAATTTCATAAAAAAGGGATAATCAGATGGATTTGTCATCTCAAAAAACACTTAGAACTAAGTTTTTATCAAAATCGTTGGAGTCATTTCCCAGACAACCGTATTCCTGCATATTCTTCAAAAACAGAAATGAGGGTTAACAGCGAACGCTAATTTTTGAGAAGATGAAAATAAATCAGATTCGTTTGTTAACTCAAAGCAGCCTAATTTTTAAGTTTTTTATCAAAATCAATTAACATTTCTCGAGAAAGCCCGGAATAAACAGGATTTCTGCCACATTTTTTAAAGGTTGTAGTGAGGGTAACAATAAACGCTAATTTTTCTAAACATGGGAATAAGTGTAGTCATATCTTTTTTTAAGTAAGCCCTAATTTTGTCATATTTTTCAAGCAGCGGATAATGGGTTAGCAGCGAATTTATTTTTTCTTGAAAATGAGGATAAGTTCAATCAATTCTTCAACTCTAAAACAGTGAACCCTTATGCTTCCTGAAATTAATTATTTCTGTTTCCGAGTAAACCAAATTTCTGCATTATTTTACAACCGAAATGTAAAGAGGTAACAAAGAACAGGAATTTTGTTAAAGATGAAGATATGCCCAATCATTATTTTTCATACGATTAAACTCATTATACCTATTTCCAAGTAAAACCAATTTCTGCCATATTTTGCAACCGGTGGATAAAAGGTTAACAGCTAACACAAGATTTCTTGAAAGTGAGACTAAGTCCTTATTTACATCCTAAACATTTCTTAACTCAAAACATTCATCAAAATCATTATATCCATTTCCAAATAAACTCAATTTCTGCCATATTTTGCCCTATTAATGTACAATTCTCGTTATATTACTCCAAGTAACTGATAGATAAATGTTTAACAGCAAACCCCAATTTTTATGAAAATGAAGATAATACTAATCGATTTTTTACTCCAAAAAAAACTTAATCCCAAACTTTCAGCCAAATCATCATACTCATTTTCCATAAAACTCAATTTCTGCTATATTTTCCAAACGGTAGTTAAAGGTTTAACAATAAACGTGAATTATCTCGAAGATGAGGATGTATCTAATTGATTTTATACCCCCAAAAAAATCTGATCCAGAACTTTTTTGAAAATCATTGCATCTTTTTTCCGAACTAACCCAATAACTGCCGTAATTTTAACCGGCTGAGAAAAGGTTAAGACTGAGCGGAAAATCCCCTAAACAAAAAAAGAAGTCTAACTTGTACCCCCTCCCCGAAGAAAAAAATAATAATAATTTCAATCGCTCAAGAATATCCTTTTATCCGTACATTTATGAGTAAACCCAATATCTCCCAAATAGAACAACTAGCCAATAAAGATTTAACAATGAACACTAATTTTCTTGAAGATGAAAATATTCCTAATCAAATTATCACTTAAAATAAAATTATGCACAAACGTTCATAAAAATCGTCATATCCACTTCCAAGTTAACTCATTTTCTGTCATATGTTGCAACTCGCCGATAAAAAGTTAAAAACGAACGCAAATTTTCTGTGGATGAAGATAAACACAATCGTTAAAGCACCTCCAAAAACCATTTAACCTCAAACTTTCATCAAAATTGAGTTAATCGTTTCCGAGTAAACCCATTTTCTGCTGCATGTTGCAACATTTCGATAGAGGGTTAACGGTGAACTATAAATCTTCAGAAGATGGAAGATGGAGATATGTCCAAACGATTTAGCTTCATAACCCTTTCCGACTCAGACTGTACGACCATGCAGGCTAGACGTTCATGACATCTACATACATTTTTGCATCTGTAACAGTCGTATGTAATAAAATCGGGAAATGAACGATCGAGTTAATTAGCGGAAAGTTTAAAGTGCAATTTTTACCCAACAAATGTCGGTTATAGTCCATATATATATATTTTTTCAGTTATCAAAAACCGAAGAATTTAATGTTTTAAGATAAAAATGTTTCGCGTCGGAAAGGGTTAAAAAACACTTAACTCCAAACTTTCATTAAAATAGTTTTATCAATTTCCGAGTAAACCAAATGTTTGCTATACGGTGCAACGGGCGGATACAAACTGCGAATACCAATAATACCAATTTTTATAAAGATGATGATATGTCGCATCGATTTATCTCCATCGAACACCAAACTTTTATAAAAATTGTTGCATCCATTTTCAACTAGATCTCATTTATGCTATATATTGCGACTGGCCGTTAAATGGTTAACAGCGAATGCAAATTTACCTGAAGATAAGGATATGTCTAATCGTTTAACTCTCTAAAATAACTTATCGTCAAACTTTTATCAAATTCGTTCCATCCAAGTAAATCCAATTTCTATTATATATTGCAAGTGGCAGTTAAAAAGTTAAAGCGAATTGTTCTACAATGAAGATATGTCTATTCATTTTAATTCTCGAGAAAACACTTGAAACTTTTTTTTTTTTATCAAAATTGATTTTTCATTTCCAAGTAAACGCAATTTATGCTAGACGTCGTGACTGGCCGTTAAAAGTTAACAGTGAAAACAGATTTTCCTGAAGATGAGGACATTTTCAATCGTTTTAACTCTTTAAAAACGCTTAACTTTAAATTTTTATCAAAATTATTGTATCCATTTCAGAGAAAACCCAATTTCTAATACATATTGCGACTGTCAGTTAAAAGGTTAACGCGAATTTTCCTCGAGATGACAATAAGTTCTTATTATTATTTTTTTTTTAAACCCAAAAATCTCCTAACCCTAAACAACTTTTATCGTTAGAGGTTTTAGCGAGATCCTCAAGAGAACTATATATAACAAGAGAAGGATTCTTCATTATGGTTCCGATGACCCATACTCCAACTTCATTCATCATTTGACTAATCCATTCACTAATTGCCGCTAAAACTTTGCTTCGTGATAATTTTCGTACAACAATCACGTAAAAATACTCCCGAAACCCGAAATTCCCCCTCCCCCCGCCCGAAAAAATAAATAAAGAAAATAAATAAAGAAAAATAAAGAAATAAAATTACGGCATTTTTGTCACAAAAACGTACTCTTTATACGGTGAACCCCTCCAACATTTTTTTTTTTTTTTAGCTTTCTCAACGTACACATGCAAATAAAGTATTTTAATCATATCAGAAATTCGACTTTGAGATTTTGGATTTCTGCACGTTTGGAAGTCCCTCGGCAGTTCATTTTTATTATTTTTACTGTGATTCATGTGTGTACGTGTGTGTATGTATGTGATTGGACATTACAGCGCTTAAATACTTTGTTCCAATGAGCTGAAAGTTGGTATGCATGTTACAGGTCACCGTAGTCACTTTGGTGAATCTAGCACTTATAGTTTTCTGCAGGGACATAAAGAAAAATTCTTTATCATTAAGGTCCAAGGACCGAAATTTGTTAAAGTACAATAGCGTCTAAACGCCTCACTTGATTGATATGAAAATTCATACACATTTCATAGGTCACCATTGCAGGATCCAGATAGATTTTGGTGAATTAAGAATGTATATATATATATTACAGGGAGACAACGAAAAATTCTTTATCGTTATTCCATATGGTCTGAAATTCCTTAAAGTGCGATAGCGTCTAAACACTATATCCGATTGAGATGAAAATTTATACACATGTTATAGATCACTATCACACATACGTTAAGATTTTTGGTGAATCTAGCTTTTATAATTATTTTATAGGGACACAGAGAAAAATTCTTTATAATTTTGGCTTTCAGGCTCATATTATTGTGCTATAGCGTCTAAAAGTCTCATCTTATTAAACTGAAAATTTCTCTGAACGTTATAGTTCACCTTAGCGCGAACTGTATAGATTTTGCTAAGTCTGGCATTTGTAGAATTTTACAGGGTCACAATGAAAATTTTATTATCATTATGATCTGAGAAATCAAATATTTTAAAGGGTTAATGAAACATTATATTATTTGAAGCAAAATACTCAAATACCCCAGTATAATTTTCCCTTTTTCCATTTTAATGTCTTTTCATAGCTTATTTACACAACTGTTAATTACTTAAAGTTCTGAAAATTGGGTGGAGTCATTCCTGAATTTTTTTTTCTTTTTTTTTTTTTTAAATAATGCCTACTATCGAGTTCTAATCATAACGTTATTTTATTATTTTGGAAGTAGCTATCAACAAATTGTATTAGTTTCGGCAGGAGTTTATTGATGTTCACTTCGAGTTAATCATTTGTGTCAAGACTTTTGTGACACCCGTTATAAGTACACTGAAGTTCTAAGGGTCAGGGTATAGATATATGCAATTGCGCAGATGGCTTTAACGTTCTACAGAAGAAGGAAGGAAAGGATAATGCGTTGCCGTAGTTTTTACGTATACTCGCATAATTCATTTTAAATGTATTATGAGATAATTATAAACTCACAACGCGAATAAATAGACGTTGAACGTGAAATGTTAGTTGAAGCTAGAGGCATGAGGCGTACCATTTTGGATTTAATTAAAGAATTTAGCATGCCTTCCTCGAACCACAATATCATGATAATTCCGATAATTTATAATTTCAGCTAATACTGCTCACCTTGGACGAAGAAGTGTCGACGAATTGACGTCTGCATAGATGTTTCCAGAGAAATACATATGACTTATAAGAGATGATTTCTCGTTCTCTGCCACGTAAGCATATCGATTTGATCCCACATATGATTGGGAGCCGCACCAGCGAGGACGAAAGAGCGTCGAACGTCTAGTTAGAAGATTGCGGGAGCATCAAAATCCTCCATTTTCTCATCTAAATTATATATCTGAGGATTACCGAAACGGAGGTGCCATCGCCTCCGTTGGGGAGCAAAATTCTCATGTCATGTGTCCAGACGTCTCTTAATGATGAGTCCAAGACTGTCGTCTATTGCACATAGTGCAGAACTAGTTCCATGAGAAACACTTTCAACTCGAACCTTAACACTCATACGTTTGAAAAAAACATATCTTTGTCTTATCAGTAATAGTGCAAGAATATTTATAGATATATATATATTTTTTATTTTCTACCACGTCTAGTTGTGGAAAGGACGTTCAAATCAAATCAGTAATAAATAAATAATAATAAAATAAAATAAAATAAAAAGAAATAAAAAGAAAGAACTTGATTCGTATTATTTGAAACTGCATCGTTTGAATTTTTTAACAGTTTGGTCTTAAACAAAACCATTCGTCGCATTTGAAGTAAAAGAGACTTAATTTGTAGTGATTGAATCTTAAACTAGTAGATCTGTAGATCAGGAGCCTCATCGTCGTATTTCTGTCACAAATTATTAAACAGATCCTTTTTATTTATTCTCTGTTATATAATATAACGATTGATTCGATTGACTTGCTACATAAACAGATATGTTTCTGAGGGTGGCTGACACCCTCCTCAACTCCCCGCTATACCTCTCTTTTTTCCCGCTGAAATCTCTCTGCTTTTCTCGGAACACAAAATCTTTTTGAGTCTCAACAGGGAGACCGCCACTGACGTTTCGGCAATAATATTTAAAGTTATATAGAAATTAACAAAAAAAGTTAAATTTAAATTTAGTTATTTTATAATAATTTGCACTGCTAACAGTGAAATCTAATCTTTTTAAATTATAAATAATTCAAGTTTCTCATTTAATTTATCTTATAGTATTAAGTTATTTGCTTAATTATTTATTTAATTTTTACAATTATCGATAAACTTGCGTTGTGCTCCTAACATAAAAAACTAATCTGAGTAAGAGCAAAATATATTACACTAGTTCATAAAAACTAGGTTGTGACTTCAAACGTTGCAGCACTAAGTAAACATTTCGCTCTTTCCATTATAAAAACAATAAAGCTTCATTGAAAGTGAACGAGTCATCTACATTTGTTCAGTAGATGTTTACAGTGAGTAAAGAACAATCAGAAGATAAAAATTTAGTAATATCATGTAAAAAAAAAAAATAAATAAATAAATAAAACTCTACTGGTAAACATATAAATGTTTTCTGAAAACATACAAACATGTTTTCTAAAAAAGTTCAATCTGCAAAAGAGAAATTGGAAACAAATAAATTTATATTAAATTTAAATTTAATAATTGAATAAATTTTGTTAAACATTACTATCAGAGAACTGTACACAATCCTTCAACAAACAACATTAAAAGAAAAAAAAAATCTTAACCCTACAAGGCTCAATTTTTAGTGTGCGACAAAAATATATAGGTTGCAATTAGTGATCAGAAGATAGGGAAAACTTATAAAAATAAAACCATACTTTACGGAAAAATCAACTTTTTAGCTCAACATACCGCATGCGGAACATACATAAAAATATGATTTACTAATTCGTTTACTATTGTAATATACAAAAAATCAACTCACCTCTGCAAAATATACACTTCGTTATAACACACAGTATTTTTATTCGAGTCAAACTGTTCAATAACTATTCTTTTTTTTTATTTATTTTTTTTTTTTTTAATCCAGACAAACGACTAACGAATCACTTTCATTCAAATTTCACACTGAGTGCACTATAACAAAAACACGAACGACATCTTTAGGCAATGATTCGTATTACTACATTGCTAAATGTCAGTAGCTTCTATCATGATGTCAAGAGATGTCACTACAAATAGTTTTATAGCTATAGGAACGATTAAAGTCGATGTTCCACATATGGAACTGGGTGCCTTGTAGGGTAAAACGTAATATTTACATAAGAAAAAATATTATCTTAAAATGATAGATTACTTGATGATCAATACAAAATTAAAAACCATAGAAATTTAGTATGGGAATGTCTGGAGCACACACTCATTTTGGTCTTTTCAATTTTTACCAGTTTATGTTTCCGAAAAACAATTTGAACGACGAAAATATTAATTATATTATTACATGTAACTTTTTTTTTTTTTAAGAGAAAACGTAAAATTTTTGAAAAAACAGACTGGAAAAGATTGTAAAACTTCGTAAGGCATATTTGAAAAAAGAAAAGAAATACATTGATAATTCTTTTATTTTATAAATATGAAAAATTCAGCCTTAATTGTGGTGTTAAAGATTTTAAATATTATTGTGAAAAAAATTAAAAGCTTCTTTTTTTCTTGTTTTAGAAATTAATGCGATCTTGTTTAGATATAGGGGAGAACCGTGTATTATGGACCATCGTGTAATACGGACCATGAGGAAACTTGTATGTTCAATACTAGATGAAGAAACTATCTCACTGCGTTTAGTGAATATTATTGTTATATAAAGCAGGTACTGTACAACCGCGAAAAGAAGGCATACGACCTTGGAATAGTTCATTTTGAAGAAGGGGCGGCCGAATGAAATGCAAATGATGCTTGGCGGCAGTTCTTTTCGCCAAACAATTCTTTGACTTACCAGCTTCTTTGGCACCAATACGAACAGTCAAAGTGTCTATTGTTGCTAATTCAATAGAAAATTGCTAAATTTTTGACAATTTAAATATTGTTTTAATTATTTCTTATAATTTTTTTATCGGATATGCAGAAAATCGATAAAACAAAATAGCTTTAAACATTGCTTATAATTTGTATTCGCATGTATGTTTATTTCTAGTATTTAAATTAATTGAATCCCTAAAATTTACTCGTTTTGCTTTCAACTTCTCGAAGTATACGTAAAACAGTTCCTTTTTTTTTTTTTTTTTTTTTTTTTGTTGTTGTAAATATTCACTATCATGATTAGTTCAACTATTTAAATCTAAATATATATCATAATTGAATGTTTTGTAAATATTAACTATCGTGATTAATTAAATTTCTTCCTTTCTACTTTTATTACAACCATTATATGATTATGTCATGTTATTTAATGACAATTACAATAATTAATTTAATGTTTATTTTATCAAAACTGCAATGGTTTCTTTCATGATTCTTTTTTTCATGATTCATGATTTCTTTTATTTCATACATTGTAGAAAGAAACTTTTTTAAAGTTTAATTAAGTTACTTCTTTCATCCATTTCTGCTGATAATGATTGTACTTAAAAATTACTTCTCGGAAGCCATTAAGATTACTTTATTTAAAAAAATCAAAATTTCTTTTTGAATGTTATTTGATCGCCGAAACTTTAAAATTTGTAAACAATAGTACCTCCGAACACATCTTTTAAATAGTAATTAAAAATACCTCCAAACATTAAGTTTATCAACAACTTCAAATTATAATTTCACACTAAGAAACGGGCTAACAACGCCAAATCTGGAAGCCACTCTACTCTGTGTTACGATGGAAACACAACCTCTCACCTTATTTCATTAATGGACTCATCTGAAAACACGTGATTCGAGTGCCAATTTATCGCGGTTGTACAGTACCTGTATTTGGACGATTATGAAATTGAGTTTTCGGGTTTTATGATCACTGATGTAACAAGTATGTTAAAATGAAAATATTACTTTCTACTGTTAGGTAATTGTAATATAATTTTCGCGTTGATAGTAGCAAATGTGCTTATTTTATGAACAATTTGGACATGCGTTTCATGGGCCCAATTTGCATAGCGATTTTTGATTGGAAACCACGTTACTCTATTTATGCGTGTAATATGTACCATGCTGTGTTGTGTAATATGGAGCAGTGGTCCATAATAAAATCAGAAAGATTTTGTTAATCCTCGTCGTACATATGTCGCATACTCAAAACCTTGAGGCTATAGAATAGGCCAGGGAAGCAGAGGTAATCAAATTATCACTTCTTTTGCACACTACCCATTGGATATAACCTTTAGACCTCCCTTTTTTTTTCGTCCATTAACTATTCCTTTTTCGTCCATTTCTTCTACTCCTAAGAGATGTACAAGTGTGTGAGGGAACATGCTGGACAGTTTGTTTCACAATTTCAAGTGTGTCATGTTTTGGGGAACGTAAAGGACCACTATGGACCACTTGGTCCATATTACACAAACGTTCGTGTAATATAGACCACCGATACGTAAATAAAATAATTATTTTCTGCAATTATTAATAGTTCTCAGAGTACTTTACCAAGTTTAAGTTATGTAACTATGCAATTGTAATGAACAGCCAACAAATTAAATCTTTTTATTTTAATAATTTAAGTTTTATGAGCATTCTTGCTTAGGGGATCCATAATACACGGTTCTCTCCTACGTATGATTATTTGAAAATATAATCGATTTTCGTATTAAATAAATAAATAAATAAATAAATATACGTTTGAATTATTTATATACTAAACAAATTATTCACCATTTATTGCCTCGGAATATTTTAAACAATTTCACTTTAATTGTACACGTAAAAGCTGAGCTATAATATTCTTTACTGAGTAACATGAAAAAATTAAATTTTATAGTTAAAGTATACATATAATAAAACCGACTTTTAAAAAATATTAACAGTACTTTATTTAATTTGATAGACAATAAATATAGTTTTTTTTTTTTTGCTACTTTTTTTTTCTTTTTTCTCGCTACTTTATCTTTTTTCCCTCTTTCAGGATTAATATTCATGAGAAAAAGGAACTTCCTTAATATAAAAGTTCATTAAGTCATGTATAAATTTTGATGTATTGAACTTAGAGAACGTTTTCAGAAGTTACAAAATAAAATTTGTCTAACAGACATGTAGTATTTTATAAAATATTACGAACGGATTATTGCAGAAAATGTAAATTCCTTCCAAAATTTAAATGTTTATTAATATATTTCTGTAAAATGTTATAAATTTTACTATACAAACCTATTCAAGAGAACTAATTTAAAATTGTGCTGAAATTAGTACTTTAATTAAAATAAAAATAACTTTTTTAAGCCTATTAGCACTATGATTCTTATTAAGGAATTTAATATATATTAATAATTTTTTACTATATGGCAACATCTTCATGTTTTAAAATAATTTATGAAGTTCCTACATACACCATTTTACCTTTTAATTTACAGGCATTTGTAAAGAAGAAAAAAAAGAGCATTTAATGTAACAGATAAAATTAACAAACTATATAGTTTAAACAATAAAAAGGCGATTGTTATTAAAATGAATGTCTTATTTCACAGAATAAATCTTTAGAGATAGGATATTTTATTATTATTTTTTTTTTAATATTTCTTATGTGCTTAATCATTAAATATGTGTGTATTATTATCATGTTTATTTAATTATTATTTTTTATTTAATGAGTTTAATTGAAAAATAAATTTAATATAAAAGGGAAAAAAATCTCATGTGACGTGATTTCACTCTTTCTCGAGAAAATATATGTACAAATGAACATCACAAAAAAAAAATATTATCTATATTAATAAAATCAGACTTTTGTCTGCAAATTTGTCAGAATCGAAAAATTTTGCGATATCTTCACGTTTCACACACCATGAAAGCTGAAAATGACTTCAGAAAATTTTGCCTATGTGTGTGTGTATATGTGTGTGTGTGTCATGGTGTCGGTATGTCGCATTTTTTGTCATGGAAATCACTTGAGAACGGCTGGACGAAATTCAACGGCGCTTGGCAAGAATTTAGGTCTTCACCCAACTTAAAATTATATCTATCAACTTTTCAGAAATTCCCCCCGTTCCCCCCGTGGGGTAAAAAACTAAAGCACGTTTGTCCGGGTATCACTTGAGAACGGCTGGACGGAATTCAACAGCGCTTGGCAGGAATTTAGGTCTTTACCCAACTTAAAATTATATCTGTCAACTTTTCTGAAATTCCCCCACGTTCCCCCCTGAGGGGCAAAAGACAGAAACACGTTTGCCCGGGTATCACTTGATAACGGCTGGACGGAATTCAACGGCACTTGGCAGGAATTTAGCTCCTCACACAACTTAAAATTATATCTATCAACTTTTCAGAAATTCTCCCACGTTCCTCCCCCCGGGGGGCAAAAGACAAAAACACGTTTGTCCGGGTATCATTTGAGAACGGCTGGACGGAATTCAACGGCGCTTCGCAGAAATTTTTGTCTTCGCAGAAATCAACTTTTCCGAAATTGCTCCCCTTTCTCCCCTGGAGGAAGCAAAGGCAAAAACACGCTTATAAGCATAACTCGGCACCTAATTACTTCACAGTAAAAAGATTACACATGGGGAGACTAGATATGAGTACAAATAATACATTTTCTTCATTTAGGAATTTTTTATTTTTAAGGGAAGGGAGGGGAAAATATTGAAAATTTCTGATTTTTGAGTTGACCTCTACCAAAAATAGAAGAAATATATTGAAAAAAGGCTATGCGACTTCCTTGGGATATTTCCAGAAACACTTTTTTTTTTGGGGGGGGGGAGGAGGGTGGTACTAGGGGGAAAATTCGAGACACACCTTTTAGCGCTAAATTTGTCCTGAAAAATCTATGGGATCTGCGGAAACGAAATTTGGTACGTAAATTGTTTATATATATCCGACCCTTATTGTAACGGGATTTTACGAAATTCCCCCTTGGTGTCTACAGGGCTATAAACACGTAAAAAAACACGTTTTACCTTTTGCATTCGCCTTAAATTACCTTGAATTGGCGAACTTTGGTGTGTGGATGTTGATTAGGTGAACGCATTATGTACTTTGTCGAGATTTCGCAAAACTTCAAACTTAGCCACTAGAAAAGGGCTAGTAAGAAGCGGGTAAGTTGCTGCCAAAGGCAGTGGGACTCCTCACGTTGCAAGCGAGAAAAATCTCTACCGAGCACAGCGGGAACTTTAACTCAGGATTATTAATAATGATATAGAATTTTGACAACTCATTTTGTGACGAACTAAATGTCGTCGCCATATCTATTTAACTTTAAGTTGGAGCTGAAACTTTATTGCTTAATTAATTAAAGAAATAACAACAAAGTCAGATTTATAAAATAAATGAGCTTTTATTTTGAGCTTAAATAAAAAGGTGGGCGCTGGACTTTAATTATATTTAATATCTTTATAAGTTTAAATGGGCAGCCTTCACAAATATTCTAACCTTTAATAGATAACTGCAATTACTCTCAACTACTTTATTTAACTTCGTTGGCTCTCACTGCTGCTACTAATCTTTCGAACGCGGAAGGATTCCCTATACCACGGTACTACTCGACAACCATCATCTAATACACTACTCTAAGCAGCTAACTCAACAGCCTACCTTCTAATCGGCTACCTCCCTCTAACTAACTCTCTTACTCCCCTTCCAACTAGCTAACTCCCAAAAGCAATCTTCCTTCTCCTTTTATACAGTTTCTTTCCAAAATACTTTATAAAAATAACATATTACAATTTCGTTCAACCCAGGAACTAACTCTAGTGATCAGCCGAATCCTAAATTCTTCACATTCACGTTTTACTCGCAAAGTGCGAATTTTAATTGTAGCACTTTGCTATACCTCACAATTTCAGTATTGTGTCTAGCAAAGCCTGCTAGTTAATAATTAAAGTTGCAAGGAAAAAAAAAAAAACTCAATACGAAATAGTATGTTATAAACTGCTACGATATAGTACGTTATAAAATAAATTTTTGTATTATCTGTGAATAAATATACTTGTTTTAGTTAAATTAGCAACTTTTAATATAAGAAAAAAATTCTTATGCATGTTAAATATTTATTTTGTCAAAACTTAATTACTTTAAAAGAAATCAATATTCTCTTATTTTATAATAATTAGCTATCTTCTTTGTTTCTCCTGTAAATTGTAAATAAGGCTGTATAAGATTTAACCAAAGCATCAATCTCCATGTACACGGGTATCTTTTTCTGACTACTATAGTAATTTTTATCTTTTCTAAATAAGCCTTGACAAAGTTACATTCAATTTTCGTTATTTACATAAATCTGAACGACTATAAATCTATTAGTTCACCATAAATTAAATAACAATGTAATAATAGTATATATTTTTTTTTTTTTTAATTTATTCGGTTTGTTGTTGTTGTTCTCGTTTACCACTCGGAAATTCCGAGTCCCGGAAGTGGAACTATCCGGATATATTTTAAGGCATGATAGGTGCGTCTTCCGTTATTAAGAGCGCCTCACAGGGAGGAAGTACAACTTTAGCTCCAGAAGCTGATGAAAGATGGCAGCACCAGCCAGACAACAGTAACTCGAATTTTGATCCGGATCAGAGCGAGTTAAACCCATGTTCCGGTACCCCCAGAGGTATAATTTTTGATGGAAACTTGGAGGACTTTCCGACCACGACGGTATTTAACGTGCACCAGTCGCCATTAGCGTACACGACGATCTTCGGCCGGCTCGAGGACCAAACCCGCTTTTTTTCGATCACGAGCTCGCTGCTCTTACCGACCAGGCTCCCGCGGCCATTTATTCGGGTAATATATATATATATATATATATATATATATATATGTGTGTGTATACACTGTCGACAGCAAAATCATTGAAGCACACGTCTGTATTTTTCATATATATATATATTTTTTAGCTTGCTTGCCAATTTTTATCCTGAACGTACTTTTTCATAAACAGCGATAGACTAAATCATGATTCGACAACTATTTACTTTACAAAACAATATTAGGTGCGCAAATTTTAAATAGGAATTATTGCTAGCGTTTCAATAATTTTGCTGCCTTCATATTCTCATAGTTGGATCACGCTACAGAACACAGGTAGCACTGCCAGTTTATTTTATCCACCTTGTTTATATACAGAGTGATTTAAAAATTGTACCTAAACAGCACGTGTACGTGTGCCAGACCATGAGAAGTAAGAATTAAATAGAACATTGGAGGGGATCGAAAACGCTATTGTGACCGCCAAGTAAAGAAAAGATAACGAACGGTGTAAAAAGTCATTTATTTTACAAAAAAAGTAATCAAAGTACAAAATACAAATGCAAAATGTTACAACTCATAATAAGAGCTCTAAATGTACACCTTTAGCCTCGATGCAGACTTCACATCGTCACTTGTGTATTTATGTTTGGCCAAAGCTTATCGTTCTATGGCAGGTTATAATCGTGTTTTCGACCGCCACACAGTGGATCGAACAATGTTAAAATACGAACATAGGCCCAAATATCAATCTCTAAATAACTGGTATTTTGCAGTGAAATAATTTAAAAGAGTGTCTAAAAAATACAAATGTAGGGTTATTTCTTCAACTACACGAAGTTTTATTATATATAAATAAGATTTCAAAACGAAAACTTTCAGAAATAATATTTTTCTATGAATTCCAGTGCATTTATTTGAATAGCCATCGAGTGGCACTTAAGATAACTATGAAAAATTACGAAATAAAAATACTTTTAATAATGTCCTAATAAAAGTTTAAGGTACTTCTGCCAACATTTTGTTGTTTTTTATGTTGTGATTCACGCATGAAATGTGAATATAAAATTAACAACAAAATAAAAATTACAAGTTGTGTAACTTTTTTTGTCCAAAATTTCAAACACAATTTACTACTTCCAAAAGTATACATTTTTATCCGTGAAAAGGATTTTCGCCACAAATCGCTACTTTTAGAGAAAAATATATTTTTATTCTGTTTACCCCCAAATTATCAATCGAGAAATTTATCTGAATATATGTATTCATTAATGACAGAAAATATATTAAAATTTTTATAGTGAAAATATTATAGAAATTAGATGATTAAAATAGATTCAATAAATCAGAAATTATTTCTTATTTTTTTTTAAATAATTAATAAAATAATTAATTTTACTTTAAAGGTACTGAAAAGTACCATTAGACCCAATCAAGGGGGGAAATGTAAATGGTTGCTGTGATATGTCATAAAATGTTAAAATTAAATAAATGTATAATGTTAAATTACTAAATGTTAAAATTAATATTATAATCTCATATTACGATTGAAAGTAAAAGTTTCTGTGCTATAAAAATAAAGACAAATGTGAATTTTTCATAGTTTGTCAGCAAATGCTTGCATGAGTTTTCTATTGAGTTGCAAAATCAAAAGACATGAAATTTAAAGAAATCACATTTCAGAAAATTAGTTTTTATAAAATAAACATCAACTTTCCTTTAATTTCTTTGTATCTGTAGATAAATTTCACAGCACACATACAAATATCTCTAAGCATACACGTATAACGAAAACAAAATAACCTGTAAAATTCAACTTTATGGGGTTTTCAAACACTTAAAATATATTATTCTACATATATTTATTTAATTCCTGATAAAATATTTACCTCAATTTATTTCTCACTCGAAGGTGTACTTTATTATTATTTTTTTAATGTGGAAAATATACTTCCGGAACATATAATTATATTTTTAGATATGTATAATTTAAATCATCAGAGGAAATTTGGTTATTCCAGGAAGTGATGACATAAGGAAATCGAGAGATATTAAGATAGATAGTCAACATGCCTAAGTTTTGAGAATAATTGCACAAAGGATGTTTACTATTCACTTCACTTACATTCTCATAGATAATTATTTCGCTCAGTTAATTATTTTATGCCAAAGGAAGGAGAAATTAAAGCGAATTTCTGGCCTTTGTTTTAATTCAAAAAACAAAAGAACGAGCTCTGAAATTTTGCGCATTGTGTTGTTAATTTATTAATTTATTTTTATTTTTATGTTAGGTAATATTCATTTTTGTATCAGGTTATAATCTGATGTTTTAGCCTCTTGAGAAAAAATAAATATTACAAGATTTTTTTTTTCTTTTTTTTCACATTTAAATTATAAAATAAATTTAGATTTTTTTTTTAATCAATAATTTAATAACGTATACAAAATAATAAATAAAATACAAAATAATAAACTCAATCAAGTATAATATTTATAATTGCTTTTGTATTTATATGCTATATATTATAGCGTAGATATAAAAAAAAAAAAAAAAAAAAAAAGTTAGGTAAATAATTTTAAAGAAATGTTATGTATATTAGTTTGTGTAAATATCATTACTTCAGTGTCTAATATAAATTATTTTAATTTTTGTATTTTTAATGACAAAATTTCTTTTATTATTAATAATGAAAAACAAGAAAGAAAAATCATGCAGTACGCATTGATTAGTAATACTTTCCGACTGTATGCAATTGTTGTATCGAATAACTATTAATATTCTTTGCCTACGTTATCGCACAACAGACAAAAGGACTGGAAAACATACAAATAGACTAAATGATATTAAAATTACTCTTAGGCATTTTGGAAAGTGTTAAAAAGGCTTAACGCAAAAGAAAATGCAGCCGTAAGATTATAATTACAGCTTTTAAACCCTCTGAATATTTTACTGTAGCCCTGTAAATCTGAAAGTTAATCATATCATATTCTATACAAAACAATATTTTAGAATATTAATAATACATGTCAATGTTTTTAAGATTTTTGTAATAGAAAGTTTTTTAAATAAACTTTTAAAAAATTCTGTTCTAAAACGAAATACACTGGCTTTTTTTTTTTTTTTTTTTTTTTTTTTTTGTTGTCGTCCTTGTAAACAAACTAGTTGTACAGGACATATTAATGACATTTTAAATAGGGAACATTCCATAGGGAACATGAGTGTATCATTTAAAAAAAAAAAAAAAAACACAAAATATTCACGGATGATAGGAGACGGAGACAAACATATAGAAAGGTAAACAATCGGACAGAGAGATGCACAAATTAAAATCATATACACACTAAAATTATAAGAAAGTGTTAAAACGTTCATGTAAATAAAAGTGCAATTCCAGCAAATTTTTATTAATACCTCTTAATGTAACTGATTGTTTTTGTGTGGCCCTGTAAATCTAATGCTAACCATACTATATTACATAGAAGGCACACTCTTTTGTGCATACGAATAATATATTTCAATTGCATTAAACTCTGTGGAAGATAAAATATTAAAATTTCATTAAAGTTTCTATACAATAAAGGTATTAAAATATGATTAATAGAAACTCCTCTCATGGAACACAATGTTTCCGAATACTTTTGGGTGTCCCAGTACACAAACCAGAAAAGGTATCCATTCCATTTTCGATAGGGAACATCCGATAGTGAACTTCAATAAACTATATCGGTTTAAAGAAATTCCATAAATATTTACGGGAATTAGAGCACAGAAAAACAGACAGAGAAACAGACAGACGGACAGAAGAACAGTCAGACATATACACAAATTGAAATTATATTCACACTAAAAAAAAGAAAGAAAGTGTCCAAAATGCTTAATGTAAACGAAAGTACAATTCTAGAATTTTTTTACTAATAGCTCTTAATACAACTGAATATTTTTGTGTCACCCTGTAAATCTAATGGTAACCATGCTATATTCTATGCAAAGCATTCTTTTGTGCATATAAATAACATATTTCAATTTCCTGAAACTTCGTCGTTGATTTACAGAAATATCTCACAAAGAATGCAATGCCTTGGAGTACTTTTGAGTGTCCATGTACGTAAACTGGTGGTGGTATGTAATCTATTTTATATATTAAACATCCAATAGGGAACTTGAATAACATATTTCAATTTTATGAGGATATTGTACAGTAAAGGTATGAAAATATTGTTTATAGAAATACATCTCATAGAACACAATTCTTTAAAATACTTTCGGGTGTCCCTGTACACAAACCAGTAGAGGTATAAACTCCATTTTCAATAGGAAACATCCGATAGTAAACTTGAATAATATATATCAGTTACAAAAAAATCCATAAATATTTACCGGGGTTAGAGCGCGGGCAGGCAGACAGACGGACAGATACACAAATTGATATCATATTCACACTTAAAAAATGTTAGAAAATTTTAAAAACGCTTAATGTATACGAAAGTAGAATTCTAGCATTTTTTTTATAATAGCTCTTAATATAACAGAATATTTTTCTGTCACCCTGTAAATCTAATGCTAATCATGCTATATTCTATGTAAATCATTCTTTTGTACATATAAATAACATATTTCAATTTCCTAAAACTTCGTTGAAAGTAAAGTTATTAAAATTTGATTTATAGAAATATCTCTCATAGAACGCAGTGCTTTAGAATACTTTTGAATGTCCTTGTATATAAAACAGATTTGGTATTTAATCTATTTTATACAGGAAAAATCCAATAATGAACTTTAATAATATATTTCAATTTCATTAAGATATGTGTACAGTAAAGGCATGAAAATATGATTTATAGAAATACCTCTCATAGAATACAATGCTTTGAAATACTTTCGGGTGCCCCTGTACACAAACCAGTAGAGGTATAAACTCCATTTTCAACAGGAAACATCCGATAGGGAACTGGAATAACATGTTTCAATTTGTTTAAGATATGTGTACAGTAAAGGTATGAAAATACGATTTATAGAAATACCTCTCATAGAACACAATGCTTTGAACTACTTTCGGGTGTCCCTGTATACAAACCATTAAAGGTATAAACTCCATTTTCAAAAGCGAACATCCGATTGTGAACCTGAATCACATATATGAGTTTCAAGAAATTCCTCAAATATTTACGGGAATTACAGCGAGGAGACGCGGACAGACAGACAGACAAACTGAAGTCATAAACACTTTTCAACCTTGTTGGGAAGTGTTAAAAATGTTAGAAAGTGTTAAAAACGCTTAATGTAAACGAAAGTAGACTTTTAGCAAACATTTATTAATAGTTCTTTTTATAACTGAATATCTTTGTGTCACCCTGTAAATCTAATGATAATCATGCTATATTCTATGCAAAGCATTATCTTTTGTGCTTATAAATAACACATTGCAATTTCATAAATCTTTGTGCAAAGTAAAGTTATTAAAATTTAGTTTATAGAAATATCTCTCATAAAACGTAATGCTTTGGAATATTTTTGTGTGTCCCTATACACAAATCAGTGGTAGTATTTGCTCCATTTTATACAGGTAACATCCGATAGTGAACATGAATAACATATTTCAATTTCATTAAGATTTGTGTACAGTAAGAGCATGAAAATATGGTTTATATAAATGCCTCACATTGAACACAATGCTTTGAAATACTTTCGGGTGCCCCTGTACACAAACCAGTAGAGGTATAAACTCCATTTTATACAGGAAACATCCGATAGTGAACTGGAATAACATATTTCAATTTCATTAAGATTTTTGTACAGTAAGGGTAAGAAAATATGGTTTATAGAAATGCCTCTTCTACAACACAAAGCTTTGAAATATTTTCGGGGGTCCCTGTACACAAACCAGTAGAGGTATAAACTATATTTTCAATAGGGAACATCCGATAGTGAACTTGAATATCATATATCAGTTTCAAGAAATTCCATAAATATTTACGGGAGTTAGAGCACGGACAGACAGACAGACAGGCAGACGGACAGACGGACAGACAGACAAACCCAAGTCATAAACACTTTTCAACCTTATTGGAGAGTGGTAAAAAAGAGACATAATTGTAATTAATTTATTTATTTAAATCATATAGACTAAAAAGAAAAAAAAAATACCGAAAAGTAACTCAAATTTACCGTTTAAACATAGAGAATTACTCATCATTCAGGACAACTTGCTTTTGTAATAACTAATTATTAGTAATGCAACGTTGTTAATTTTATAATGTGCTCGTGGCTAAGTTTTATCTGAGGAATGATCGTGCTTAATTGCCGAAACGTCAGTGGAGGCCCTCTGTTGAGACTCAAAACGGTTTTGGGCTCTGTCTGCGTGTCTGTCTGTCGCGCGATAGCGACTGCAAAAATCGCGCTATTGACTTGAAATTTGGTACACGTGTTCATCCCTACGAAATTAGCTGTTTAGTTTTGGGTGTTCATTCCTTTTGTAGTTCGTGTACAGGGACGCACGAAAGTTTTTCTTATCATTACGGCCTATGGGAAGAATTTGTATGTACCATGATAGCGACCGCAAAAATCACGCTATTTACTTGCAAATTGGTACACATATTCATGAGCCCAAGGGAAGTAGCTGTATAATTTAAGGTGCGTATTTCATTTGTAGTTCGTGTACAGGGACACGCCAAATTTTTTCTTATCATTACGGCCTATGGGAAGAATCTGCATGTACCGCGATAGCCACGGCAAAAATCAAGCTATTGACTTCCAATTTTTGCCGAAACGTGAGTGGAGGCCCTGTGTTGAGACTCAAAAGGATTTTGGGTTTCGTCTGTCCGTCTGTCTGTCTGTCTGTCGTGCGATAGCGGCCGAAAAAAATCACACTATTGATTTGAAATTTGGTACACACGTTCATGATCCCCACAAAATTATCTGTATAGTTTTGGGTGTGCATTTCATTTGTAGTTCGTGTACAGGGAGACGCCAAAGTTTTTCTTATCATTACGGCCTATGGGAAGAATTTGTATGTTGCGCGATAGCGGCCGCAAAAATCACGCTATTGACTTGAAATTTGGTACACATGTTAATCATTCCCACAAAATTACCTGTATAGTTTTCAGCGTGCATTCCGTTTGTAGTTCGTGTACAGGGACACGCCAAAGTTTTTCTTATCATTACGGCGTATGGGAAGAATTTGTATTTACCGCGATAGCGCTCCCAAAAACCACACTATTCACTGGAAATTTGGTACACATGTTCATGAGCTCAACAGAAATAACCGTATAGTGTTAGGTGTGTATTCGAGTGACTTGCAAATTAGCGCACACGTTCCAGCTTTGCATGCAAGTAGCTGTATATATATATTTTTTATTATATTGTTTATAAACTGTGTACATGGACCCGCCAAAATTTTTAACATTACAGAGTATGGGGTGAATTTCGTTTAAACGCATTTTAATATTATTATTTGCAATCAAGAAAATGAAACTAGCGTACGTGAGTAAGATGCTTAAACTTATGTTGTTTGAAGAAAATATGTGCTCTTAAGCTTTCTAGATAAACCGTACAGTTCTAATTTTAAACCGTACAGATAGTGATGAAATTTCAATCTTAGATTTAAATATAAAGAAAAATAAAGAAAAATGGCTCATTGGATTATACGACAAAAGGAAGGATTTTAATTTTAAAGTAAATTGCCTTACTAATAGATTTTCAAATACCAGTAGGAAAGTTTAAAAAAAACATTATGTTCGCACAGTTTAAAAGAATCGGTACTATTTGCAATAATGATAATGATTTAAAATATGCTCTTGAAGATCTAAAAAACACATTGCAAAACCCGTCCTAATTTTTAACTGTATGTTTCCAGTGTTTTCCTATTTCGGTTAGTTCTATTTCCATATTCAAGGGCGATATTTAAGTACCGAGGAGTATCCCCGTCGGACGAAGTGGGTTTGTTTATCAGGTAAAGGGTTTTATTTTATTTCATATTATACTTTCTTGTTTACCTTCAGTAAATCCTTATATTATTGTATATATTTTTTAATGAATTGATGTAATTTTATAAATTTGCATATTTGTAATTTTATAACTTTTTTAGTATTTTGTACATTATATACATGTTTGATTTTTTTTCAGTGAATCGTGTTTTTCTGTTTGGTGAGAAGTTGGGGCTAATTGTAGTTATTAGGTAATTGCTACTGTGCTTTCAGAAACTTCTCTTTCACTGGTACACTGAGGGGCTTCCCTGATGAAAACCTCAGTGTTTTTTGGGGTTTAATTTCATTTATTTTATTCATTTGTTTATATATTCCTACACTTAAGTTTTGCATTTCCTTTTGCTACAATTTTGCGCATTGGTTTGTACTTCTCGTTTTGGTTTTTCTAATCTTTAAACACACACATATATATATATATATATAAATTCATTTCAATAGTTTTCTATATATATATATATATATATATATATATATACAGTGTATATTTCTATATTAACTGATAATTTTATTGTAGATTTATTTCAGTTTATATAAATTTTATGCACATTAAAAATAATAATAATAATAATAACGATGATAATAATGATAAATTTCGAAAATCTTATGTTTTATTAATAGAGTATAATCTTTTATGTGATATGAAAAGAGATATTTAAATATTAAGAAGAATGTTTTACATGTTTTTTTTTTTTTTTTTTTTTTTTTTTTTTTCATCAGCAGAGTATTTTAATTCAATAATGCTCTTCTACTAAATATGGCTTCTCAATATTAATATTCATGAGAATGTGAAAATTTTTAAGTTTTAAAATGCATTACCATTCTTTTGTGATATATTATACTTTCACAATCCAATATTGTTATTTAAAATGACAGGTTAAAATGAATGTTACCTATTCCTTAAATAATCATATTTTATTTTAAAAATTTTGCCAAACACTTGTTCAATTTACATCGAAAATATTTTTGAATTTTAAATATTGGTTACATGCATGCATTGTATTCATTAATATTAGGGAATGAATATTTATTTAAAAGCTCTATATTTTGAGGAAAAAAGAATAAGCATTTACATTGAATGCAATAATATAATTAATATGTCTAAAAAGAAAGAAAAATGATTTATTAATAAGTATTTATATGTAAAGTCACTATATATTCAATTACATTTTTACACGTAAGCAGGGCCCGAAATTTCAACTCAGATTACACTCGCCGAAAAAAACTTTTACTCGCCACAAAATAGGGTTGTCATTTTTTTTCTTTCTTTTTTTACGCATCCCCCCCTCATCTATTTGAAAAGCTTTTACAAATAAGTATAAAATTATATATATTAAAAGTGTGTCGTATATCATCATGTTTGATAATCATCTATAATTAAAAATAATTATAATGCATTTGAGGTTTTAAAAAGATTAAAATATCTAATAACATAAATACAAAGAGTCATTAAAGAAAAAAAAGATTTTTTTTTTTTTTTTTTTGAGGGGGGGGGGGGGTCAAAAAATATCCTGTGAAAATATTTTCATTATGAAAGATAAAGCTTTATTATTTATCTAATACTTTACATAACTTTTTATATTAGAAATGTCTTTTTTGTCCATTTTATTTTGTAATCAGACGGAATATCAGTGTGTATAACTTGTTCATTATTGTCATTTAAAGAAGCCATTTTGGAAATTTTTTTTCGATAAAATTGTAGCTTACAAATCATTACAAGGGCAAATACTTGGCGTTATAGTGAAAAGCTGGAAAATATGAACTGTTTTTTGATCATTATTCAACAAAATAAACATAGGCAGAATCTTTAAAAGGGCTCGCGCTTATATTCATGTGACAGTATCGCATAGGCAAACTTTCGCATTTCTCTTCTCTCGATATTGGGCGAAGGGCAAAGAGGCTCTCTTTTCGTCTATTTTCATTCTGCTTGGAGAAGTAACAGTAAGAGAAACGAAACTGCCGAAGAGATTAAACTTTTATGCATGCACTAAGCATTTATCCTTTTCCAGGCTGGGGTGACCTCGGGCAGCGCACACACAGACTCGGCTCTCCGACAATCTTAAAAGGAGTCGCTAAATATGAGGTTATAAGGTGACAAGAGTTTGCCATATTTAAATCTGTAAAAAGAATGTTTTATGTCGCCGTATCATGTAAGAATTCAATCTGTAACTAGACCAAATTTTTACTCGCCACAGTAAAAATTCCACTCGCCATCGGCGAGCTGGCGAACGGAAATTTCCCGCCCTGACGTAAGTAATAAAAGTATCAATTAATTCAAAGTTATCCATTTTCATCTAATACAAGTCATAGAAACTGAAAAAAATATATTAAAATTTTCTGTATTTTTCTAAGAATATATTTATGCAAACGTTACTGTTAAAAGTTTTAACTTTCCGACCGCCGGCTATAGATATATCTGTGCTGTATAGAGCGGGTATAAAGGATGTATATGACGGGTGTATATGTCCGTAAATACCGAATGATTCCGTAAATACCGAATATATTCGATCATTGATCTGTTTTGTTTACTGAAATACACCTATAAATTAAAAATCTTAAATAGAATGTTTTGCTTGTATTAAAGTGTGAAGGTTATATAATAACAGCCATGAGGTTTACCTTCATATATATATATATACAGTGATGCTTGTAATGGCGAAATGATATAAAATTTATTTTAGTTCATTATAAAATTTTGCATTGAAAATAAGAGTACTATTCTTTTTTCTTTCTTTTTTATTCTTTGTAGGCGGTCGTCTGAATAAACAGAATTATTTCAAGTAAGTATAATAGCAATATTTTATGCACACATAGTACTTTTATAAAATCTTTTGATTATGTTTATTAAAAGAGAAACACAACAAAACTCAAAATTTACAACAAAAACTCAAATCAATATTGTTTAAAATAATAATTTTAAACAATCATGCTTTTGAATTTTAAAAAAGTATGATTTCTTTGATTTTTTTTTTATTATTATTATTCTGAGTATCAAAATGATTAAAAGAAAAAAAAAATTCAAAATTATTTAAAATAACATTTTAAATTTGTACGCTCATGATATGCAACAGGAATTGAGGGAGAGTTTGTTTTATATTTTTGAATATGGTTGCCTCTATCATTTATATTTTTCTCTATGAGGTACAAGGCACTGAATATGCAACTATTAACAAGTCGTCTTCTATGGTAAATTTTTTTATAAGTTCAGGTGAAATAATGACCGAATTCATAACGGTCTTTGAAAACATGTTATCGAACATGATAAAATAAGAAAAGTTCATTATAATTATTTGATGCTCCAAAATATACCTCGAAAAAATCAACTGTTACGGATTGTGAGAAGAATATAATAATATCTAACAAATCATATATATGTATTTTTTTGTTCCTATGACTGTGTGTTAACTAAACACATATAAAAGTATTCATCTATTTGAATATGTCCAAGAATTTCTAGATCCATGCTTTATATATGATGAAACTTCTAGAAACAATGTAACAGATTTGGGAATTGAGTGTTAATCAAAAAACATCTCTGAAATAGCCTTCTTTAATCACACTCCTTATTTTTTATATTATTATTTTTTCTTTAATTATTTATATTGAGTATATTATTTGTTGAAATCAGATAAATATATCAAATGTTTATGAATTATAACTACATATTTTCACATTTTATTTTCCAAATAGCTTTCATTCAACATTCTGTATCAAATCTGGAAATTTTGTAAGAAACATGTTTTGCATTAGGACATGAACATTGTATATTATTATTATTGTTATTTTAGTTGTATGAAATGAGATATAACTTTGCATAATTATTTATATAATGTCAAAAATTTGTTTTATTTATAACACTTTTCAATAAAGTTTAAAAGACTTCTTTGCGTGCTCTAATTTCCGTAAATATTTTTCTAATACCTTGGAAAATCAATATAACAGGGATATCATCACTGTTAAAAATGGTGTAAGGACAGATTTGTTTGTTTACAGGAACACCATAATTAATCCAATGCATTATGATCTGAAAGGGAGACTTTTTTAGGAATATCTTTATGACTTTCTACTGAACACAACATAACGGAAGTATTACATGTTATTGAGTTACATAAAATCAATTCTGTTATTGAATAAAGAATGAGGGTACAAGTCACCTTGCTTCCGACATCTTGGTCCCACCATTTTGGTCGTCCTCTTTTGGTCCTACATTTTGGTCCAGATATTAGGGGTGTTGAATGCATTACAGGCAAAAAAAAAAAAAGGAAATTCGTCTGTCATATTTTGAAATAATGGCTCATTACTTGACGAAATAAGGGTGGGAAAAGTCAAAATTACTATTATTATTACTATTATTGTTATTATTTTGAAACAGAAAAATGTAGTAACAAATATATGGTAACAAAGAAAAGAGTTAAAATGAAGATAATCATTACTGCAAATAATAAAATTAAATAAGCAAGAAAAAATTACATTTAAAGAGAAGTACTTCAAAGATTTAATCAATAGACTAGACATAGTAACTATTAAAAAAAGAAAAAAGGAAAAACGTGAAATCAAATATAACAATTTGATTTTATTGAATCCTTTTCGAACAATAAATATAGTAATATAAATATTTATTCAAAAACTTGTATTTTGAATAAGTCAATAATAATAATGTTTGTATTTTGATTCAAAATAAAAATTTGGGTTTTAAGGGTACTAAAAGGGACATTGTATTGGCTGGAAATATTTCGTATTTTATGTTTCTAACATTGGACTCAGCATGCTATAAAGAATAAAAATATACAAATGAATTCCGATATTCTGAAACAAATTTTATATTTCCGTTAAAATATTTCCTTTTATCATACAGATAAATATATTTAGATAAAAGAAGCACCTTAACGATGTGTTACAAATACATTACATATCAAATATTATGTTAAACTGAGTGATCTCAAACATTTTGTTTTTCTTTATCTGTTCATTGGTTCTCTTTTTGTCTTCTAAAAATAAATTTAGATGAAATATATAAGGTATACATTTTTTATTCGCCCCTGAATTCCCATGTTAATGTAGGAAGTATTTCGTTAAATATTTAACAAATGCACAGAAACCTATTTTGAAACTGAACTGTATTTATATCACAGACTAATATGTCACATGTCTTATAAACTAAGTACAAATTATTAAAATAAATTTCTATGCTTCTAGATTAAGGGGGAAAAATCAAAATATCCCAATATGTATTTCTTTACAGCATGAATGCAAGGTTCTGCTTTGTAAGAAAAAAAAATGTGGTTCGCTATAACCAAAATTATGTTTTTTTTTTTTTTTTTTTTTTTTTTTTTTTTTCCCCTAACAAATAATTTTTGAGAAAATAATTTTTGAGAATTTTTGATTATTGCATAGTAATACAATACTGAAGACGTTGAATTCAGGAAAATGGAATTCAATTTGTGTGATGGATGAGCACTTTCCATTTTATACCTTGTAATAAATTTGAAGAATATGACAGCAAAAATAGGAATGTTATTTATTTTATTTTTTTTTTTTTTTCGTAAAAATGTATTTATCATTTTTCTAAAAATAAGATTTTCTATAATACAACCCTCCTTTCATGTTCCTTTTTTTTTTTTACCGCAAATCTTACACGATATGCTTTACGGTTAAATTAAATGGAATATCATATATATATAGTAAAAACATAACGTATAACATATATATAGTAAAAACATAACAAATTGAGACATTAAAAATAAAAAAAAAATGCACGTATACATATTAATATTTAAAAGAGCATGAAAAGCTAGTAAACACCTTAAAACAGTTTAATAACACTTTTAAACATTTTAATGTTTATATGTTGTCTACTATCATTTTTCATTTGTATGACCTGAAGATGCCATGAAAATTCATGACGAACAGCTTTGTATATTTTGTAAATTAGATTTTAATAAATATAAAAGTGTTTTAAAGTGTTTACTAGCTTTTAATGCTCTTTTAATTCTATATATATATATATATATATATATATATATATATATATATATATATAATAAATTTAGTAAAAAATAAAATAGAATAACGTATTATTATTATTTTTTTTTTATTATTATTATTATTTTTTATTGGGAAAAAAATTGAATATATGTTCTATATTGATAAGGGTATAATTTATTTTTTCAATTTTCAAAAATTCTCAGAGAAGCAGAGAGAAATAAAATAATAATAATTTTAAATTATTCTTTTGTTTAGTTATGAACTTCAAGGATGTAAAACATGGCTAAGTTTTGAGAATGAATTAATTAGTTCGAATGATTCTGTCGGTTGAAGCATGTTATTACTTGGAATTGGATCGCCGAGAATAAGGTTTATATAATAGCTAAAGTGGACTCCTGCAATGTTTAGTTTTTTATTTTTATTTATTTATTTATTTTTTATGGATGATAAATTTTGATATGATCATTGAATGGAAAGTATTTTAAAGGAAGTTTGTCATAGAATGTATTGAAATTGCCATTACCTTATGATATATTTAAGTAGCAAGATTTTCAAAATGGGAGTGTTAGAGTTTTATTTCAAATCCAAATTGAATACGACATGGAAAATAATGGTTCATTCCCTTTTTTTTTATTACACTGATCTCTCGCACTGAAAAAGGTTTTCGCACTACAGTCTATCGTAAAATTTTGCTGTTTCGTTACCTCCCCATACTCGTTCATGTCCTCCACCTACCAAGAAAATGGACGCATTGTATACTTTTGTCAATCGTGGTCTTAACATTTATTCGGATCCTGAATCCCTCCATTCTGAAATCAAATACTTTAAAACAGTTGCTTGTGACAGAGGTTATTACTCTTCCATTACCGAAAAAGCTTTTTTCAAAGTACAAAATTCCCATATTTCTCGTACTTTTACGTGTAAGACCTCTTCCAACATCAGTATTGTTTCCCCACCCCGAAATCTAGTTTTTTCTTAGCTAAAGCTCTTAAAAAATATAACTTTGAAATAATTTTCTCACCCAGAAATAAATTACATAAATTCCATTTAATATTAAAAATTATGAACAAATTGAATGAGAGCATTTGATTTACAAATGTAATCAAAACAAATTTAAATTAAACTACAATTAAATATCAAGTTTGATTAAATTCCATTCATGGATTCGTGAGATACAAAGTTTTTTAATACACAGAGGCAGATATTTTATGAAAACGGTGAAGTAGTGTTTATGACATATCAAAATGCGTAAATCTAAAAAGAACCGGAGGTCGAAAAATTCCACAAATCCAATAGTTTCTTATATATTGATAGTAGTAGAAAAAAGTAATATATTTAAAGGGTTTCTCAATAGGGATGATACAATTGTTAGAATGGCAACACTGCGTATTATTATTATTATTATTTTTTACATTTCTTGTCATTTGTGTTTAGTATGCTATGTCATTTAATCATGCAAAGATGCACGCTTAAACAATGTTTCGAAATTATTAAATTGTTTTATCAAAAGCAGTGTTTATATGTGAATTTGAAAATAATTCATGGACGACATTATTCAGTTAACCAACTCGATCGATTGTGATATTTTTCTTTGGGGATATGTTAAGTCACAAGTTTATTCTGATAATACAATAACAATTGAGCAATTAGAAACCAACATTGAACGTGTTATTCGTGAAATAACACCAAATGTATGTGAAAGAGGGATGGAAAATTGGGTTTACAGAATGTCGTATGTACAGAGAAGTCGTGGTGCTCACATGAACGATATTATTTCCATACTTAATGGCATAATGTAAGTTTTCAAATAAAAATAATGTGTCTCACTGAATAATTTATGTTTTTTTTTATTGTATCACTCTTAATGGAAAATCCTTTATATGTATAAGAAAACAAAAGAAAAAATGCAATGCGCTCAGTAGATGGAATTAAATATGTATCAGGAAAAAAATATATATATTACATTATGCTTTCTCTATGTTGGCTTTTAAAACAGCGACGAAATGCTTCACGCACCTTATTGTAGACCGCAGATCACTGGAACCTATGTAAAATAGTTACATAATGCATATAATAATTTTAATTGCTTAGAATAATTTTTAGCAAAATGAATCGCCAGAAAGCTTGGCAATAACATGATATTACAAAGTACTGATTGTTAATATGTCGCTTCTGTTCAACCAAACGTATCGAGAGACGTATTTTCTAGTTATACTTTAATTTTTTTTATAAAAAAAATATTTTAAAGGTTTTCGATATCCACCTTTTATTATTATTATTATTATTATTTCTTATTTATTATGTTTCAAACACTTGTTACTTCAGCTACATTCACAGGAACAACGCTATTTCAGATTTTAAAGTCTGAGATTTATGTTTGAATAATATTATAAAATGTGAGTTGCTAAAATACCAGTTGCCATTTCTAAAATTCTTAAATTTGTCAATGTGACCGAAATTGTAAGAGAAAGACTTTTACCTCTTTCTCGTACATATGTGTTGTCTAGCTGCAAGGTCGGCCGTCTCCAAAAAGTAAAATTTTGAGGAAAAGTTTATTTTTTGCCACACTTAGCTAAAATAAGATAGGAACCAAAACTCTTTAGTTTTATAATCGTTATAGCAGTATATTTGAAAACTCGAAATAAGGTGGCAGGGGCGTGTGAAGGTAGGGGACTAATAAAATTTTTATTTTGGATTTGGTGGAATTTACAGCTTATTTTGGAGTTGGCCGGTTTTACAAGAAATTAGAATTTCATTTTAGCTAAATTTAATACGAATATTGGATTTTTAGGGTTGCAAATGAAGAAATATTTTATTCAATTACATTTTATTCATAAATAACTGATTGCTGCTATCCGGAAAAAAAAATAATAATAATAGCTGATAAAGTAAAACAAAAATATCTGATAAAAAATAACTGATATACATAACAAAAAATAACACTAGAAAATTATAAAATATGTGTCACAAATTGTCCCAAATTCATTAATCACGAAGTATTCTTCAAAAGCAGTGTAAAACCATTCGAATGATTTACAAACTTACACAGACCAATCGCTATAACCTTCTGAATCATAATAGGTATGTTATTAAAATAATAATATTTGCTTTATTAATTATAATATGCTAACTAAGATGCTATTACGTTATCAAATAATATTATGTTAGTACAAAGTGATTGCGCATTACCTTTGTACGTTGGCTCTGTTCCTATTCCACGTCGTAGTGTCCCTTTTCCTCTTCCTTCATTGATAATAGATATTTCTTCTACTAATTTCTACAAAGTCGAAGGAAACACGAAATTCTATTATTTTAATTTGTTTTCTGCACCAAGAAATACAAGTCGTATGCCAGAGTAAACATGATAACACTAAACAAATCAACAAGGGTGGTCGAGTTGTGGTTAGCCGAGTGGAGCTGAACCACGAATTCACATATACAGAAATGACCGGATTTCAAACTCAACAGTCGTATGATTTGACTGATTTTGCAGCCATCAGGCTTTTTAAACGAAAATAACAAACGAATGGATCGGCTTTGGCATGGTTTCTTGTTACTAGAGGGCGAGAATATTTATTTAGAACTGAAAAAAATGAAAAAACCATTTTAGAAATTTAAGGGTTTGGCCGATTTTGTACCTATACGACACACATCAGACAATATTTAAATCAAAGCATAGGGGAGACTGGGGGTACAATGGACCACTCCCTATAACTGTATTTATTTATTTATTTATTTGTTTGTTTGTTTTATGGTTCCTATTTTGGTACATAGATCGCAGCACTGCAGTGAGGAGACTTGGCCAGCAACTTCATGCCTAATTAACAATTTAGCCATTTTATTCGAGAAATCTAGTTAACGCCTTGGTAGCAAATAACGTTGTTATAACGTTGAAAATCAGTCTGCACAGTGAAGAATTAGTTATAACAACGTTATAACAACGTAATGTGCTACCTGGGCGGTAGCATAAAATAAATATTTTGAGTTAAACATTTTTTTTTATTTTCATCATTGAAGAATTATGATCTCGAAGAGGCTATATAGCACTAAAATAGCTAAGGTCATCTATTATTATATTTAATCTCACTAAAATATTTTTAAAGGCATTTGTTATTATTGTTATTTTATTTTATTTTTTAACATTTGTTCTTAAAGGTCCACACGGGTTACAATGGACTACTAAGAATCGGGGTACAATGGACCATGATCCATTTACCCCAGTTCACTGTCATAATAAACTAATTTACGAAATCTGCAGTTTTGAAGTGTTAGCTATAAATTTTACTTAAAAATTTCATAGTTAACCTTAACTAGATCTATTATGTCTTCAGAGATGAATAAGAAAGCAGTTTACTTTGAGGTTTCTTCTTATTTATATTTAATAACCATTTAGTTACTTTAGTATTCTTATATTTTTACAAACATCGTACAGTATAACAAACTGAATTATATAATACAATTAAAGAATAATAATACAAATAAATTTGACGAAAAGGATGGTTTTATATTTTGTTGGTTTAATCACAGAAATAATAGATAATGAATCTGTTTTTCTGAGATTCCTGCAACGAAAACCTAGTCAAGGTCTTTAAATTTTCATGAGAATGTTGATATATCTCTTGTAAATTTTAACGCTATTGTAATGATGAGTCTTCCAGACTTTACAATTTCACAAGAAAACAACAGACTTTCAGTAACACAAAAATCGTTTGGTGCATCATTTTCTAATTTTATTGTTCATTAATTTATATTATTTGTATGAATCAAAGACATGAATAAACAAATATAATATATTCTACGTTTTATATTATTAAAAAACGCACTACATTATTATACTTTTTAAATTTGACAAGTGGTCCATAGTACCCCGTGTCATGGACCATTGTACCCCGACCCCGGGGTACAACGGTCCATTTTATCAGTTGCTATTAAAAAAAATTATATTAATAAAAATAAATAAATAAATAAATAAAAAATTGCTTTTGATTGAGTGCAACATAAAACCCAATATATAGGTAAAATGCACACATATTTTCAATAGCGAGAAATCATTACTTTAGGAGTAAACACATAAAATTTTTACAATTGGTCCATTGTACCTACATGACGTTCGCTTGAATTGCCTTTTGCTATGGAGATCAATTATGTGTAGAATTTTTTTTTTTTTTTTTTTTTTTTTTTTTGTATTAATCGGCAAAACGTGGTAGTATATAGCACAAATGATTAAATTGATTAAAATTTATTTGTTTTTTATGTATTTAATTCCTTTTAAAAGAAAAATCTACTTAATTTTTTTATTTTTTTATATTCGTAGGAATCAAATCGTAGTGTAAAGTGTGAGGGCTATACAATGTTCAAAAACTAAAATATTTAACATATGCTGCGATACGTCATCTCTAAATCCGTAGTTCCTAAATAATAGTAGATCCACCTGCCGTCGATAAATATCCAAGTTGAAGTGCCGAGGAAAGACCTTTCTGCAGACACTGGGAACCTGGACCCAATGCAGTGCGGGCAGAAAATGAGCTTTCTTAGGCAGCGAGTACCCGAAGCGAGACTTACAGCTTTTTTTTTTGTTGTTGTTGTTTATATTTATAATGTGATTAAAAAAAATGGTGTGAAACAGCTACATTTCCATTCACCACTATTACACGTATTAAATGCATTCCTTGGTGATAATGTGATCAGAAGACATAACAGTGACTTAAAGGAGTAGTAGGAACATAAATATTTTCCGGTAAAAAAAAATTCATACACATGTAAAGACATATAAAACGAAGCTTACATATAACGAGGTACAAAATAAGAAAAAAAAATAGTAGAGTTTTTTTTTGAAATGCCAATTTCCGAGATCTAAATCAGATCTACTTAAGCAGGATGACTGTTAATTTTTCTCCACTCACCACTAATGAGTGAGAAAAGAACGTATTTCTATAACAATTTTCAAGAAAATCATTTGAACCGTTTTGGAGATACCAACTTTTACCAAAATTCAATTTTTGACCGAAAAACAATAACTACATGCAAAAGTGAGCTAATATGGCGAGTTTGAAAAAAATTCATACAGCCGTTTTTAAAGGAACGCGCTTGCGAGACCTGAAATTCAGTTATTTATACAGAACGCCTATCAATTTTCCTGAACTAACCAACTTTATCATTCGAAAGGACATCTAATAGAGTGTTTATATGGCAAGTTCGAAGAAAATCGTTTTTGTCGTTTTTGAGATACGGACTTACGGTCTCATCTCCGGTTTCCGATGCCCCACTTACGGTTTTTCAATTTTCACCAAAATTTGGAAATTTCATCTGTATACCAGACCCGTTTTAATTCTGAAGTTTTGTAGTTCTGTCTTTATAAGTTTCGAAGATATGTTATCCAGAAGATTTCATACATACACACACACTGACCAATTGCCAAAAAGCAATTTTTTGGACTCAGGGGACCTTAAAACGTGTAAATCAGGTTAAATTTCGATATCGAATTTTTGGACCGAATACAACACTTCCATTACCTATGGTAGTAGGGTAATGGAAGTAATAAATAGTTATTCAATTCTTTTGAAAATTTATTTAAATGTATTGACCAGCGAAACAGGCAATGTCTGCTAGTATATAATAAATTAAGTTGTGTGTGTATGTGTGTGTGTATCCACAACCTTTTAAGAAAACGGCTGAACGCAGAAATGCACAAATTTGCATGATGGTTCGTTATCATCTGTTCTGATGCATCTCGAAGCCCGATTTTCGAATTTTTGATTATATTCCTTAAAACTAATTAAAAAACGAAAATAATAATCTGGTAAATATTAGCTTCTATGTTTCATTTTTCTAAATTTTATTCTTTCATTTTAATCATCTGCATTTTTTAGCAAAGGCTATTGCACAATATATTTTTTATTTATTTAATTCATTCATTTACAGGCAAAATCATTTTTTTTTTTTTTTTTTTTTACTATAGTTTTTGAAAATCAAATGGTAATGCAGTAGAAAAAATAAGTAAATTAAATATTTAATTAACTAGTATATTGTGGCCACCACAAGACTTTCTTTGATATTTTCCTATATACATATCAGTAACAAAATATTCAATCAGTAACAAAAGAAAAAAAAAAAAAAAATACGATTTTTTTTTCTAAGTGCTTTTTTTGTTAAAGGTAATACATATTCAATCAGTAACAATATTTAAAAATAAAAAAAATACGATTTTTTTTTTCAAAGTTTTTTTTTTTTTTTTGTTAAAAGTTAAAAACAAATCGATAACTTTGTTTTAAGTTATCACAGATTTATAGTTCAACCATTCGTTTTAAATGTATTGACGAGATATTTCGAAAGATACCCATCTTGAAAATTTAACCCCCGAGGGGGTACTCCCCCCCAGGGGGGAAGCGATGCCCCCACATGCACAGAAATTTTTTCCTAGTTAACTATTACTATTATCAATAACTCATATTAATTTTACAATCACAAGTTAAAAATAACTCTCATTATGTACATTTATACGAAATTTTGTCCTATACTGCCATGTTAAAAATTTAGAAAAAATGCGATCACAGCGCCACCTGTTGAGCTATTGATCCGCAAATGTAATCAGCACCAGTTTATGTCCGGGGCCAACGAAATACCAAGTTTGGTTAAATGTCGTTAAAATATATATATATAAATATATATATATATATATATATATATATATATATATATATATATATACAATTTTTTTTTTTTTTTTGTTAAAAGTAAAAAAAAATCGATAACTTTGTTTTAAATTATCACAGATTTATAGTTCAACCATTCGTTTTAACTATTACTATTATCAATAACTCATATTAATTTTACAATCACAAGTTAAAAATAACTCTCATTATGTACATTTATACGAAATTTTGTCCTATACTGCCATGTTAAAAGTTTACATAAAATGCGATCACAGCGTCATCTGCTGGGCGATCGATCCCAAAATCTAATCAGCAGCATTCCATGTCAGGGTCCAACTATATACCAAGTTTGGTTAAATTTCATTCATTGGTTCGTGAGATACGGTGGAAAATTCGAAATTTTGCGATCACAGCGCCACCTGCTGGGCGATTGATCCCCAAATGTAATCAGCACCATGCCCTGTCAGGTTCCAACTATATACAAAGTTTGGTTGAATTTCATTCATTGGTTCGTGAGATACGGTGAAAAATACGAAATTTTGTCCTATACTGCCATGTTAAAAATCTACATAAAATGCGATCACAGCGCCACCTGCTGGGCTATTGATCCCCAAATCTAATCATCACAATGCCCCTCCAGGGTCCAACTATATACAAAGTTTGGTTGAATTTCATTCTTTGGTTCGTGAGATACGGTGAAAAAGAGAAAGACAGTCAGACACACACACAGATAGACAGACAAACATTTTTAAAAATCTATCAATTCGGTTTCAGTACATCCCAAAACGTGTAGATCCGTCAAAAAACGGAGGTCGAAAATTTTCGCGAATCCAATACTTTCTCTATATTACATACTAGTAGACTACGCTCGCTTCGCTGGTCACTATATTTAAATGAATTTTCAAAAGAATTGAATCAGTATTTATTTTTTACATCACCTTACAAATAAAAACTTAAAAAAAAAAAAAAAAAAAAAAAAAACTGAAATCGCTTTAGATCTCGCTTCTTCGGGTACCCGTTGCCTAAGGCAGCTCTTTTTTCTACCCGTGCTGCATCGGGTCCAGTTTCCCACTGTCTACAGAAAGGTCTTTCCCCGGCACTTCAATCTGGGAATTTATCGACGACTTCTGGATTTTCTGTTATTTAAGAACTGCGATTTTAAAGATGACTGTATCTCAGCAGCTATTATATATTTTAGTTTTTGAACCATGTGTTTTATAGCCCCCGTTATTTACACTATATTACGATTTGATTCCGTCCAGTGCAATAAAATAAAATAAAAAAGTGGATTTTCTTTTAAAAGGAACTAAATACATGAAAAACGAATATTAATCAGTTTAATCCTTTCTACTATAAACTACCATTTTTTTCACCCAATAAATATAAATAATAATAATAATTAAAAAAAAAAAAAAATATTTTAAAGGAATTAATTAAAAAAATGAAAAATAAAAAGTTGCTGTAGTATAAAATTTATACATAAACGTAATAATTTATTTCTATTGCATTACCATTTGATTTTCAATAAATATAATAATAATAATAAAAAGAAAGAAAAAGAAAGAAAATCTCCTTCAAATGAATGTATTAAATAAAAAATGAACTTCATAATAGCCGTTGCTAAGATATGCAGACGATTACATTCGAAGAATAAATTCATGAAAAATGAAACATTAAAGCCAATATTAAAATCGAAAAAACATTAATATTAAAAATTCAAATTCGAAATTCGAAAAAATCTCGAAGAGGTGCACACCTGCAGGGTCCCAGGTACCTATATGCCAAATTTAGAAGCGACCAGTAATGTGCGCACCAGAGCGCAGACACACACACACACACAGACACTTTTCTTTATTTATATAGATAAATAAAGTAAATATATATATATATTTAAAATAGTTATGGTTACGCATAATTTTTATAGAATAAAAACTTTTCATTTTTTAAAAATTAATTCCTTATATATATATATATATATATATATATATTCATAGTATTTAACGGGGATAAAAATTGTAGTATATGGTAGAAAGGATTAAACTGATTAAACTTTAAGTTTAATTAAAATTTATTTGTTTTTAATGTATTTAATTCCTTTTAAAAGAAAATCTTCTTTTTATTTATTATGTTGGTTCGAATCAAAGCGTAATATAATGTAAAGAGTGGGGACTATAAAATACATGCTTCAAATCAAAAATATTTAATAGATGCTGAGATACAGTCATCTTTAAAATCGCAGTTATTAAATAATAGCAGATCCACTCGTCGTTGATAAATACCCAAACTGAAGTGCCTTGGAAAGGGGCAGTGGTAAAGTGGACCCGGTGGAACGATGTGGGAAAAAAAAAAAAAAAAAAGCTGATTTAGGCAACGGGTACCCAAGCGAGATTTAGAGTAAATTCAATGTAGTTCTTTTTTTTTTTTTTTTTTTTTTTTTTTTTTTTTCCGGTTTAATTTATCATGAGCTATAAAAAATAAATAGTAATTCAATTCTTTTGGAATACATTTAAATATTGTGATCAGCGAAGCGGACGTAGCCTGCTAGTACTAAATATAAATACATACCTTTCTTTGTGTACCTGCATTAATACCTCTGCTTTCTGCAAATTTGGTGTGTGTGTGGGGGGGGGGGGGGGGGAGATAGAGCCACAAATTTTAATACAAGAAAAATACATTTCTATTTTCAGAAGAAAAAAAAATTTCTAATGCCCAGATTAACTAATTTTGCTTATTTATAACAGCTATTTCAAACAAATTATAAAAAAAAAAAAAAAAAAAAAAAAAAAAAAAAAAACCTTAAGAAATAATCATTTTTGAAGTTACAATGTTATAATTTATTATATTTTTCTTAGAAATATTTAGAACAGCATGTATTTTTTAAATAAAAGATTGGTTAAAGACACAAAATCAATATCAGTAACATTTGTATTTGATCTTTAAACTATTTGTCTTATAATATGGAGAAGAATTTTAATTAGTTCTTGCCATGAATAACATTCGATTTCCATTACTAAAGAGTTAGAAATAAATATAGCTTATCAAAATAATTCATGTGGTGAAATGTTTTTATTTGATTAGTTTCGCAAAGTTATGATTTTCTAATGAATAAACATGTGCAAGATAATAACTAGATTTATTTTACTAGTTATTTTACAGAGAAAATTAATTCTTATATATATACAAAAATGGTATAATTTCAGTGCAAATTCATTTTAAAATTAATCTGAAATAAGCTGTTTATTTATTTATTTATTTTTTATTTCTTTCTTTTTTTTCTGATATATGAAGTAAGTAAATAAAAGATTATATTCAAAATAAGTTATGTTTGTAAGTTTGTAGAATTATTTTCCCTGATTAATAATAAATTTTCTTTTAAATAAAGCAGAAAAAAAAAATAATATTTAGAAATACATAATTGAGTATCCTTGGAGAGAAAAAAAAAATAGATTATTAAATTATGAATTACTATTGATTAGTAAACTTTTATAATGGAAATAATTTGTTGTATTCAAAAATAAATAAATAAATAAATAAACAAAGAAAATAAATAAATAATCTTCAGTAAATTCATATTAATAAACTATGACCAAAATTTAATTAATATCAGGATAAAGATGTGTTATCACGTTTAAATAAGATTTATGACCTCTTTAATAACTGAAACTCTCCATTTAAATTTTTGATTTGCTGAAAAGTTCAAATATGTTATTGTGCGTTTAATATATATATGTAATATCGAGCTTATGTGGGCTTTTAAAATAATAACGTACTAATTGAATTATTTACTAATTTTTGAGTATTTAATGAAGAAAGTTAAAATATGTTACAATATTTACATAAAACGTTAGTGAATCAAAATGTTACTTTGCCAATGTCCGTCTAAGTAGTACAGTTCGTGACATAAATTATTTATTTATTATTTCACTTTCTAATTACGTCGAAACACGAAACGCGAAGTTCATAAAAACAAGCAATACACCCGTCCAGTGTGTATGCCTCGTCGAATCTGAACTTTTATCTTCAAACGCTGTTAGCAGCGGCGCGTTCTGGAAGTGGCGTCACTTTCGTCACAGGCACGAACTTCCGTTAGTATTCTGCATTCTCCGTCGATGCTCAGCTGATTAGGATTCCAGGTACGGCAAAGGAAAATTACGTAGCTTTGGATTCAGCAGTTGCGGGAAGCAAGGGCTCGTCACTATAAGCTCGGCCGTCCTGCATCGGCTGGTCCTCCAGGCGGTCACACTGAAAAATACAAAAAAACAAACAAACACAAAAGTAACACAAAATAATAACATACTTATTTACAATTTATATACAAATCTTCATATTTTTGCTTTTAAACTAAGTGATCCCACGTTTCAGGATCTTATCATGAGTAGATGTGCAACGGGAGCCTTCATGGCATCCATCTCTAATTATATCAATAATATTCTCATTTTTAATTTTCACTATCTTATAATCACAGAAGAAAGTCAGTTTTGGCTTTACGGCAACTTCGTTGCCTACGGTAACAGTTTTGGTGGTTGTCTACTCAATTTACATTTTGCTTTATTTTTCTTTTTAACTTTGGAAAATTGTTTATTGTCATGATTACGCAAATCTTTACTTTGGGACTCGAAGTTATTTTGGCACTCGAACTCGAGATCCTCTAATTGATCATTTTCAGTTTTAATGTCTTTTAATGCTTCTGTAGCATCAAGTTCAGTCGAAAAGTCTATAATGGCAGTCTTATATGCAGGGAAAGCTTCTAATTGTATTTGCACATTTTTAGGAAATAATACAGCTATTTCACTAATTGTGGTCGTCAATGGAAGTGATGGAATGAACAACTTTCTCAAATTTATACTGGCAGTCTCTTCTTTTGGGAAATTCTGTCTTTTACACTCGATGGAATCTATCGTCGATGGCTTTTTTCTCGATTTCTTTCTTTTAAGGAGTTTGGAATTTTCGTCAACTTTTTCTTTTAACTCTTTCAGCTCTTCGGCTAACTCTGAAATTTTTTCAAGTAGGACTTGTTTTTCATCTTTCTTCGAATAAGTGTTTTCTGGATTTAGCGGTTTCATTCGGGAAACATTCGTCTGACTTCGTCCCTTTCGTCGAGGCTCCTCCTCTTCCTCACTATCATCATCTATCTGGAAAATACTCGTCTGACTTTGTTTCTGTCGTCGAGGCTCCTCCTCTTCCTCACTGTCATCATCTACACTATTATCGTCCTTCAAAAGCATCTTATCGTCATCACTTTCGTCATTTTCGTCGTCATCGTCGTTTTCACATACGGCTTTTTCGGAAGATTCTAATGATTTTTTGACAGCATAACAAGGTTGAGGGGTTATATTTTTACACTTTTTAACACTATTCAATGTTTCATTTATTTCTGGGGATTTCTCAAAAATTTTGTTTTTACAGTTAATAGGGGCATCAATAACAATATTCGACTTAATTTATTTCTTATATGCATTTACTGGAAGTACTGTTACTAAATTTACCTCGAGAGAATTAGATTTATTTTTCACAAAAATGCCTTTCTCATTGATCGTTGTTTCACTTAACATTAACACGTTCATGCCAAGGATTATATCATATGGTATCATATCATTTTTTACAACATAAATATCAGTTTTACTTTTAAAATCATCAACTTTAAGATCGGCGTCGAATGAGCCTAACGGCTTTATTGAACTTTTCCCGATCCCCTTCAAAGTAGTACCCATAGAATTTAATTTATTCACATTCAATTTTTCAAAAGCATTTTTACGCAACAATGTTGCTTCACTTCCCGTATCGATTATGCCTATGATATTTATATCATTTACTTGTATAATTTTACTCTTATTTTGATTTACACCAATACACAATGCCTCAACTTCTGGTTTCGAACCTGGGCACTCCGAACTTTTATGGCCAAACTGTTTGCATGTGAAACACTTCAGGCCCTTTGCCTTATGGGGGCAGTCCCTGGATAAGTGGATTTTTTCACCACAAATATAACATATTTTGTGTACTTCATTTTTAGGACTAAATTTTTCATATACATTATGTTTGATGGGTTTCAATTTTGTACTATATTCTACTTTATCAATTCTATATTTACTTTTTTCACTATCACGTTTAAATACTTCATACATTTTGATTTTCTCTTTGAATTCGCGAAGAGCTTTTGCACCATATAAAATAACTTTGTTTTCAGGTTTATCATTGATTCCTTGGATCACATAGTGCATTAAAGCGGCATTATCAATGTGCCCGTTCTTACTTAACTCTCTTATTTAAAAAAAATATTCTGTAACAGTTTCATTGCCTCTCAGTTTCTTTTTACTCAATATTTCATGCAAAGAGGCGGGATTTATCTCGATTTTAAACTCCTCGATGAGTGCATTTTTTAGTTTTTCATAGGTCAGTAATCCTTTTTCGGATTTAATAAACAGGAGAGCGTTTCCACTTAGCGACCGTTTGCAAAAAACAATTTTTTGCAATTCGCTCAAATTACACATTCTTGATAATTCTTCGAATTCAGAAAAAAATTCAATAATATTTTAATGCGGCTCGCAGCTAAATTTGGAAATAGTATTTTCAAAATCATTGAAAGAAACAGTTGCACCAAGTGATCCAAAATGCACATTATTACTGCAATTTGTTCTTTTTTTAGTTTTATTATACTCATAATCACTGTCATTATCATTATTTTTCTAACATTTATCATTATTATTTATATGGCATTGCACAGAGGAGTCAATTTTTGTGACGTCATTATCGCCACTTTCCGACCTACTTTCGGATTCACTGCTCGATTCGTTCTCAGAATCTTCCTCATCTAAATTATTCTCGGAATTTTCTTGTTTTAATAATTCTGTGTCACATAAATTTAATAACAATCTATCTCGCAGTTCTTTTTTGCTCCCATCAAAAGGGACATTTAATATATTACAAATAATAATAAGTTCATTCAAAGAAAAGTTGTCATCAATTATTTTTTGTTTTTCAAGGTATTTTTCGTCGCCAATGGCGAAAGTGAATCCTGTGAATTTTTTTATTCTGCATCTGTTTCTCCGATCACCGTCGTCATCGAATAAAAACCGATGCAGAATTTTAATTTTACTATAGCTCTCTTGACTTAGTGCAACACCAATTTTAGAAATGTTCCCAAGGGAAACCATCATGAAACAAAACAAAATTTACGTACCTTTGTAGAACCAAATCAGCAGGTGGTCTGAATTTTTATTCAAATCTCCATCCAGTCGATTTGCCGTTTTTTAATCCTTGAGCACTTTGTAGATTATGTCACACTTTATCACTCATTTATCCAATGTGAATTTCAGAGCAGACATAATATTCTGCATTGTAATCACTATCCGTAGCACGATTAATCATGTGAAAAAATTTCAACACAGTTATAAAAAAAAAAAAAAAATAGTCTATTAAAAGTTCAGTCTGTGTTTTAAAAACAGTTTATGCTGTTTATCAATTTATATTTTATCAGTCCAGGCGCATCATCATTTTTAAGTTCACATTTTATAAAAGTAAAAATAGTTCTTTTTTTTTTTTTTTTTTTTTTAAGTAATATTAAAATTTACTTTAAATCAAAATTCGCGTTCAATCCGAAGTTTAAGTTAAATTAAAATTCACGATTCATCCTTTATCCCACTTCTGATGTAATATCGAGCATATGTGGGCTTTTAAAATAATAACGTACTAATTGAATTATTTACTAATTATTGAGAATTTAATAAAGAAAGTTAAAATATGTTACAATATTTACATAAAACGTTAGTGAATCAAAATGTTACTTTGCCAATGTCCGTCTAAGTAGTACAGTTCGTGACATAAATTATTTATTTATTATTTCACTTTCTAATTACGTCGAAACACGAAACACGAAGTTCATAAAAACAAGCAATACACCCGTCCAGTGTGTATGCCTCGTCGAATCTGAACTTTTATCTTCAAACGCTGTTAGCAGCGGCGCGTTCTGGAAGTGGCGTCACTTTCGTCACAGGCACGAACTTCCGTTAGTATTCTGCATTCTCCGTCGATGCTCAGCTGATTAGGATTCTGGGTACGGCAAAGGAAAATTACGTAGCTTTGGATTCAGCAGTTGCGGGAAGCAAGGGCTCGTCACTATATATATATATACTAACAGACTTTTATCGCTTCGCTGGTCACTATATTTAAATGAATAAAAAATAAATCACTATTTTTATACTGCTTTATAAATAAAAAAATAAATAAATAAATAAAAATAAAAAATAAACAGAAATTCTGTTAGAGTTGCTTAAAACCTTACGTCTGTTATTCGCTGTCTTCAGCAGCGCGTCTTCCTCACTCTCAAAATCTCAAGTCCGTGTCTTTATTGTTTGTAACAAACCGTGGGTCAATTAGCGTATTTATCGGATGACAGTTTCGAAATGGACAATATCTAAAATTTTGAAGTTTTAATCTTACAGTTAAATTCCAATTATATATGAGCACTATACATACTCTATATTGTATTTAATTTTGGTTTACTTGCTATATCTTGTTTTATTCATCCTGTCGAAAATACAATCATGCAGTTTCACGCCATATATAATATTACAATATGCTATGAGAGCTATTCTAATTATATACGGCTACTGTAATACTTTTGTAGTTATATATATTACATTTTTAAATATTTTATTCGTACAACAGGTTGTACTATTTTTTTCAGTCGGCTTTTTTGTTTAACTACATTACAAACTTTTATCAATAAACCTTGAATGAACGTGCAAAACTTTATCTTTTTACTTAAATATATAAAGCTGGAAGTCTGTTATTGCATTGCTCCGGATTATTAGTTTTTATCAAAAACTGGTACATTTATTAATTGGGACAACATTTAGCTAAATCCATATTTTTTATGTCCGTCGGATAAGTGGTTCAAAAGATATTAAATAAAAACCTCATTTTAACTTTAAAATTATTTAAAAAATAAATAAATAAATAAATAAATATCCCAAAAATAAATAAATAAGTAAGTAAATATATTAATCTGCATGTCGAAAAAAAAAAATATAATAAAAGAAAGAAACAAGAAAGAAAAATCATGCAGTACGCATTGATTAGTAACACTTTCCAACTTTACGCAATTGTTATTTCGAATAACTATTAATATTGCCTACGTTATCGCACAACAGACAGAAGGACTGAAAAACTTGCAGATAGACTAATTGATTTTCAAATTCTCTTAGGCATTTTGGAAAGTGTTAAAAAGGCTTAACGCAAAAGAAAATGCAGCCGTTAGATTATAATTACAGCTTTTAAACTCTCTCTAAATATTTTACTGTAGCCCTGTTAATCTAAAAGTTAATCATATCATATTCTATACAAAAATATATTTTAGAATATTAATAATACATGTCATTGTTTTTAAGATTTTTGTAGTAGAAAGTTTTTTAAATATAACTTTTAAAAAATTCGTCCTAAAATGTAATATATTGGATTTTTTTTTATTGTTGTTGTTATTGTTGTCCCTGCAAACAAACTAGTTGTACAGGACCTATTAATGACATTTTAAATAGAGAACATTCCATAGGGAACTTGTGTGTATCATTTTAAAAAAAATCTCAAAATATTCACGGATGATAGGAGCCGGAGACAAACAGATAGAAAGGTAGAACATCGGACAGACAGATGCACAAATTGAAATCATATTGCCACTAAAATTATAAGAAAGTGTTAAAACGCTCATGTAAACAAAAGTGCAATTCCAGCAAATTTTTATTAATACCTCTTAATGTAACTGATTATTTTCTGGCCCTGTAAATTTAATGCTAACCATACTATATTACATAGAAGGCACACTCTTTTGTGCATACGGATAATGTATTTCAATTGCATCAAACTTTGTGGAAAATAAAATTATTAAAATTTGATTTATAAAAATAACTCTCATACAACACAATGCTTTGGAGCACTTTCAAGTGTCCCTGTACACAAATCAGTTAGAAATAACATATTAAATAACATATTAAATTGAATATAACATATTAAATTGAATATAACATAACCAATTGAATAACATATTAAATTTTCATTACATTTTCTATACATTAAAGGTATTAAAATATGATTTATAGAAACTCCTCTCATAGAACACAATGCTTTCGAATACTTTTGGGTGTCCCTATACACAAACCAGAAGAGGTATGCATTCTATTTTCAATAGGGAACATCCGATACTGAACTTCAATAAAATATATCGGCTTAAAGAAATTTCATAAAAATTTACGGGAATTAGAGCGCAGAAAAACAGACAGAGAGACAGACAGACGGACAGAAGAACAGTCAGACAGATACACAAATTGAAATTATATTCACACTAAAAAAAATGATATAAAGTGTCAAAAACGCTTAATGTAAACGAAAGTACAATTCTAACAATTTTTTTATTAATAGCTCTTAATATAACTGAATATTTTTGTGTCACCCTGTAAATCTAATGGTAACCATGCTATATTCTATGCAAAGCATTCTTTTGTGCATATAAATAACATATTTCAATTTCCTAAAACTTCGTGGAAAGTAAAGTTATTAAAATTTGATTTATAGAAATATCTCACAAAGAACGCATGCTTTGGAGTACTTTTGAGTGTCCCTGTATATAAAACAGAGTTGATATGTAATCTATTTTATGTAGGAAACATCCAATAGTGAACTTGAATAACATATTTCAATTTCATGAAGATATTGTACATTAAAGGTATGAAAATATGGTTTATAGAAATACCTCTCATAGAACACAATTCTTCTATATACGTACGGGTATTCCTGTACACAAACCATTAGAGTTATAAACGCCATTTTCAATAGGAAACATCCGGTAGTAAAATTGAATAATCAGTTTCAAAAAATTCCATAAATATTTACGGGTGTTAGAGCGCGGGCAGACAGACAGACGGACAGACGGACAGATACACAACTGATATCATATTCACACTTAAAAAAATGTTAGGAAGTGTTAAAAACGCTTAATGTAAACAGAAGTAGAATTCTAGCAACTTTTTAATAATAGCTCTTAATATAACAGAATATTTTTTGAGTCACCCTGTAAATCAAATGCTAATCATGCTATATTCTATGTAAAGCATTATTTTCTGCATATAAATAATATATTTCAATTTCCTAAAACTTCGTGGAAAGTAAAGTTATTAAAATTTGTTTTATAGAAATATCTCTCATAGAACACAGTGCTTTAGAATACTTTGGAGTGTCCTTGTATATAAAACAGAGTTGGTATTTAATCCATTTTATACAGGAAAATTCGAATAGTGAACTTGTGGAGTTTGCGTTCCTGCAAACTCCATCTTAACTTAAATACTTAATTAGATTACTAAGAAAACAAGAGACTTGAATTGAAGAAACAATAAGAGTTTATTTGAACCAGATTAATGGGAGGGCGGCCTGGTGATAAAACTTAGCTCAGTCAGCGTATTACTAAATCAAAATATATAAATAAACAATTTAATTATCTTAAATATCTCACGCCAGCAGATAGTCGAAGGTGTAGAGACGGTCGCACTCGTACTCCGCTATCACGACTTCACTATGGATCAGAGGATTCCCTTCGGACCCAACTTGACCTTTCCGAATGCTAGTAGTTGCGCACACCAACACGCATCACTACTTAACTTCACACAACTAAATCTCCACGACTCTACTTCCCGATATTCACCAAAATAAGATTCATCCCATCCACTATACTATCCTCCAACATCCACACCATCTACTAAAACCATCTCTATTTTTATACTTCTTCCTACACCCTCCTTTCACAACATTTCAATCCGTTCTTTTAAAAATCACTTCTAATTTATCTAATATTCAAAATCTAAGTCTTTTTTTGCAGCCCCCTGCCGACACAACACTAACTCGACCTCAACCTTCACCGAGTCACTCGCAACGAAGCGATTTTAACCGTCCCCACTTTCTACTTTGCTGGATCCAGCTTAATTAAAACAACTGTGGTGACGTTCTGACGTCTCAACCTCACAAACTTGAATAACATATTTCAATTTCATTAAGAATTTTGTACATTAAGAGTATTAAAATATGGTTTATAGAAATGCCTCTCATAGAACACAATGCATTGAAATATTTTCGGTGGTCCCTGTGCACAAACCAGTAGAGGTATAAACTCCATTTTCTATAGGGAACATCCGATAGTGAACTTGAATAACATATATCAGTTTCAAGAAATTCCATAAATATTTATGGGAGTTAGAGCGTGGACGGGAGACAGACAGACAGACAAACCCAAGTCCCTATATATAAAACAGAGTTGGTATTTTATCCATTTTATACAGGAAAATTCCAATAGTGAACTGGAATAACATATTTCAATTTCATTAAGATATGTGTAAAGTAATAGTATAAAAATACGATTTGTAGAAATACCTCTCATAGAACACAATGCTTTGAACTACTTTCGGGTGTCCCTGTATACAAATCAGTAAAGGTATAAACTCCATTTGCAAAAGGGAACATCCGATAGTGAACTTGAATAGCATATATCAGTTTCAAGAAATTCCACAAATGTTTACGGGAATTAGAGCACGGAGAGACAGACAGGCGGACAGACAGACATACAGACAAACCGAAGTCATAAACACTTTTCAACCTTGTTGGGAAGTGTTAAAAATGTTAGAAAGTGTTAAAAACGCTTAATGTAAACGAAAGTAGACTTTTAGCAAACATTTATTAATAATTCTTTATATAACTGAATATCTTTGTGTCACCCTGTAAATCTAATGCTAATCATGCTATATTCTATGCAAAGCATTTTCTTTTGTGCTTATAAATAACACATTTCAATTTCATAAATCTTCATGCAAAGTAAAGTTATTAAAATTTTGTATACAGAAATATCTTCATAAAACGCAATGCTTTGGAATACTTTTGTGTGCCCCTGTACACAAATCAGTGGTGGTATTTGCTCCATTTTATACAGGAAATATCCGATAATGAACTTGAATAACATATTTCAATTTCATTAAGATTTGTGTACAGTAAGGGTATGGAAATATGGTTTTTAGAAATGCCTCTCATAGAAGACAATGCTTTGAAATATTTTAGGGGGACCCTGTACACAAACTAGTAGAGGTATAAACTCCATATTCAACAGGGAACATCCGATAGTGAACTTGTATAACATATTTCAATTTCATTAAGGTTCTTGTACAGTAAGGGTATGAAAATATGCTTTATAAAAATGCCTCTCATAGAACACAATGCTTTAAAATATTTTCGGGGGTCCCTGTACACAAACCAGTAGAGGTATAAACTCCATTTTCAATAGGGAACATCCGATAGTGAACTTGTATAACATATTTCAATTTCATTAAGGTTTTTGTACAGTAAGGGCATGAAAATATGGTTTATAAAAATGCCTCTCATAGAACACAATGCTTTGAAATATTTTCGGGGGTCCCTGTACACAAACCAGTAGAGGTATAAACATCATTTTCAATAGGGAACATCCGATAGTGAACTTGAATAACATATATCAGTTTCAAGAAATTCCTTAAATATTTACGGGAGTTAGAGCGCGGACGGGCAGACAGACGGACAGACAGACAGACAGACAGACAAACCCAAGTCATAAACACAATTCAACCTTGTTGGAAAGTGTTAAAAATGAACGTTAAAACTTTATTTATTTCTTTTTTATTTTTTCGAAATATTTAATATAAATTATGAAAAATCGTTCTAAGGAAGTGGAACAGCTTAGAACCTCTTGTCGAAATTTAAAATTTGACACCGAAGTATCATGGACGTTTCTCACCAAGATCGTTATTTACACAATTGAAACAAACATTTTAATTCAGTGCCAAAATGACAGCAAAACATTACTAGTCGCCAAGGGGTTCTTATGCTAAATCTATACCGCTGAAAGTTTAAGAAGTGATATGTAGTAACCGATGCTGTAGTAGCCGGGTAAGATATGTAGTAACCGGGAATGAAACGCGGTTTCTGCATGCCTTTATATGAAAGAATAAATTAAAATAAGTTCTATCCTACTAAATTAAATTCTGTTTTATGCAGAATTTTATATTTATTACATAAGAAACAAAATTAGGCTTAGTTTTTATTTATTTCTTTCTTTATTTATACAGTTAATTTATTTGAATGAACCAAATATTTGTGCACGATACCGTGCAAGTGCATGGATATCTCGGAGTTACTCATAGCAGCCCATTTAAATTCGCCTAGTGCATGGAATATAGAAAAAAAAATATGGAAACCTTATAATGATACAACTTTATGATATGTCTTCCTTGGCGACTTTTAAATGTTCGTCGTCATTCTGTCATCAGATTTCTTTCTTTCTTTCTTTCTTTTTTTTTTTTTTTTTTTTTTTTTTTGTTTTTTTTGTTTGCTTTTTTTTTGTTTGTTTGTTTTTTTTTTTTTTTTTTTTTTTTTTTTTGCTGTGATCGGCTATGTCTTTCGCATGAGACAATTTTTTGTGGTTATAATAGTTGTTGAGTGAGTTAATAGTAGTTGGTATATTGAAAAAAAAATAATGAAATAATGAAATTTGTAAACCTGATAATGGTACAGCCTTAATGTATGCGCTGCTTGGCTTAAAGTGGCTTTTGCGAAAGTGGAGTCCTTGACGTAAAATGCGCGATCTATTTCAACATCAAAATTTTAAAATTACCCAAGATTATCAATAAGTGTTGTACACACACACACATATGCATACATATATATGTGTACATATACATACATATTTGTATATATATACAAATCATTTCAAAGATGACCGGAAGAGGATGCTTACAGTCGGCAGCAAAATTATAGAAGCACTAGAAATAATTCCTACTTAAAAGATGGGTGTCTAATACTGCTTTGTTAAGTAAATATTTTTCGAGTCCTGATGTTAGCATTATTCTGTTTATAAAAAAGTAAGTTGATGATAACAAATTAGCTACCAAACTAAATATATATATATATGTGAAAAGTATGAATGTGTGTTTCAATAATTTTGCTACCGACTGTACATGTGATACTAAGACGTTTTATGCAAATCAGGCAAACACAAACTGATAAAGTAACGCATAATAATAATCTGGAGTTATTATTATAATGTGTTAGCAGCATTTATTTTAAAGCAAAAGAAGCTTAACATGACCATTAGCATAAGGTATTAGAGGCAAATGAGGCGCATATTTATGCTAATTACAGCTTGAATGTAGCATGTCGTTATAGATGCCAACGACGATAGTCCATTAGTTTAACTACCAACGAATGATCGGGTAACGATAGCATGGAGCTGGCGCACAGTCCGACGGATTGGAAATCTAGAAGTACAAAGCTCAGACCTTCATAATTAAAATGAGACATAATTTGCAACCGGCACTTACCCCGTTCCTAGTGAGAATTAGCTCATTACGGGAGCTCTGAAAAGCATGCCTTCTCTGGTCGGCGGCTGGACGAACTCCCTAAAAATCATCTCTCATAATAATAATTTTTGACCTTTCAAAAACAAAGTAGATACCCTAAACAAATCATTCCCAAAGTATAATAACAATAAGCGCCCCCCTACCTTTGCGAATCATTCGATGAAAATAAGTTTCCTCCAAATTTTCATGATGGTGAAAGTCAGTCATATCCATGTGCTTTATTTTACAGGTCGTGTTGTAAAGATACGTGCTTCAGATAGACTTTTTTGAGCGTGAGTATTTTGCATCAAGGTATGTAGTTTATATTTTTAGACGTTAATAAATTTTTTTCGACATTTATATATACATATATATATAGCATTAGGTCAAATTTCTTTTAAATTTGTTTTAAAGTTAGTCAATTTTTTGCTTTCCTTAGGATTCCAAAACTTTTGTACATATGTGTACGCGATGATTGTGGTTCCATTTTATTCCTCGTTTCTTGTAGTTTTTATTTAGGTAAATTTTTTATGCAGTCATTTGCATTTTAAGAAGTTAATTATTATTATTATTATTATTTATTTATTTATTTATTTTTTTACAGGTATCTGTTGTCTGTATCAAAAAGGGAACTTTACGAAAAGTTAAAAAAAAATAATAATAACTCTGGAATAGCAAGATGTAAACTTCAGAATATGCTTGTGGATTATCTCAAAGACAAATTTAACTTACAAAACTGTTCTCAACTGATGTTGAAAAAACTAAGCCAAATTGTAGTACATTCGTTCACGATTAGATTTAACCAAAGAAGGAAAGTGTGTCATCGCAGTAAAAGAAAAAAAAATACTTTTTAAACAAACACAGTGATTGGTTTAATACTAGTACATGTTTTGAAAATTTCGATTTACGCAGCAGAGGATATCGACTTTAAAAATACTTGTATATCCAAAACGCTTTTGAATCGAGTGGAATTAAGCCTGAAACAAGGAAAGTAAAATGATTTGTTGCGGAAAGTACACTAAACGAGTTAACCCATGCTACCAAAATTAAACTGAGACAAAGTGCTACAAGATATGCTGCTGCAATGTTACAGAAATTAGTTTCAACTCCCAAAAGAGAACCAATGTAAAAATGTCTTTAAAAAGGCAGAGTAAGATACACCTAAGCATATGCCCGAAGAAGTTTCAGCGTTGATAACTGCAACATATAAATTAATAAATAATAATAATAATAATAATAATAATAATAATAATGAAATTAATTTTAGACCTTATATATAATTTTGTCCCGTTAGATATGGAATTTGTCGCTCTGTGGGGCGATGACTGACGAATCCATTTACGGTCAGATGTTTTAATGTTAGTCATATTTGCATAAAACAACTCATTAGAACGTGTGAATGCCCTCTTTGTGTTACTTTTTACCTATATTTATATCTATATATGTATATATGTTAATAGGGAACACCGGTGTTAGTTGTGCTAAGAGATTAGTTGGTAGTAGCTTCTATTTCCTAACACAGTGGAGAAAGAGCGCTGTCATTTTACTAGAGGAGAGCGTATCTATACGTGCACTATTAACCATAAATTCAATCTTCTTCAAAGCGTTCTGAGAGAAAAATCTCTATATCATCCTTTTTTAAACTTGTAAATAAATATTTTTATCCAACTTTTTTTTTTCGGGGGGGGGGGGGTCTAGAGATCTGTAAATCAACTTGAGGTGCTGCTTATGGTCGTTTATGAAAGACTGCTTAACTGTCGTTGAATCTATTTATCATTATCTGTTTTTTCTGATGCTTGAGATTCTGTGATTTTAATTCAATTATGTTTAATTTACGTTCGGTATCCATGTGGGGTTAGTTGGTATAGTAAGGTTATTCCTTTGGCATAGCTTAGTTTTCGGTAATGATAGTTCAAAAGCCAAAAAGAAACATCTCCAAGTTTTTGTCCCCAGCCTCCTGTCAAAATGATGGTGAGGTTCTGATTCAACTATCACTACAAAACCTAGAGAACCTGGAAAAATGTCGAAATATCACATAAAACAATATCAACAATGAATCCACCACTAAATAAAGGGCCTCCTAACGACCCTGAATACAAAGTTAAGGACATTAATATGGTCAAATACTAATCTTGGCATTACCTTAGAAATATTGGACCATATAGCAATGAGATTTACATGTCCACCATAGTCAAAAGAACAGGAGAAATAATCTGGTGTGTCACTCACACGACTTTCTCTTACCCTGAAATTTAATACTATAAATACAGGTTGCAGATTAATAGGTAAGATAACGAGTACTGTTATGTAAGCCTATGTTAAACAATTCATATTAGGCTTCTGAAGATTTTTATATGATAATTAGTTCTGTGTGAGGGGGGCTACCGCCCCCCTCAACCCCCCGTTTAATTATTGCACCTACATTTATATAGAATTTTATTTGATTAATAAAAAAATAATTTATTAAAATTATTATTTAAAAAAAATGTCTTTTATGATAAGGCAGACGATTTCCATATTAGAGAAGTAGTATAACACCAAATATCTAAAAAAGTTCATTTTATTCTCAATATATAAAAAAAAAAGAAAAAAAAAAAAAAGAAAAAAGTTCGTTAAAAGTAAAAAAAATCGATAACTTTGTTTTAAATTATCGCAGATCGATGGTTCAACCATTCGTTTTAAAGGTATTGGCGAGCTCTTTTGAAAGATACCCATCATGAAAATTTACTCACCTCGAAGGGGGACTTCCCCCACAGGGGGGGAGGCGAGGCTCCTACATACACATTTTTTTTTTCCCAGTTAACTGTCTCTATTACAAAATATATATATTTGTTTCATTTGGTTTAGTGCAGTCTATAGACGTTAAACTATATTTTCCTGCAATTTCCCCCATAGCCGTAATGTGTTAGAATTCTCTTGATTGTCCCTGTACACGAACCATTTGCTTGATCTTAACGAAAAGCTTACTGTAGCATCCCTATATGATACACATTTAGAATATCAAGTTTGAAATTTTTGCCATAATTTGTTTTTGAGATATGCTGATAACAGACAGACACACAGACACACACACAGACACACAGACCATTTGCTAAAAACATGATTTTCGTATTCAGGGGAACTCAAAACGTGTAAATATAACAAAATCTCGCGTTCAAAAATTTGACCCAAAAACAATACTTTCTCTACCTTATGGGTAAGAGAAAGTAAATAATCTTGTGTTACCCACACGACTTTCTCTTACCCTGAAATTTAATACTATAAATACAGGTTGCAGATTAAAAGGTAAGATAACGAGTACTGTAATGTAAACCTGCGATAAACAATTCATATTAGGCTTCTGAAGAGTTTTATATGATAATTAGTTCTGTGTGAAGGGGGCTACCGCCCCCTCAACCCCCCGTTTCATTAATGCACCTACATTTATATAGAATTTAATTCGGTTATTAAAAAATAATTCTGTTTTTAAAAAATAATTTATTAATATTATTATTGAAAAAAATTATCTTTTATGATAATGCAGACGATTTCCATATTAGAGAAGTAGTATAACACCAAATATCCAAAAAAAGCCCATTTTATTCTCAATATTAAAAAAAAAAAAAAAATTCTGAGTTTTTTTTTCGTTAAAAGTAAAAAAAAAAAATTAACATTATTTTAAATTATCGCATATCGATGGTTCAACCATTCGTTTTAAAGGCATTGGCGAGCTCTTTTGAAATATACCCATCATGAAAATTTACTCACCTCGAAGGGGGACTTCCCCCCCAGGGGGGGAGGCGAGGCTCCTACATACACAATTTTTTTTCCCAGTTAACGATCTCTATTACAAAAAATATATATTCGTTTCATTTGGTTTAGTGCAGTCTATAGATGTTAAACTCTACTTACCTGCAATTTCCCCCATAGACGTAATGTACTAGAATTCTCTTGATTGTCCCTGTACACGAACCATTTGCTTGATCTTAACGAAAATCTTACTGTAGCATCCTTATATGATACACATTTAGAATACCAAGTTTGAACTTTCTGCCATAATTTGTTTTTGAGATATGCTGATAACAGGCAGACACACAGACAGACACACAGGCAAACAGACAGACAGACACACATACATACACACAGACCATTTGCTAAAAACATGATTTTCGTATTCAGAGGACCTCAAAACGTGTAAATATAACAAAATCTCGCGTTCGAAAATTTGACCCAAAAACAATACTTTCTCTACCGTATGGGTAAGAGAAAGTAAAAAGGGATAGCTAAACGAGCATGATTTAAATTTATAAGACCAAAGTGAAGTTATGCCAAATTTAACCCTCCTGTTCAATTAAAAAGCGCGAAGCTCTTACATTCGTAATTAATTTCGAACATTGGCCTCATTTTATTTCAATAACTGTAGGTAGCTATATCGGTAAACTGGATTTTATTATCTTGATTAATTCATTATTTGTTTATACGTTTGTTGATTAATTATAACTAGACTAGAGAAATAAAGAATTCTGACCTGCATCAAAAACATTTTTTATTAAAACGAAAGTAAGTTTTAGCATTCATAATATTAAGTGAAATCTAACTCACCTCTCTCCTGCTTTTCCAGGATGCTTGGAGTAAATTTAGGCCACACATGAAAAGAGATGCGAAGTCAAATCATTGATGTACTTGATTTTAATTATCGAATTTAATTGAGAATCTCGATGAACAAAAAACAGAATCTTTCAAGTATTTGAGCACAGGTTTAAAACATTTCGAATACGTATAAAGGCATTTTTTTTATGCCTTGAATGAAATATAAAGATAATACAGAATAATACTTATTATTTGAATAATATAACAATTAATGAATAATTCTACTGCGAGACTTCAGTATGAATGTTCGAATGGTTATCACTAAAGAATAGAGTACTTCTGTTTTTCACGAATATGTTCAGAGAGCGAAAAACATAATAATAATAATAATAATAAAGAAAAGAATGAAAGTTTGGTTTCTCTCTATGGTCACGTGACTGTCTATCTCTGATCGACTGTCGCCGTCCCCGCTCCGGTTACTGACACAGTTGCGAGCTCTTCGGAAATATGATTTTTGTGGTTCTTTAAACAAGTTTTGATATCATGAGTCATTCATGATTTTGTAGCCGAAAAGTTAAGCTTTCCGATGCATAAATCAGAATTTCTGTAAGTTTTACACAAAAAATTACAAAAATCGAAAACCAAAATCTATGCCATTAAGCTCCGGTCTCCCTTACATGAGAAAAAAAATGTCCAGTATTTTTCTTACCATATTCGCTTTTAGATTAATTAATTCGTTTTGAGAAGTTCTAAATACGATTTGACCTTTTTTTGGGGGGGAAATGTAAGTTTGTTTTTAACCAAAATCTTGTTAGGCTCTTCTTGCACAAAATAATAGGCGGACTTCTACGAAACTTTATGTAAAAAACACTTTTTATTTGAATGTACTATGATATAAATTTTCGCTAGTTTGATTTATCATACATCGCCAATATGTATGGTTGCTATGAGTCGATGTATTTCATTTAAAGAGAGGCTAAATCTCAGCTTCCCTTGAAAATAAGTTCATATAATTTGATATATGAGTTGACCCTACAAAAAATTATGTTAGTTTAATTGGAGTGTATATCAGCAAAACGGTTTCGCTATTTTTGCTCTTTATTTTTTCAAACGTCCAACTGGATATATCTCAGCACCTATTTGTTAAATTCGAATCTCAATAGTTACTTTTTATCTTATTCTCAAAAATTACTTTTTGAGATTTAAAGCACATTATGAGCAGAAAAATAGTAGCTCTCCTGACAGTACTTGATTTAAGAAAAAAAGAAATACAATGTAAAAATAATTAATTTCGGCGTCCCTTGTCCCTATACGTGTGATGTTGTCGAAATATTTAGAGAGTATTTGGTTTTAAAGTTAAAGAGAAATGAATCAAAATTTAGATTTCGTGACAGAAGTTTGATAATATGAGCAAAGAAAAAACAACTAAATTATGATATTTTTTACATTAAAAAAAAAAATGGAAAGCTGTCGTTGGCTGCTAATTTGAAGATCTATGGTGAGACACATGAAATTAAAATTACAAAACTAATGACATTAGTGGAACTTTAAACTATACAGGTTTGCAACAACTTTCTATTAACTAAATTTCTATCTGCTAAATCATATGGACAGTTCACAACATTTAAGTACTGATATAGATCGTCCTCTCGCACAGCGTTGTCACCAGTACTCATTTATAAAATTCCATTATTTATTTAATTGCAGGTGCAGGTATATTGCACAGTAGTGTTATAAAATATTATTATATAAACTTTGTGGTCAGTAAACTGTGCCAGAATATGACCACTGCAAAGATAACACATTTAACTTTCACCGTTAATGATGCATAAACTTAATTTTGAATATATATGTATTTTAATGATTAATATTAATTTATTTACTCATTGCCGAGAATACATTTGTGACTTAGAATGATTTTTCTGAAGTAGAAATATTTATTTTTAATATTTATTGAAAAATTAAATAATAAAAAAAGATAAAAATACAGAATAAAGTTTAAGGATCTAGATTATTTACTTTTAATTTGGAATTATAGTATTTGAACAGAGCCTCTGGCTAAACATTTCAATAAATTCATTAAAGTTTTTTACAGTGTATTTAAAGAAAAGAATTGACATAATTTAAAGCTCTATGTAATTAATGTAATATTTAATTATTTTGGGTTAAAGGAGTCAACTTCTAACATTAAAAACGTTAAAAATTTCAATGTATAATTAAAAAGAAAGAAAAGAAAGAAAAAATAGGAAGGAAAAAAAAAGAAAGAGAGAGAGAGACAGAGAGAGAGAAAAAAAAAAGAAATATAACATTTTTCAATGGAGGATTTTTCTAAAAACAAATATTTAGTATTTTCTTATGTCTAAAAGTAACCATTCAAACAACGCTATTATATAATCGCAAAATACATCAGTTGAGTATTTTAAATACTTTCATCTACCAACAAAATCATGTTTTAAATGTTTATAATGTTGCATGTTTTTTTTTTTTTTCAAAATTTATTTTGAATAATGTCACCTTTCTTAAGTAGAAAAATGTGATTTTCGATGTGGATCGATGATTTTCTTCGATAAATATGCAAATTTGTTTTCAAAGATCGTCTTCTATCAAAAAACTCATTCACCATAATGTTCTCCTTTAAATATTTAGGTGTTTTCTTCAAATAAAGAACAAAATACGAAACATTTGCGGAAAGAAATGTTTTGTATTTTTATTTAACAGTAAGGTTCAAAACAACACAATTATTTGAATGGCAAAATGCATTAAGCAAGTAATTTAAACACTTTTTTCTGTGTAAAAAATCATTTTTGAAGCATTTAAAATATGATTATTATTATTATTATTAATTTACTTTATTTAAATATAAAACTGCGGATGACCGAATCGGGTATTGATCAAAACGCTGGTATTTTCTACGATGAATATGCATTTTTAAATGATCTGACATTGTAAAATGCATAAAAAGTTATTTATTATTATGAAATTTTTAATTATTAGGTGCTTTGTTTAAATAAAATGCATTTTATATATATAATATTATTTTATTTTGAAGTTGATCCGAAATCAGTAAACTGCTGATTAGCTATGTCCGAAAATGACATCACAATATTGGAAAATATATAGTTCCAACTTCGAACACAAATACCACTGCTCTGAAGTAACATTTGCCAATATAAATTGGTAGAAGTGTATATCTTCCCAGGACTTTCAGTCCTGATATCTTCCTACCCTTCAATTACCTGTAAAGTTTAGTTACGTCCGGTTTATCACAGTTCCTCAATGTTTCTTATTAGTTTTATTTTACTTTTTATTTTACTTTTATTTTATTTTATTTATTTATTTATTTATTTTATTCTATTTTTTTTCTTTTTTTTCTTTTTTTTTTTTTTTTTTATCTTGCAATAATTTTCTTTTGAGAACGATGTTGTTAACATTTAAAATTATTTCTTTTAATTACTTTAGACTAACTTTTATTTGTTATTCAAGTTCTATGATTTATTTATTTATTTACATTTTGTCGTTTGTACGCATAGTTTTCAGATCTTATAGTATATATATCTACAGTGAATAATAATAATAATAATAATAATAATAATAATAAAATTGGACAGTAGACTTAAACAGTGTTATCGTTTAAGTATTTTGCACTACATTGTTCTTTTGAAATGAAACAAAATTCAGAAGAAAGACAATTTCAGAAATAAATTGAAGATCTTAATTTGATTTCAATAATATGTAAACATAAATTATAAATTTAAAGAACATAAGGATGATTACATTTTCAATAGATAGAAAGAAAAAAAAAAAAAAAAAAAAAAAGGACGCTTACACAGGGTCACAAAAAAAAAAAAAAAAATTTTAAATTTAAGACAAAAACTTTCAATAATTCGTGTGATGTTTTTTGCCTGCTATAACAGCTTCTAATCTCTTATTCATTGAAATAACCAATTTTTCAATGAGGTCTGTTGGTACACGGTCCCATATATTCTGTGGAGCATAAATTTGTTCATTTTTATTTTTTATTTCCTTGCTTCGTAATTTTTTCTCCATAAATGCCCACAGATGTTCTATAGGATTCAAACCAGGACTTTTGGAGGATGGGGTAGTACTTTTTGCACATTGTATAATTACCGTTCTCTTACGATCGCGAGCGTTATGCTTAGGATATTGTTTTGAACAAAATAACAGTTTCTTTCTACCACCACCATGTTTAACAGTTTCTTTTATGTTTTCTGATTTTAGTGCTGTTCCTTCTCTTCTCCGTACAAAGCGAAGGTCATTGGATCCAAACAAATTAAATTTTGACTCGCCAGTATAAATAACAGAGTTCCAGAAATCTTGTGGTTTTCCAATATAGTTTTTAGCATATTCAAGACGTTTTGTCACATTTTTGGAAGAAGTATAGTTTCTTTTGAGGTACGTATGCTCTATATTCCGTAGAATATAAAAAATTCCTTATAGTTTGAGGATGTACATTAATAACAGATTCCTACTTCAACTGTCCTGCTATGTTTACTGCAGAAATTTTAGGATTCTGTTACACAAATCTCAATATCCTTTTTTCGGTTTGAGGTGAAGAAATCTTTTTGGGCCCGACCTCTTCCGTTAGGTCTCTGCAAAAATCTATACCTTTTATACGAATTCATTATTCGATGCACTGTTGAACAAGGCTTTTTCATTATTTCTACAATATCGCTTATACTTTTCTTTTCTTTCCATAGTTTCACAATTAATTTTTTCATATCTGCAGAAGTTTGCTTTTTCTCCATTTCCGAAATTTTAAACCAAACTAAATAAATTTAAACATCCCCAGGTTAAACTTTTGACTTGGATTCGTGCCAATACAACAGCTTCCTCAAATTTTGCATAAAATTTCTGGGAAGCAGTGTATAGTTTATAGAAATTTTATTTTTCCGACTGAGTGAAAATAATGCCTGGACCGGGAGTCGAACCCCGGATCTTTGACTTACAAGGTCAAGGCTCTATCAATTCAGCTATCCAGGCCGTCAACCAATAAATATGAAAAAAATATGATTCAATATCAATAAATATGATTTTCTTCCACAGTTGACAGTGTATAGTTTAACCACGTTTACTACGCCTAGCAGTGACGACGAGTCGAAAATCTTGTTGGGTTTCCAAGTTGACCAACAGGTTTTAATTTAGTAAGCATCCAGTCATTCGGTATTCCCTTAGCGCTTATTTTCTCTCAAGGAAAAGCTTGTCTCCCCTATTTTACTAGTGGACTCTTTGAATCCGCACTTGCGCAGAGGCTTCCATGGTCGCAAGAAAAGTAGTTAAAGAGTACAGTGCAAATAAAATAAATGTTCAAGTTTTTTTTTTTTTTTTTTTTTTTTTAATTAAATATATTATTTTATTGAATTACAATAATTCCATCTCAATCTTAGAATAAATTACTTAAAAAAAAAAAAAGTTTCATTTTAAAAGCACAACTTGCTTAAAAATAATTGAGCAACAAAATGGATTATTTTTTCTGTCCAACATTTTTTTAAAAATTCACTTTATATATATGTATGTATATATATACATTACATTCAATATTAGTAATCTCGATTTGCTGTGTAGTCGTACATGGTCAGATGTAATTACTTAAACACATTTGTAGTACCTGTTTTGTACTTAAAATATTTCTTTTTGACAGAATTTAAAAGATAATGTTTCCAAACAATGTGCGTAATCTCATATATTTATGAAGGGACGCAAAATATAAAATTATAAAGTTAGTATAATACTCCCCTATAAATACGAAGGAAATATGTAACGTTGAAGATATTCAAAATATCCCCCCCCACACACACACACACATCACCCAAAAAAAAAAAGTTTCATTTATAATATTTAAAATTTTAATATTTAATTTACATCCATCAAATAGCAGAAACTTTCTAAAAGCTAAAATATACTTACAAGGGAAGACTCCGAGATTGTTCATTGGGATTGCAATCAGTCATATCCTATCTACTAAAGAACCATGAGTAATGATAAGATGCAATGGCTTTCATTTGTGAATTGATAGGGGCGCCACAATAACAATCCAAAGTTGCCATGCTTAGCGCGTCGGTAATGCTTTTTTTGGATGATTTGCATTCTTGCAGCGTGTGAATTTAGTTATTATAAGATTGTTCACTTACTTAAAAATGAGATCAAAAATAGTATCGAGTATATGAAACGTTAACGTATGTAACTTATTCTGTTTGTAAATATTAGTGTCTTAAAATTTATTGCTTGCAAAATATTTAATTTTGTAAATTTTTGATATATACATTTATTCCACCTGTTTGTTCTATTTCTAAATCGGCTGTAATCAATAAGAAATTGAAATGGATATGTGATTTTGTAGAATGTCAGGTAAACCGAGAAAATAAAGAAGTTAAGGAGGCTGTAGTATTTGAGAAAATTAAAAAAGCAAGAAATGAAGACATTGAAGTACACGACTGGCATTTACTTCGGTGGTCTCATCAAGTAGCAGAAGATATTAATTTGCACAATTTTCATGCATCTAGAAAGCTTGTGAAAAATATTTAAACTATGTTTCGCATAACATTGCGAAGAAATTCAAAATTTATAACTTACAGAAAAATAAAAGACGAACATGTAATTATAGAGAGCAAAAGGGTTCAATTTGGACATTAACAATCATATTGCTATCACTAACATGCAATCTACTAACGTTTGGAATGCTGATCAAACAGTTTTTCAATACAAAATGGTTAGTCCAAGGACACTTTCTCTCAAAGGCGGAAAGTCAACTTATGGGTTGGTACAAGCAGTAAATACAATAACACACTCATATACAATTCTTCCATTAGTATCGATGTCAGGTAAATTGGGAAAATATTTGTTTATTGTAGTGAAAGAACAAGATGGCAAATTTGGTCCCCGAGTTTCTAAAATTGTAGAAGAAAATAAGCCTGCAAATATTGTTCAATGTAGTAAAACTGGCTTGTTTATTAAATATATATTCAAATATTGGATTGCTAATGTGTTTATAATTACCATTCCTGATGGTTATCTGTTGATACTGGATTCCTGGCCATAGGGATAAAAAATTTCAGATGATATTTTAGCAGCCTAAAATTGCAAATTGAAAATGATACCAGAAATAAAATCTTTTTGAAAATAAATAAATAAATAAATAAAATAAAAATAGAACCGACTCCAAAAAACAACTATTATTCAATAATAACTTAAGATTCCGCTTAAAAGTATGAAATATTTTCCTTCAACAAACAATACAAACACTACAGTTAATCATAACTTTTGAAGTCGTCGCAAAATGACATAAAATTTGATTATTTTTACAGATTTGTTTTCAGACCGGTAGCTACAAACGCTGATTTCTCAAATGTTCAACTTTTATGATTTCCTTCATTATTTTCTCACTGTATACTATTGGTTCTTTAGTAACATCTACATAAAATAATGAACATTCACCGTAATTTGGTATATATATCTATTTTTGCAAACTTGGTATAGCTTTGATGTCTCTTGTATTTCGCGTATTTTGGATTTGGCAAAAAATCCTAAAACAAAAATTACACGCCAGGTGCATATTTTCGTAATATGAGTTCTGCGAAATAACATTTATATTCTTAATTTCTCTCTTAATGTACCTTATTAAAACAACCATGATTTTTGAAAAGAATTAAAGATGGTCACCAGATGATTTTTTTTTTCGCCAAGGACGACAGACACCAAGTAAACTTCGCAATTTTTTACAGCTTAAGAAATCTTAATTGTTTATTTGAATTAATGTAGTTTCCGGCTGTGTTTTGTAGATGACAAGGTGAGAGGTATAATTTGAATATAATTTAATTTTTGTATTGAATAAAACTATATTAAGTTTTATTTAATTTTACGCCGACTTCAAAAGTTATGATTAATTTTTGTGTTTCTGTTGTTTGCTCAAGGAAATTATTTCATACTTTTAATCGGAATTTCATGTAATTTTAGTTGTTTAAATAATAGTTGCTCTTTGGAATCGGTTCTGGGTTTTTTTTTTACAAAAAGATTTTTTTTTTTTTTTTTTCAGTAAAAATGTATTCACAGCGGAACGTGAGAAGACATACGACAGAAGTTTTACACGCCGCAAACCGCAAGACATGTGACACACCGCAAAGAAATGCTAATTTCGAGTTTATATCACTGAAAGTATGTGAATTGCTCCAATGTGCACAAAAAACTTAACATCTCCGACTAAAAAATTATCCACATGAGAGGCAGTTGTGTCAGTTTTATTCTAGTCAATGCCTTATCCTTAAGCTATATTTTTTCAAATGCTGTATTTTTAATTTGTGTCACTTTCTTGCTTTTATGCAATATGAGAAAATAGCTATTGAATCTATTTATTCATCCACATTCAAAAAGGTTTATATATGTAAAGAATGGATGCGCTGCATTCGTAATCAAAAGTTCTGTTAGGCACGTAGTATAAAAGTAACTAATATGAGTAAACATATGAAATATAAACGTTCAAAAGAAAAGCAGCTAGAAAAGAATCTATGACGTTGTTATTCATATAAGGCTATCAAATGAGGCTCTAGAATTTTTTTTAATAGCGTATATCTTTAATAAATCAAAACAGACCAGGAAATGATATAACAATATCCTCAACTGCAATGCACATCTCGAATCTGATTGAAATTTACAGAGGGAATGTGTTACTCACTACGCTGGAATGTGCGCAATAGGATCAATAGTTCAAAAAAAGATCTAAATATGCATTGCATTTGATGGTTAGAAGTTTAAAAATCTAAATAACATCAGTTTGAATTTCTAAGATCGCTTCGGAACGTTACAGTGCAGGAAGTTGCGAATAAACAGATGCAAGTTTAAACATTTTCTTTATAACATTCATACTTATAAGGTGTCATTTTGTGATACATCGATAATGCTCTACAACTTTGTAATTTTCCTCCTTACCTCGTACTATTTTCATGACAGAAACGCTAACTCCACTATTTTCCATTAGAGGACGATTTAAACGATCGCACCGCATAACCACTTTACTATATTTGTATATTACTTTTACAGTGTAACTGCAGCAATTCAGCAGTTAAAGGAGTGATAACGGACTTTTGTGAGCAACCTGTTATTTCTTCAGATTTTGATGAAATCATAATCAAACCTATTCAGGTCGCGATCTTTACAACAGCAACAACATCAAAGAAAAGTATTAAAATCTGATAATCTCTTACAAAGTTATAAGCTAACAAACAACAACAAAAAAAACATATGGTTCGAATTAAGAACACCCTCCTTTATGAATCTGATTAACAATGACTTCTCTTTAATTGACGTTACCACTTACAGTAACCGAACTTTAAACTACATAGCTTACGTATCACTCGCTACTCTGCAAAGTGTGTAATGTTGTTTAATTAAGTGTGCACAGTGTAGGAAATTCCAAACAAACAAAAGCACGCTTTAAACGTTTTATTTTTAGCATTAATGTCTAAAATCTGTCTTTTCGTACTAAATCGATGATATCCTACAACTGAGTAATTAACTTTCCCCCCTATCTTGATCAGTTTTCGAGACGGGAATGTTAACTTCGCTATTTTTCACCCGGTAGCGCTTTTATTTTCTTTAGATCGCAAAGATATTACAATGGGACCAATTTCAGACCAACATCTTTACTACATAACAAAAAGTATCAAAATCGGCGTATCACTTCAGAAGTTATGAGCTAACAAACAACCACAACAACAAAAACATACGTTTTGAATTGCGAACCTCCTCCTTTTTCAAGTCAATAAAAAACAACAAAATATACTCAACCGTTAGACTACTATTTCTTTATTCCTTATAAACATTTATAAAACTATTGAAGATTACGTAAAAATTCGAGCTGCATCCATTGAATGCGCAGACGTTGAAGGTATCCATGATGTGTCTAAAAGTTAGGTAAATGACAGACTATTTACCTTAAAATATATGCATTCATGTGTGTACAATCAATGTGGTGTTGATATATTTCAAGATATGCTAATATATACTTAGCAAAAAGCTGGATGTAGCATTGAAAAAAACATTATAAAATTTAAGAATTTAATGGCAACAATATTTAATGTTGGTTGAGATACTTGTTTCATTGTTAATTTAAAAAATATATGCATTTGTTAAGTGTGCACATTGCAATTCTTTTATTTCTATCGATCCCATATTTTATCATTCCAATTTATTAATTTAAAAATTATAAAAATATTAAAATTTCACAAATTTTATTTGTTTTAAACATATTTTAATGTAGGCATTGTTTTGTTAACTTTTTCAATATTAGTCTCCAAAAATTTCGGTCTTTGCCGCATTTGACCAACATCTATAACCAATTCTCTTGGCATAATTTTATGCAATTAATAAGATATAAATTAAATCATTATTTGATTTATCATTTGCTATTAACCATTACCTGAAAATTATAATAATAGTTTAAAATGATAATATTTTCACACTAAAATGGTAATGATGCATAAAACAGCGGATTGCAAAAAAACTTATGATTGTTATTGTGGCGCCCCCTATCAATTCACAAATGAAAATCGTTACATCTTATCATTACTCATGGTTCTTAACAAGATAAGGCATGATTGATTGCAATCCCAGAGAACGAACTTCCCTTGTTAGTTGTAAATGTTTTATTTATTTATTTATTTTCTAACAAATACGCATACTCATATTCAGATGATAAAATAGATACAAAATATTCAGTAAATTTGAAGTCAAAAAGATTTTAGTGTAATTTATTTTCTTCATAGATAGATATTTTTGATACTTATGACATAGTTTATTTCTGTATTTTAATTAAAAGGTGATTCTTAATCAGCGGAAAATATAAAAGGGATTTTGGTAATTTTAGAACAGTTATCTTTAAAAATAATAGAATACTTTTAATTGAGAAATATATGCTACAAATAAATAACAAAATAATCCGGTATATTATACATTTACATACAATAAATAATTATATTCGTATGGATCTACAAGTAGCCTGTAGGTTCTGCTGTCAAAGCTTTAGGAGGTAGGTGCAATGTTTGAAAACAGTTTGCACTTTTTCGATTTGTTGTTGGTGTTTTCCATAGTTTTCTCGAAACCTCAGCTCGATACGTTCTAAGAACTCCTCGAATTCAACACCCCTTCGTTTTAAGATCATCTGTTATACATATATTTGTATGGTTATTTTAAAAGCTGTATTATCCTTTCCAAGTCCTGTGCAGTTTTTTTCTGTATTGGATACATACACACTTTTGAAATCTTTTTTTTTTTTTTTTTTTTTTTTTTTTTTGGCAATAACTTACACTTTATGCCAGCATTTCCTAAAATTTAAAAGCATTAAAATCAATATATACTTTAAGTCAAGCTAATTATTTCTCTTAAATTAAGCTAACATATTTTTTCTCATTATTATTATCAAAAAGAATTTCTTTCTTTACTACATTACAGCTTTTTTATCTCTCGTAGGGAAATTGAAATCGCTGAGTCTCATATTCCTAATCTTCAGACAATTTTTTTTTTTTTTTAGTCCAGAATCTTGAATAATGATATATTTTTTCTTCTATATTTAGAAGGAAAGAATCATATGAGGTGCATTTTCTCCCTCTGAAATAAAATCTCTCAACATATAGCTTAATTGAAATTGTATCAGAATTTGAACATGCACAGTATTATCCTGCTTTGAAAATATAAAATAAATATATATATTTTTTTCTTTTTTTTATTGTTTCTTTAAAATTTTTATTTTTTTTTAAAACTTTATTAACTATATATTTGTACTTTTTAATATAGAATTATATTGAAATACTAAGCATGAATTAATATTTCATGCATATTATTATGCAAAATTTTAATAATATAAATTTTTAAAACTTCCATATTTTTGAAAATCTCCATATGGGAGATTAAAAATGCATAATGACTGTTTTCACTATGAAGATTATTACATAAAATGTCACGAAATACAAAAATTTACATTTTGATGTAATTAAAACTATTAAATAATAAACATAAAAATAGATTAAAAGTTCAAATTAAATATTAATTAATAAGATTTTTTTTTTTTTAATAAACTTATTTAAGGCTTATGTATATAGAGGTGGGTTAAGAAAAAAAATGTGCTATACAAAGATGAAGAATCCAATAAATTAACATTAGTAATACGAATGATCGATATAATAAATCTAAAAGTTTGAATTTCTGCATAACATATTCGATGTTTATGCAGCAATTAGAAAATGTAGGATTTACCATGTTTTCGGTATAAAATATGATATATACATAAGTAAAATTACAGAAAAGGCATTTGAAATTGCAATTGACAAGATAAGTATGAATCAGTAAAATTCCTATTGAAACCAAACCAAGCTTAAATTAAACAGCATGGTCGAACACTTAGGTTAAAGGTCAAAATTTGACTAATAATCCACACTGGATCAAATAACATCCTAGAAGTTTTAGCTGTTTCTATGAGGATCAAAGGAGCACTGGCAGTAGCAAGAAAGAGTGATGCAGTTGTCGAGGATGTTTGACCCCTGTGTGGAAAGCAATGGGATCGAGTCCTGACAAGCTCATTTTTAATTTCTTATTTCAAATGAAATAATTGTTTTAATTTTTAATTAAATTAAATTATTTATTTAAGAGAAACTATTATATTAAGTAAAACTTTTTTTTTTCTAAAATGTGTACCAAATAATAAAATATTAATCAGAAATTAATATATATATATAAATCATGTTTAAATTTAGAAATATAGTTTAAAATTCATAATGACTATTATATATATTACAGAAAATTTATAAAAACATAAACATTATTCACTATGAACTCAAGATATTTAAGAAAATGAATCACAATTAACTGCATCACAATCTTTTTGCGGTCAAATATTCTTTATTATGATTTTTTTTTTTAATAGCTGGCTTTTCGTCAAGTTTTCTAAATTTGTAAATTTCATAAGTATCCAAATTTTGAAATTTGTTGTGAGTTGTAAACTGTTTAGAAATTAGGGATACCATTTTCAGTAAAGTTTTTCGTCTGCATAATTATATTGTCACTTCTTCCAAAACCACCAAATTTTACATTTGTTTGATAAAATATTAAAATAGAAGTTAAATGTAACGTCGAAAAGTGGAAAAGCAGCTGTTATCCAATTAGGATTTTTTTAATGTAAAATTTACATGAATACACAACGTCGAAAAAAAAAATGTACTGGAAAATTGGGCGACAGCGCATTCTGTTATTGAAAAAAAAATTACAACTGAAATACCTTTAAAATAGTTTCTGTTTACATATATATCTGCTGTAAATTACTCTTTTTAACAGCAGAATATGCTGGCCAAATTCAGCATATTCTGCTGTAAAAACAGTCATTTTTTACAGTGTTTAAATGTCTATGTATATGTATATATATATATATATATATATGCATATATGTATATATATATACGCTGATCAAAACAGTTAGAATATATAATTTTGGATGTAAATATCTGATGAGGAAAAGTTTTGTTGGCTTTTATGTGATATATAGGTGTGTGAATGATATATAGGATATGTGAAAACAAAAAGAAATAACGAACAAGGAATAATTACATTTTATTTTCAATATTTTCGGTAAACAAAAAACGAAGTATTCATACATATTATACAAAGCATCAATATATGTTATTTTGCGGATAGAAATGCGTTTCAGTAATAGGTATGGTTTTCCCTGACCAAAAGCAGTATCGCACACTTACAAGGTATGGTATCAATGAGATTATCAATGAGGGACACTCACTTTCTCTTGCAGAAGGGATCTTCCAATTGCTGGGCTGTATAGTAGGTGATGTGCGACAAGTTACCCATCTCTTATGTTCCCGTCTTTTCAGAGCTTTTACTTTTTAATTCTCTTACCCATAAGGTAGAGAAAGTATTGTTTTTGGGTCAAATTTTCGAACGCGAGATTTTGTTATATTTACACGTTTTGAGGTCCTCTGAATACGAAAATCATGTTTTTAGCAAATGGTCTGTGTGTCTGTGTGTGTGTCTGTTATCAGCATATCTCAAAAACAAATTATGGCAGAAAGTTCAAACTTGGTATTCTAAATGTGTATCATATAGGGATGCTACAGTAAGCTTTTCGTTAAGATCAAGCAAATGGTTCGTGTACAGGGACAATCAAGAGAATTCTAATACATTACGTCTATGGGGGAAATTGCAGGAAAATAGAGTTTAACGTCTATAGACTGCACTAAACCAAATGAAACAAATATATATATTTTGTAATAGAGACAGTTAACTGGGAAAATTTTTTTGTGTATGTAGGAGCCTCGCCTCCCCCCCTGGGGAGGAAGTCCCCCCTCGAGTGGAGTAAATTTTCATGATGAGTATCTTTCAAAAGAGCTCGAAAATACCTTTAAAACGAATGGTTGAACCATCGATCTGCGATAATTTAAAACAAAGTTATCGATTTTTTTTTACTTTTAACGAAAAAAAAAAACTTAGAAAAAACCGTACTTTTTTTTTTTTTAATATTGAGAATAAAATGGATTTTTTTGGATATTTGGTGTTAAACTATTTCTCTAATGTGGAAATCGTCTGCCTTATCATAAAAGATAATTTTTTAAATAATAATTTTAATAAATTATTTTTTAAAAAGAGAAATATTTTTTAATAACCGAATTAAATTCTATATAAATGTAGGTGCATTAATGAAACGGGGTTGGGGGGGGGCGGTAGCCCCCCTCACACAGAACTAATTATCATATAAAACTCTTCAGAAGCCTAATATGAATTGTTTAACATAGGTTTACATAACAGTACTCGTTATCTTACCTCTTAATATCCAACCTGTATTTATAGTATTAAATTTCAGGATAAGAGAAAGTCGTGTGAGTGACACACCAGATTATTAATATTGGTATTTGCAACGCCAATGGAATCTGTTACAAAGCGATTGTTTTTAAGGATTTTGTAATCTTTAACAGTTTAGAATTAATTTTGGTCATTGAGGCTGATTTTTCACAGATATGTGCTGTCGTGCAGAGACCTATGAGATTTAAAATATAGACAGGGCTCATAGTCTACTCTGCTGGCGGCAATACTATCTACGTTAAAATGCGTTTCAACACCTCATTCGTTAAAGTCCCTGGTAAACATTGCATTTGGGCTACGCCTATTGTTTTGGACTAAATTTATTAATTGCTGCTTTTGATAATCAAAGTGGTAGACAAATTAGTAACTTGCTAGAGCAAGTTTTTTCCCGTCTTACTAATATTTTTCCAATTTTTATTCTTGTGGGTGATTTTAATGCTTTGCATACATTCTGAAACTGCTTCCAGACAATACCACTGAATATAAATTAAGGAGATGTGCGGATCAATGTTTCATAAAAAACCATCGACCTCGTGAGCCCTCTTTCGTTATATCTCAAAATACTCTGGATTTTACTACACCTGCAATTTCACCTTTGCTTGCAGTATTCGAATGCTGAATGATCTAGACCCTGACCACATACCTTTTGTCTTGAGGTACGATGGGGAATCCTATGGTCTGGATCTGAAAACTGTTCTATCTACTAAATGGAGTCAGATCCCAAAATTTTTATCGTAACGTGAATTTTCGCACATTAACCTAGATTTCAAAGCAAAAGATAAGCGAGTAATAATGCTTGGATATTCATTTGGAGCGGTTTTTGAGAAAAACAAACTTATACTTTCTTTTTTATGTGCGGAGGATAGAATAATAAATCCACTTTTTTTTTAAATAAGTAGTCAATTTCAGTTAATTAAAATGCAAGGAAATCTCGAAAAGTGTAAATTAATCGAAAACTGAAAATCGTATTTTTTGCCGTTTCTTCTATTTGTTTCTTATACATACAGAAACTAGTAATTAATCCACTTTTTTTTAAAATAAGTAGTCTATTTCAGTTAATTGAAATGCAAGGAAATCTCAAAACGCATAAATTCATCGAAAACCAGAAATCGAAATTTTTTCTGCATCTTTTACTTTCTAATTATACATGCAGAAGCTAGTAATATATCCACTTTCTTAAAAATAAGTATTCAATTTCAGTTAATTGAACTGCAAGGAGATCTCAAAACGTGTAAAATCATTGAAAATCGGAAATCAAATGTTTTTACAAATTTTTATACTTTCTTCTTATATATGCAGAAGATATAGTAATAAATCCATAAAAAAAAAAAAAAAAAGTTGTCGATTTCAGTTAATTGGGATGCATTATATTATAGTTTAAAAATACTATGTCTTTAAATTAAAGCTGACATAAAAAAAAAAAAAGGAAAAAGAAAGAAATTTAGATCTTTATTAAAATAGAAAAAATAAAAAATAAAAAATACGACTCTCAAACACCAAATCTTCTTTTAACTTGTGTATATTTTGAACAGCATAAACTGTCGTTCTTCCACTCATTCACTCAAATTTCTACCATCTAATATCTGTTATCTCTTTGAATAAAAAAATCTGTACTAGAGAGTATAGTGATATTACATTATACAAATTACAGTGTCTATGGTTTTAGTTGTGTTTTCAGAAATTGCCATATTTAACAACTTTCTACTTTAGGTATTTTCTAAGATCAAAGATAGAGTGTATAAAGTGAAAAAAATGCATAAAAATGCACGTTTCGATGCCAACAGTCGGCGAATAAGTCGATAATAACATATAATAACTAATAACTAATAATAACATATAACTAATAATAACATATTAAGTATTTTATAACTAATAATAACATATTAAGTCGGAATGATTTTTGCATCAGCATAGAGCTGCAACTGAGGAAGTAAGTTGCGGAGTGTAAGTGGATACGAGTAGGTTTTGAAGTTTTGGTAAGTGAAGTGATTAGAGGCGGTTGGGTTAATGCAGTTAAATATCGCAGTAATTTTGTAGAGAGTGTGGTGTTGATGAGGGTAAATTTTTATGCTAGCGCTAAGTTATTAAGTGGATTAGATAGTAGAGATTTCTACTTGGCGAGTAGTAAAGTATTGTGGTGTTGTAGATAGTGTAGAATTCGAGTGGAAGAAATAGTGGCCCAGGGAATCCTACCACCTTAATCAAGTTTGAGAAGTGTAGTGGTTACAAGGAGAGCAGCGTCCATCCTTCTTCTGTTATCTCTACAGGGTGAGAAATAACTATTATATTTATCTAAATTGTTCATTTAGTTAATTTATTGATTGCGTTTCGCGTAAAATTCATCCCTCCTGATCTTAAGTTCAAATAAAAGTTTTATTATATTTTATATTCAAGTATCTTGCTCATCAATTATCTATTTAGTTATCTAATTAATTAAAAAGATGTAGTCTGTAACCACCCAGACTTCACAGTGAATTTTCCCTTAAGTTCAAATAAAAGTTTTATTTATATTTTATGTTCAAGTCTCGTGCTTTCAATTATCTATTTAGTTATCTAATTAATTAAAAAAGATGGAGTCTGTAACCACCCAGACTTCACAGATCAGTCACAGATCAGCCACAGATGCTTCATTACTCTGCAAGTGTGAATCATACTTTATACTTTGTGACCATTAAATTTGCCACACCCTGTGTGTATATATATATATATATATGTGTGTGTGTGTGTGTGTGTGTGTGTGTGTGTGTGCGTGTGTGCCTAAGTGAGAGAACATTTATATGGCTATAGACGAAGTCATAGTGATTATAGAAGAATTTTTGATTATCACATTCTAGATGATGTCAATTGATCCCTAATAATTTTTAAAGAGAATAATATTAATCTCCATTATCAAATATGGTACATCTACATATAAATGTATATGCAATTCTAACCAGTAGTTCCGGAGATACAGACGTCACACAATTTATGTCACACACAGAGAGACAGAGAGACAGACGTACAGACAAACATTGTCTAAAAATGATCAAATCATATTATAGACCTCTCAAAATATGTAAATCCGTCGAAAACCGGAAGTCGATAATTTTTATGAATGAATTCTCTCTTCTATTGAATATAGAAGAAAGTAAAAATGCAGGATACAATTTACAAATTATTTAAAAGTATATTAAGATTTTTTTTTTCAACAGTTAATTTGATCTTTATATTTCTTCCAGTACATATTTATGAGTTGTGCTTTAATAAGCAGAATATCTTCGTACAGAAAATGGCGATTTTGTTCTGCAACCTTTTATCAATTTTTAAATAAAAATACACATTATAGATGATCCAAACGTGCAGTTTTAATCTTTAATGATATTCATTGATAACCGATGTATTATAAAAACTTGAGCATTAAATGTGTTTAAATGTCTACAAAATGTTTAAAAATAGATGTTTTTATTTTCTGAAATTCCTTTTAAATACGCTAAAATACAGAAAACTTAGACTGTTCATTGACATTTAGAGTAAATTCTAAATTATTCATTTTCTGAAGTTTCTTCTTTCAATTCGAGTTAAACTAATTCCAGTTATTTAAAATGTTTACTCATCATTTCGATACAATTCCACATTTGTAGCCATTTCAAAATATTTTCATTCATAACATGAAAGAGATTCACCCAATCGATTTCAATTTAAAAGATGAAACATAATTGGTAGAAGTAGGGAATATGGAAATGTTGTCACAATCGTGAGTTAAGTGGAATATGTATGGAGGCAAAAGTTAAAAGCATACGGTAATAAGCTCTGCGATAAATTTTTAATTTATCTTCAGGATCGTTCCTTATTATTAAATATTTATAAGACATTTTAGCTGAAAGGCTAAGTGAAATTGTTTTATGATTTATGTCACATAGAAGAAAAGCTAGAAAATAAATTTCAAGTTATTGTTTTTCATTCTAATAAAAAAAGAAAGCGCAATGATAGAAACGTAAAAAGAAGGTTATTTTAATTCATTTTTGCATTCTTATATACCAGAGAGTATGCTAAAAAAAAGAAAGAAAAAAAGAAAAATAAAAGAGAGAGAGAGAGAGAGATTTGTATTTTAAAACTTTTTTATCTATATTTCATATTTTTAACTCTTCATTCATTCATTTTATATGTAAGTAATAGGTTTATATGTATTTCAAATTTTTACCCCCGTCTATGTTTAGACATTTATCTCTAAATGTATTTCCCGTTGCCAGTTCAAACTACTAAAATTTGGTTTATATGATATTTAAAATAAACCGTTTCATCTTTTACATCATAATATTCAAATGTTTTTAAATCCAGTTGACTCAAAACATTATAAATAACATTCAAATTTTATAACCACGTGTGTGTGTTTATGTATTTGTTTGCATATTATCAATTTTTGTGACATGGTTGTATTTTGCATATTTAATTTGTTATTAATTTTTTCTCCGATGTATTGAAATTCCACATAGCAACGAAAAGTATTTATTTAAAAAATTAAGATTATTTTATTTTATTTTATTTAAGCTTTGTTTTATTAATCACTAGCAAACCGTGAGAAATTTCCGCACATTATTTCTTTTCTTATTTACCTTTAAAATTTTTAACTTATAAATATTATACCAGTTTCACCACCTAATTAAAATTTTGATTTACCAGAAGCCAAATTATTGTTACAACTAAATAAATATTGTGTAATAGTGAAACCAGAATTATTCAAAGAAAAGTTTCAAAATAAAATTCATGGTTGACGACTCAGTTTTCATACTTCCACAGGCAGTACAGTTTTAGTAAAATATAGATAGTTTAAGTACAGTTTTCTATGACGCCTTTTAAATTTTTATCGCTAAGAATACAATGACATTTTATTTAATTTGGCGTACTTTAAAAAAAAAAAAAAATCCTATTTCGATTATACTTTTTATGATTGCGTTTTTTAGGCAATTTATGATAATAATTCTTATTTTGTTTATATCTTTAAAATACTGCTAGGTTTAAAATTACGCTTGAAAATATTCTGAAGAAATAAATTTTAAATATACTTTTTCCATAAAATAATGTCATCACATAAATGTCGTCATGTTTTCTCTTCTCATTTGATCATTGAATTGAGTCCACGTGCTTAAATATTGTTCATTTTTAAATATTATTTTTACCCTCGCGTATTTTATTAATTTCACAACCATCGTATCGTTTCGACAAAAATTAATTGAAATTATTCCACGTTAGAGAAATATTATACAGATGGTGTCATTTCTTCCTCCCACAATTACTAAATTTTATGTTACATCATGTATGCCCTTTAATACTCCCTCTAAGGAAACAATGTAAAAATATTCAGTAGGGGAAAATACGTTGTCGGAAAGCGTCAACTTTCTTGCTCCACGATATAAAAATAAAAATGATTTCTAATAATATTCCTCTGTCTTATATATGTAACTTAAGTGGTCCTGGTAGAACCGAGGAAACGAATTCATGCGATTACAGATACCGAAAGAAATAAATTCAAATAATTAAGTAAATTTAGATGCAGAATAAAAACGAGACTGACAAAAAGTAGTAGTTATCTCATCTAATTTAAACAATCTGAGAATCCTAAAATAAACAGAATTAATGTTGAAGAAAGATTAACGGTAATCACTGAATTGAAAGAAGAAATTAATGCAGTATTTAAGGAATATATACAATTAAATCTAAAAAAAAAATAATAAACCGTATCAAGTGTGAATACAGGTTCTTATGAATAAAACGATCAAAAAACGGCTTTAGGGATCAGTTTTAAATGCTTACTTTCTAAATTAAATATATTAAAGAATAATGATACTTTAAATAATAAAAAAGTACAATTCTGTAATATGACATATATTGTAAACTTCCTCAAATTCCATTACTGGTGTTTGATGGAAAGATAGAAGAATATCCAAACTTTGTAATGCAATTTAAAAATATGATCGACAAAATGCTAAATTAAATTATGAAGAAATGTTATTTTATTTAAAACCCTGACCACCATTTAAAAGGGCAAAATCGGGATAGTATTTTCACTGCACAATTCCTTCAATGTATTAAAATAAGGCTTAATGCAAAAGATTAAAAATGTAACTGTGCACATCATAATAATCCTCATGAATATTGTAAAAGGCATTCACATTTGAAAAACAAGCTAAAAAATCATAAATATATAATTTTGAATTAAGCGTATAGGAGAAAAATGAACAGCTCAATGATCAGATATATCCGTCAGGGGCGGTCAGATGGTTAAAAGCTTCGTTAAGAGGAGAAGCGAAACTAATTGAAGCCATCAGTGATATATTCAATCTTTGTTATTGGCGCTCGAAAAGCGCTACGAAAACAAAAGATTTGTAGTTGATATTTAATAAATCTTAAATTTAGGTAAACTACAATACGAATGCACGAAAAGTTTAAAAATATTACTGACATTGGCAAAATATCTTTAAGAGCATTAAAATTGTTTAACTTAGAATGAAATAATTTATCAAATGCAATGATTGTAAATATAATTCTAGACAAATTGAATAATGGTTCGCGAAAGACGTAGAAAATGTGCCAATATCATCTAAATTAATTACATTATTAAATGATTTACTATAATTTTTGCAGTCAATATCCTTTCTTTTGGATGAATTTAATAGACTGGAAAAGGAAAAAGGTGAAAATGAAATCAACATTCAGTAATTCGAAACCAATATTCAGCAAATAAACAAAGTTTATTTCTCATTATGTCGAGGAAAGACCGTTTTCAGGTCAATATATTTGTATGAACAATGTGTTGGTATGATAGATTTATTTACTTTTTTTTTTTTTTTTTTTTTTCAAAACATGTGTTGGTATGACAAATTTGTTTATATTATGGGTTATGTTTATAATTGTAATGAAACGTTCCGGAGCGTATGGCTAATTGCAATTTATTATTATTTTGATTCCAAACACTTATGTTATATACATATAAAAGACGGACCATTAATATAAGGATTTTTTTTTCTTGGAGTAAGAAATTACGCTTTCGGTCAACGTATTTTTTCCTACTGAAGATTTTTTGCATTACCTCACTATTTTGCATGTCGAAGGGCGTATGTGATGCCACAGAATATTTAGATGTTGTAGAGGAAGTGTAGAAATAACGTAACGGATTGAAATTTGATTAATCAAGATATGTTTTATGTGATGATAAAAGCTATTACTCACTATACGGAAATAAAATTTTAAAACAAATCTTTAAAAATTGACAGTGGATTTTGTATGTGTCATTTATTATTTGAATCAATGAACGAATCATCCAGAATCTTGCAAACCATGGATAACATTTTATTTTCTTTATATCATTTTTTTGTTACCATTGTTTTTCCGTTAATTTATCATTTATCCTTTTTTTTCCTTAGTCGAAATGCACGCATGGAAAACATGTATAAAATTTTACTCTCTTTATTCAAATAAATTGTATCAGCCATAACATCAGTTTTAGCATTAGTTTCGAGAATCTTGGGCTTTTATTATTGAGAAGATATTTTCTAGTTGCATGTTCTTAATATTTTTTTTATTGTACACGCACCTGTTGTGTCCGATTGTTAGAAGTACATGAAAAGTATTTTCAAAATAAATTTGTAATATTATGGAAAAATTATTTTCATTATTTTTTAATTCCATTTTAAAAGTCGGCTAGGATTCTAAAAATACAAAAAAAACTGAATATTTTTTATAAAATTTTCACGAGAGTTCCAGAAATCTCTCGAAATATAGCAAAAAATATTTAATAAACAAATAAAATAACTAACATTAAATAGTGTAATTTTTTTCAAGTGAAGAGTATTGTTTATTTCTTTATTATATCAATTTTTGTTTATTGCTTAGATTTATTTTTTATCTTGATTAGGATCTAACCAAAGTATCATTTCACAGAATCCTCATTCAGTGCATAATTAAAAATATCTACCAAAAATGAGTAATAAAAATTTCCAGAAATATGAGCAGGACAAACATTTTGTTATAAATATACTGGAAGTCCAAAAATCTATGAAAAAGCTTCATGTAAATGCTACTGATAAAATTATTTAAAAAAAACATATATATATTTAATAAAATAAAATAATAAAGATATATACAATAAATTTGTATTAAGGATCTTACCGGATAAGAATGAGACAACTTTGATATTTATTACACTGTAAAAAATAATTTCTTAAAAGTGAGCTAAATTGTCTTAATATAGCTCCGAAACAATATATACTTAATTTTGAAAACCCATTTATTCGTTTTTGAGTATATTGTCATGCTCAAAAATGGCATTGACCAATAAGAATCCCAATATCCCAATGTTTGACATGCCAATATACTCAAAAATAAGTACAGAGATTTTCAAATTTAAGTACATATTGTTTCGGAGCTATTTTGAGACAATTTAGCTAATTTTTAAGAAACCATTTTTAGCAGTGTAATATTAAAACTACGAATCAAATTGTATTTAAACTTAGATCAGAATGTTATTCAATTACTTCTTTTTCATTCTCCACACCTAAATAGCTGTGTAAACTTCTTTGAATTCTAGTTTACGAAGACTTTACTAGCTCTCCGCAAGTTGTTTGTACCGTTTCTTTAGAAATTGTTTTCGATAATTTAAGTGAATCCTCTTAAACTGCATAAGTTTTTAGGTTTTAAGTTTTAAGTTTTCATTGGAGCACAAGTTTTTAATAATGCCCTAAATTTTTTCAATACTACCCGCTTGGGGCATGTTTGGGGCATTATCCAACTTAGACAAAAATTTAATTTTCTTGGTGTTCAAGTAACTAACAACATATTTCGTATGTGGCTGGTAGCCATGCCCGACTGAAGCAAAATACCTGATTTAATTATGTTGTTTAATGAAAGGGATCAAGACCTTTTTAATACACTTATTTAAATAAACGTAGCCATTTACTATTACATGAAAAAAAGACTAGTTTCGAAACAATACCGTCTTCGTTTCTGGCATGTCATACCATTACTTTTCTGGAGAACTTTTCCTTAGGTTTTGTCGTGAATTGTATAAAGGCAGAGTTACAGCTTGTAACATGATAATATTTAGTAGCACCATTAAAAATTGGGTGAAACCTAATTTAAGAATCATCATTTATAATTATTTTCAACCCATCTCCAGATTGAATCAATTTGTTAAAAATTTTAAGGCAATTTTTTTTTTTTTTTTTTTTTTTTTTTGCTCGAAGTTTTTGCCCATTTTTACATTTTATATATTAATATTTTTATATCATTTTCGCATAAAACCCTAATTCCAGGTCTATCTTAACTCGGTGAACACTTGTTTTAGATATATTAAATATTCGAGCAACTTGAAATATAGAAATATCAGGTGTTGCAAAAGGCTGCCATTTAACCGTGGTTTTCACAACCTTTTTTCTCCTTCTTCGGACTCCTTTTCAAAAACTTTGATTGCTAGCAACGTGTTCCTGTTTATAATACTGTTTTAACACACGATAAGTTGTTGTTTTAGATATTTGGCTACTTTTGATATGCTTAAAGACAGCAATTTTTCTACAGTTAGCATCACAATAATAATAATAATAATTAAAAAAAAAAAAAAAAAAAAAAAACGTACACTTTCGTTCTTAATAGATTTCGTTAAATGAGATGTCATTGTAGAACCATCCCTAACATTAGACTCAAACTTATTTCCTTTCGTACGTATTGAGTTATCGTTTCCATGGCATCCTGTAGAATTTGCATTTGTTGGAAAATTAGCTCATGCCCAACGAAAGTATTAGTGTCTTCCTTATCCGGGACGCTCCTTATTTAAAGACAATCACATTACTTTCAGAATATTTTAAAATGCATAATATCTAGTATCAGTAATTGAAACAACATACAATTTATGGAAATAAAATAATTTATATAAAAAGGTAAGAGTAGAAATCGATAATTTTAATAACATAAAATATTAATAGGAAAATGCTTATTTTTTAGTTGATTAATAACACTCATTATACAAGTGATATTATTATATTTATTATGTAAGTAATACTTATTATATAACTACTATTACAAAGTGCATGTCAATGAATTCCTGATCTTAGTTTTAATGCGCATGTAATAAGAGTTATAACTCCTATTTAAACTATTTAAAAGTTTTATTTCGAGAGAGGAATTTTAATTAAAAAGAAAGTAATAACAAATGTAACAAAATAAGAAAAAATTAAGAAAGTATTATCGTACATAAATAAATAAAATAATAATAATAATAATAATGATATAAATAATAATAATCTAATAAATACATTAATATGGAGTGGCAGTAATAGTAACCTTTAAATAGAAAAAAGAAATTCGAAACATTTAAAAATAGCTAAATGCCATGTGTCGTATAAAGAAATAAAAACTATTATAGAAAAAACAAAATATAAATAATATTAACACCCTTATCAAATGCATTACAAATTTCTACCTACATTTATATTGTTTTTAGATACATATAAATATGCTCTTAAACATTGAAAATTTTAAAAGAAATTTTGTTTAAAATTTTGGATAAGTAGCAGCATTTTTAGTTTATAAAATGAAGAATACTGTAAACTTCATAGAAATGAAAAAAGAGGTTTTACTAGATGTCAAAATTTTAAAAGATTTGGTTTATCATAACACAACGTTGATAAATTAAGTCGCTAATATTTTGACATGTCTGTCAAAAGTTTTACTTTAAAATATGCACTAGCCGATACTAGAAAAATTTATATCTAATGAATAAATTCTTTATAAAATAAAGTAATATATTTTATTTACGCTTGATATTTTTTATGTACTTTGTTTTTTTAATTTTATGAAAATTCACTTGAATTTTGAAGACTTTCAACTTTCCTGTATAGATTTCAAGTAAAATGAAAGCACAAAAGTTATTACAACACTGAAGTTAAGAAACATATTCCTTTTAAGGATTCTAAATTTTAAATATAATATTATTTGCTTGACATCGAAGAATAACTAAAAAAAGAATAATAAACATAATATAAATGACTAATAAAATTAAACTTCTACCACAGAATTATCGTACAATTATATCTAATTATTATCTGTGCAGATTTAAATGTTGTAATTATATTTGTAGTAAATTGAAAGATTACTTCCACTTGGCCATAATTATGATAAACTATGTGCTCTCTCGCAATATAATTATTAATAATTTTTTCAGTATATTTTCTCTTAAAATAAATGAGTTAATTCACCATGTCAAGCACAAGTTTATTTTATTATTATTATTATTATTTTCACTGCTACTTCAATCACTTGCCCTTTTCGACTTGAGTTGAAAATGCAATTCTTTGAGCTAATAAAGTTTTTTATTTAAGAGAACTTGAGTTATCGATATTTATCGATACATGCTATATTTCTGCTCATTCAACCGCTTGTAAGTGGAGACATCGCTCTCTCTGCATCACACTTCTTCAGTAGCACGAAAATGTAACAGGCAATGATAATGTAAAGTAATGCAGTTTATTAAAATCATTTGTATAAATATCACTAATAAAATTTTATTTATGCTTGATATTTTTTATGTACTTTGTTTATTGAATTTTATGAAAATTCACTTGAATTTTGAAGACTTTCAACTTTTCTTTATAGATTTCAAGTAACATAAAATCACAAAAGTTATTACAACACTGAAGTTAAGAAACATATTCATTTTAAGAATTATAAATTTAAATTATAATATTATTTTCTTGATATCGAAGAATAACTAAAAAAAAGAATAATAAACAAAATATAAATGACTAACAAAAATAAGCTTATACCATAGAATTTTCGTACAATTATATCTATTAACACGCTTATATTAGCTTCACCTGTATGTATGTATGTATGTTTGTTTGTAACTTCTCTGGGAGCAAACAAAAAATTTATATTGTAAAATAAATACTTTTTAACACGCTTTATTAGCTTCACCTGTATGTATGTATGTATGTTTGTTTGTAACTTCTCTGGGAGCAAACAAAAAATTTATATTGTAAAATAGATACTTTCCTTGCGTAAACGATGTAGCGTTGAGGTAAGGCGCCGCGCTACGAACCTAAAGGTCCACCGTTCGATCCCTGTCAGGGGAGATTTTTTAAAAATGGTTTTTGTTTAATTCTAAGTTATTTTAATTAAGGATTTAAATGTATGTAAATATTACGATGTGTCACTCACACGATTTTCTCTTACCCTGAATTTTAATACTAAGATAGATATTTTGGGCTTTTTAGTTCACATTTCTATAAAAGCGTGTTCTTTAATTTTTTAAAACTATAATATTATTATTTATTATCTGTACATATGTAATGTTGTAATTATATTTGTAGTAAATTGAAAGATTACTCCCACTTGGCCACAATTATTATAAACTATGTGCTCTCTCGCAATATAATTATTAATAATTTTTTCAATATATTCTCTCTTTAAATAAATGAGTTAATTCACCATGTCAAGCATCAGTTGTTTTTTTTCTTTTTTAACTGCTACTTGAATTACTTGTCTTTTTTTTTACTTCAGTTGAAAAGGCAATTCATGGAGATAATTAGTAGCTTTTTATTTAACCGAACTTGAGTTATCATTTTTTATCAATACTTGCTATATTTCTGCTCATTCAACCACTTGTAAATGGCAACATCACTCTCGCTGCATCGAATTTCTTCAGTAGCACGAAAATGTAACAGGCAATGACAATGTAAAGTGGTGCAGTTTATTGAAATCATTTGTATAAATATCACTAAAAAATTATAAATTACTCAAATGCAATAAATAACTCAACCTTAAGTGCATTGTGTTCACTCATTAAATTTACTGAATTTAACTCAAGATGAGAGGTTTTATTTCAAGGTTTTCTGTGCAAAATCTTTCTAGGCTAATGAGTGAAAATTCACTCAAGAAGAGTTATTTTCATTCTTTCATTTTAAGCGATTTTGCTGAATTGCTATCTTTCATTCCTTAGTAATTCTTAGTGTCAAAACAGTTTTCGAACACTTCATGAATAAGATCGTAGTTTGAAACGATATCATGTAACAGTGCAATTTCTTGCGTTGCATGCATCATTATCAGCTGATCCGAATAAACATGCATATATTTTTTTTTTCTTTTCTTTCTTTTTAATATTTTTAAACAAACCATTTTTAAAATGAATATCTAAGAGCTCATTTTTATTTCCTCTGGTAAAAATTCCCCGACGTAAATTGGATAGGGGACAGAAGTTTTGCCACCAAATGGGGAACTTTAATATTTAACTCTTCGTAAGAATTATTTAATTCCATCAAATCTGTATGATGAAAGCATCGTAGATTCATTCAATACGGATTGAGTTTAAGTAGATTTAACCTCGCACTAGAGCTACGCATTGGTAGACTGGTAATGATAAGTATATATATATATTCAGCTAAACGTCTGGTTTCAACTGCCAGGGTTCTAATCTAGATTTCTAAAATCCTGGCTTTTGGCTTGAAAAATAATCTGATTTCAGGGAACATGTGAGTCTCAAGATATTATTACTATTAGTAAAAGGAAAAATATACTGGTATGTTCCACGCTAGGAAGTATTCCGCTAAGAATTCTGTAGAGGTTTTATATAGATAAAGATCTTCCAAGTCTAAGTGAACAAACAATAAAGAAGCATTTTGTTTGGTATCCATATTTTTTTCTTTATCCTAATCATCGACGTTCTTCCTGTATAAGAAATTTCTGCCTTCTGTTATTTCAGTTTTACATCTATGGGAGAAAAGCTAATAACATAATTTAATTGTGTGTCTTCTCGACTATGTATCTCACAAAGATTCATGTATGAAATCTTCTGCTAAATTTTCTTTTAATAATTTCTAAAGTACCCTTGAATACTTCGCAGTTACAAAAACAAAATCTTTGCACTTTGCGTGCAGATTTTGTTTCTTCTTATTCCTTTTTATATAGGATAGATTCTTGGATTATGCCTACCCACAGATGATTACCGTAAAATAATTCATAAGAAAAACGTGCTTCTTATCTCTTTCGTATAGACTGTCATTTACTTTCTAACAATCTTCGAAACACGTTGTGTCTTGTATATAATAAAACAACAATCGCATTTTGCATAATTCCGTGGGCTACATTGTTATTTAAACCCTGCTGTTGATTGGGAACAAACGAGCGCAATAATGTCTTTTATGGAATCAAAATAAAATATTGTGTAAAATCTTTTCAAGAGAAATTTTTTTTTTTTTTTTTTTTTTTTTTTTTTTTTGAAACTCCAGATTCAGTTCAGAGCTGAGAATCAAACTTGTGAAGAACTGAAATTTAGTTAATTCTGTCAACAATAACTTTTGAATTCTCACAATATTGCTCGAGATTTTCATATAAGTATCTTATTGTATTTGTGTAACAAATTATGTAAATGAAACATTGTTATTGCTTAACATAATGCGTAATAAAGAATTTTTTAATAATAACGGTCATATTTCATTAGATATTTAATAGTTTCATATTATGGTCACAGTATGTTGCGTCTAATATAGAACTTCCGATTTCCAAAAAATGAATAGCTAATGTATTTATTATCGTACATGTTATAATCAGAAAAGTACAATTTTTTGAGCAATTCTTTAAAGGAACATTTATAGCTTAATGAATATATGCACTAGTCGCATTTAAATGAATACAGGAACTCAAAAGAAGCCACATAATCACGTGCTAAAAAGGCATTTCAAGCATTACCTTTTAAAGGGTGATACCAAATATTTTTTCAGTCCTTAATTTCTTACTGGTCCCCTTCTTTTTTGAGAAAAAATTTCTGCTGAAAGATATGAAGTAAATGATGTTCTTCACATACGCATATTTTCAGAATAATGCATCAAGAAATTTTGAAGATATTTAACAAGCCGTATAAAATCCAAAATGTGAAGAATTTTATGGAAAGATACATTGAAGCATCAATAATACGGAAACCCATAATCCGGCACTGATGATTCTTTTTTCCTCCGCTAGTAAAACGTAGTACTCAACGTATAACTCGCAGATGTATTTGGAGTAGCATGCTTACTAACTTTTATAAATCGTAAGTAAAGTTTATGAAGTTTCATTTAATTTTACTGATTAACGGTTTGATGTGATTTTTCAAAGATGTTTGCCAAAAACGACTGTAATATGTGCAAATAACAATCTTACTGAGGAATGAAAAAAGTAAAAGGAAACTTGTTAGAGTGCTCAAATGCACCCTAACAAACACACAAACGCAAAATTTAAGGAATTGGCAAGAGTAAAAATTCCATGTGCTTTTACAGGTATGAATGCTTTTCCTGTGCTTATTTAAAACGTTATTTTACGTATTTACGTTTTTAATAGGATATACATTATGGTAGTATTAAATTTTTAAACCTTTCTTAAAGAAATATTTATGTGATTGTGACCTCTTGTTGGGATTGTTCGATGATTTTGGTAGATTTTCGGAACACTGGTTAATTGGAAAAATCGCTATTTCAGGAATATATGTTTCCCGCCGTTGCCGGTTGATCGATCCATAACCGTAGGGTAATGTTAACAAACTATCTAGATTGAATGTTAAGATTGTTCCTTGATATTTTATGTTTAAACGCCATTAACCAGCATTGCTTGATTTTTTTTTTTTTTTTTTAATCTTTTAGCTAAATTTTCCATAATGAGAAGTATATTTGTTCGTTTCACACAATCACATGCTAGTAAGTTCATTTTGTATTAAGAATTGAAATTCAAGGATTAAACTTATCTTTTAAATTTATGTCCACATTATGCATCCAAATGCTTTCAATACAATTATACGAAGATGCAATTTTACCCATTTGTGTCAATTAATCATGCCTTGCAAATGCTTTCTTGAATCTCATATATGCATTTATCACTATACAAACATCAATAATGTAGTTTAAGTATATTTCACTACATAATTCAAAATAAGGCATTTTGTAATATGAAATTCTGTTGGTCTAGAATCTCGTATAATACCACTTTGTATATATAAATGCTTATTTTTTAACACATATTCAAGATTGAATTTAAAATTAATGATATACAAACTCAAAATTTTAATATTTTTTTATACAGAAAATTATAGAATATTAGGGATTCCCTCTAACATTTTAATGAAATTTTCAAACAAGCAAATTGTAAATATTGGATTTAATATACTTACTCTTAATTTATAATTATAAATATATATATATATATATTGAGCAAACAAATAAAAAAGTAATTTACTTTATTTTTATAAATTATTGAATATATATATTTATATACAGTCGACACCGGTTATAACGTACCTGGGATATAGCGTACTTTCGCTTATAACGTACTCAGATGCTTGGTCCCGAATGAAACACTATATAATGTAATGGTTTACATCTTCATCTATAACGGACTATGCAAAAGCATAATCTGGTTATAACGTACTTTTTCTGGTTATAACGTACTGGTTATAACGTACTGGAATGAAAAGCCAAAATTGGATGTCAACCTTGTATTTCTGGTTTGGAAATCGGTATATTTTCTTGGATACCGTCTTTCGATGTCTCCTTTATCGCCTTATATCTCCTTTATACCTTTAAAACTTTATCGCGTTTCGTTGAATTCCATACTGACTATTCAGAGACTCTGCAAAGTTCCATTATAAATATTGAAAATGTAATTTTTACTGTGTCATCTAATCAAAGAAAACAACGAAAAATAACAGATTATTTTTCTAAATAAACATATAAGTAGTAAAATGTTTTTTTTTCATTTTTCTTATTTTATTTTTAGAAAATCATAAACTTTCTATTTAAAATCTCTATAATTGCGAGTGCTATTATGCCCCTTTTTCTTTCGTTAGGCACTAAATTATATTGGAAATATTGCTTATAACTTACTTCGGTTATAACGTACCATATTTTCTGGTCCCCTGACAGTACGTTATAACCGGTGTCGACTGTATATATACAGATTCTCATAATTATAAGGTCACCCATTTTTCTATATTAGTGAAACACCGAACACCATTAATTAAAACAAATATTTTCTTAATTTCGATTTCATTAATAGACGATATTTAAAACGTTTTATCGTTTTTCTATCTATTATAAGGACAGATCGAATCTTAGTAATTTTTTTTTTCAGTTATTCTGTAAATTAATATTTTATGGGGTCTCTTTTTAGGGTGAAATAGTCAGACATTCTCTCTGGTATATATATATTAATATTCAGTTTTGATATCATTTCATATAACATAGATGATATTCTAAAAAAATTTAAACCATTTAAAATTGCTTTCCACTTGCATGCACTTTTCTAATATGATAAGTTAAGGTTTGTTCAACTTTTAGGCCACGGGAAAGGCAATAATACGGAAATTTCTTTCTTCAAACTATTTTCTATTACTCTAGAAGTAGAGAAAAATTGTAAGTATTGTTGATATATATATATATATATATATATTACCCCCAACCTCTTCACCCCCACCCCTCTCAAAAATCTAACAAAAATCTGAGAATTCTACGTTTAAAATTTGCGAATATTCTCTTCATGTTCATAATAAAATAAAAAAATAATAAATTCATTATGCCTTCAGTAGGAACAACTCCCCAGAGCACCATAGTTCCACCTTTAAAATGCTGATTCATATCTGCCTTTAAGAAATCTGCTCTGGCTTTCGCTATCTTCAGATCGTGCAAGCAACTGTTAAAACCATTTGATTAATCAAGAATAGAACGTTTTTCATTCAAAAATACAAAATTTTTCCATTTCATATTGCTTTATTCAACTTTAACACAGACGTTCTTTCCTCCATTAAACGCTGATTGATCATTACAGATTTTTTATTCATTTTAACATTTTATTAATTATTTTTAGCATGCATAAATGTTGGCCACAACCTTTCGTTAAAAATTACGAGCAAATTCAGCAGCAGTCATTTTGAGTAGAACAGTAAGAGGAATAATGAGTCTTCGATCTCTGTAAAACAACTCTGATTTTGCATCAGATCTCTCCCCTATGGAACCAGCAGTTCAATGTTTGATCACATTTCCTTCAGAAATTTTAGATCGCCGAATTTCATTAGAAATACGACGGATTGAAATTGCCCTCCACTTAAAAAACACATTTACCACACTTCTCTACATGATCGTTCTTTTTCTTTTTCTTTTTTTTTTTTTTTTTTTTTTGTTCTGAGGAATTATCCATAATGTCCGACCAAGAAAAATTAAAGGCTTATGTATGAATTAACTAACTCAGTAGTTAACAAATCCGCATGCCAACTGTAATTTATCCGCTAGTAAGTTAAATAAAATGAAAACATCTTGATTGCCCCTATAATTATGATCATCTATAAACGTGGAGGAAAAAAAATATTTATACTATTTTTTATCAGTTTTGTTTCCTATTAAAAAATATATATATATAACAATTTTGGTTTTTAGAATACTAGATATATTAAGTGCACTTAGAATAATCTTGTTCACAATTATTTTTACATTAGTTTTTACAAAATATAAAGTGTCCTTATAAATACGAGAAAGCGTGTATATATATATTAATATTTCAAGTGATATAGTTTTATTTTTATTTATTTTATTTTATTTATTTATTTATTTTTTATTCCAGATTTTATGAAAAATTCATTTAAAAATCATTGATTTGATTAATCAATCAAAGTAAACGAAACTTAAATAAAATATACAGGAAAAAAAACCCATAAAATCTTAAATAAAGAGATTAAAAGATATAGATACTACCCAATATAGTTTTTTAAATGAAAATTCACATTTATTTGAATCGGAATAGTTACAGAAAAAAAAAAAAAAGAAATCTATTTGTAACTAGAAAGCAAGGAAAAAATAGAAAAGTAAATACATAAAAGCAGTATTTTTTTAAAAATCAACTTTAGGTACCGGAAAATTTTCTGAGACGTTGATGAAATTTTAAACAAACAAAAAATAAAATAAAAAATAAAAGACTGTGGAAAGAGAAGAAAATAAAAATTACAAAAACAAATATTTGTAATATATATATATATATATATATATATATATATATATATATATATATATATATATGTACATATATATATATATACATATATAAAATAAAGTTATAATTCTAAGCAAAAGTCTGTTAGAGCGTAGGTGAAAATAAAAGGAGGGGGGATAAAAAAAGGTAGGGGGGAAAAGAAATAGTAAGATTTTAAGATTTTAAGATTTTATTTTTTTTATTTTTTTACTTTTTAAAATAAAAATATATTAAATTACATAAATAAAATTATCTTAGTAACGTGCAAGCTTCTCATACGAAAGAAGATTATGGAAGTTATTTTTTTTTTAATTTAACAAACATAAATATATTTAAGTAAGAGAAAAATTGCTAAAGTTTTTTTTTTTTTTTTCCCCATTAAAATTGATACCTGATGATATAACAAAGACAGTATAAAACTGAAGAAACCTTGAATGACTGCTGCCGTATTATTTGTTTCTCAACTTTTCTAGCTTTACTAATAAAACAGATGTTAAATACACATTGTAAAAAAAAAAAAAAAGAAATATACCACTTTTTAGCAGGATTAGCATACGTGATAAAACAAAACCTAATATTTTTCAGATTCTACGCAAGAAAACTATGAAATTTCTTTTAAAAGTTTATTATCAGTGTTCATTTATGCAACAACTCATAATTGTAAAAATGTTCTTTGTATATAAATGCTATATAATTAAGCGGTTACGAAACATTTCGTCATATTTTAGGGGTTCTACGTAACGTTGCCGCATGCCAAAGCTGTTTTTGTTCTATGGCTAAATTTGCCCATTATATCTCATTAAATAACATATTTTTAAATTCTTTTCACATTCAGAAAACTCGCAAATGTTATGTTAATTATTTATTTATTTATTTATTTTATATTTTTAATAATTTATTTCGAAACTATGAAATTCCAATTTTCACTATGTGAAATTATCCTTTTTAAAGCTTCAACATAAAATAAATAGAAAAAAAAAATCATTTTTTAGAAAACTATACTAATTTAACATTTATGATTATGCGATAACTGGACAGTCTTCTTAAGCATCCTTGCTTTACGAATTCCGTGTTGAAATATATATATATATATATATATATAATTATTTTTTTTCTTACTCCAATCTTCCTTAAATACAGAAAAAAGTCCAAAAATCACTATTGTCTTATGTTGTTTTATGTGTAAGTGTGTGTGTATCTAATATTGTACATAATAAAAATAATAATATAATTTTTTTTTATTGTAATTATCAAACACTAGAAAAAAAGACTTGAAATATTCACTGAAGTTCCACTTACGAAATTGAATCCCCATACAAGCCAAAACATATTGCAAAATTCTTTATGAGTTGTCTCAGAAATTGATAGAGGATATATATATATATATATATATGTGTGTGTGTGTGTGTGTGTGTGTGGTTGTGTCAAATTAACTCTTATGTTTTAAGTCCTTAAATCTTATTTTATACTTTATGTCATTTATCAAAAGCAAATGCGAGAATATGCTACATGTTTTAAGATAGAGTTATTTTCAATTATTCATATCATTTTGGTATTTTTTTCTTTATAGACATATGTGCTTTGGATTAAATTCATTAAATGCTGAGAGTCTTTCTTTTAGCTTTATGAAGGTAAAATTCTTCAAAATTTTCTTTAATAAATTAAATCGAGAATAAATGAACATTGTTGAATTAATAGTGTTCTTTCTATCGAAATTAGTGATTTCGTTTAATAAATTAATTAGTTCTGGGTACATAAATGCGTGCAATAATGAAATTAGAAAATTCATATTTCGAATAGTAGTTTTAATTTTAATTCGAAACAAGGAATAAAGAATTATGACGATTTAATTATTAAATAGTCTAATGTTTCAAATTTTTAAAATCCTTGTTGAGGTAATTATATAAGTATTTTATGGGAGAACTGAAATTTAAATTAAAATAATATTTAATAAATCAATAAAATATTCTTAATAATTGGCCTAGACCCCTCTAGGGAACAGTATATCTAAACGAACTTATTTAAAAATTTTCTGCTTGTATATTATCCAGCAACCAGAGTTGGCAACCATAGGATGAAATTTGTCAATACTGCAATTTCTAAATCAGGTTTCATACCATTATTTTTGACAGAAGTATTTCATATTAACTTTCTAAGATTAAATAAAGTGGAATTTACTATAGAAAAATGTTTGATGTGAAGTCTCCAGCCGAAATTGGATGCTTTGCAACTATATGTACGAGAATTATCTTACGGTTTGGCAACGTCGCCGGCAAGCCATATTCACCAAATCAAAAACATCGGCCAAATGATGTAATAAAGAGTCAATAGCTCAAAAAGTACATATATTTAAAATTTGTCTGTATTTTTGTTTTTATAATGGAATTCCAGTGAAGAATTGTAATTTAAACTTAATTATTTATAAAATTAACTTCAGCGTAAAATCATTAAAATGATTTCTAGTTTATGTTTCGACAGTGAAATGCCGAAAATTTATTATTATTATTATTTTTTTTTTTTTTTCTCATGCCAATAAAATTTGATTGTCATTGATTTACGTGCCCCTTTTTTTGAGATAATTGAAAAAAAGGAAATTGAAAAAAAAAAGAAAAAAGTATATATATATCATTTGTGTTATGTAGTTCTAAACAGACTTATTATCATATATATATATATATATATATATGATAATAAATCTGTTTACAACTACGTAACACAAATGATATATATATATATATATATATATATATTTTTTTTTTTTTTTCAATTATATATATATATTTTTTTTTCAACACAATGCTGCAATTGCGATGTCATTTTCTCTGTTAAAAAATTATAATTTATATATATATATATATATATTAATCATTTAATGTTTTGGACACATTGAGGGAATTTTTTTTCTTTGTTTCATTATATTGTTCCAGCAATTATCAAGCACAAGAAGGAAGACTTGAATTAGAAAGATACCAATAAATATTTATGTATGGAAGTGAAGCATTATACAAATCAAAATGTATTTAAAAAGATAATATATATATTATATATTTTTTAAATAACACTGAAATTTCTCAAAATCTTTCATACCATTATCAAGGATAATTATAGCAACAGGGTAACGTATTATGAGATTTTTCTGAAACATTCGATAAGGTAATATAAAATCATTATCATTATGAAAAGAGTTTAACTATTTCAAAAATGAATTACAATACGGCTAAGACGTAAAAAAGAAAAAGGAAAAGAAAGAAAGAAAGAAACCAAAAATTTTGAGATGTAGCAGCAAATTATTACCCAGTGCTAAATATTTATTTTATTTAATTGAAATCTAAAGTGCTCTTATATTAAATACAAATATTCAAAATACGTCCATCATTTTATAATTTATTTGCTCTTAAATATATGAAAAAAAGCACTGTTGCGTGGTTATATCTTGTGTACCTTTCTCAAATCTCTCCATACCTGCTGTAGTATAAACCTATAGAACGGAGAAACAGTTTTAAGATTTTAACAGAAAACTTTAATGGAAGTTCTTAATCTCTATTTCCTAGTCGACTCCGGAAGTATAAATATCCTATATCCTTTAATTAAAAGAAAACATAAATGATATCAACCTCTTACAGATTATTAAGATTCCCTAACAGGCATTTTCACTTAACTACAAAACAATAATTGAATTAATATTACCTATCTCTAGGAAACGATACAGCTGGCGTCAAATTTGGTTTTGCTTCGCAATACTGTACTTAAATACTTAATTTCCAAAGCTATTGCAAGCCGAATAACCCTCAATTCAAAGCTTCCTAGATCGTTACTGATAGTAACATCTACGAAGCTTTTCTCAACAGCGGCCGTTGTACTGGACTGCTCACAAATCAGAATTGAAGTAGAATTAACTCAGCACTAAAGCTGAACCTAATATGACAAGATCTGTACCAAGGATAAACACCTAGAACAATATTAGCATTCCATTTATACATTAAATGGTAAATGATATACATGTTACATTCAACCCCATTTTCAGCAAACCTACTCCAAAACTAATTTTTTTGTTAAATCTTGCAAAGTCCAATGCTTCCCTTTTAAACTCGGAACTTCTAACATAGAGTCCTTTAGTAAACAGAGCATAAATTATTGACATGACTCGACATTTTCGCAAATCTCGCTTTTCAAACTTCCAACAAAAACTCCTTTTAAACTGACAAAAATACCCAATATATGCCATACGGAGTATATTTTTAATTTTAATCTTTTAGAGAATTTTTATTTAATATTATATTTATTTTTAACACGCTTTTATTAGCTTCACCTGTATGTATGTTTGTATGTTTGTAACCGCTCTGGGAGCAAACAAAAAATCTATATTGTAAAAAAAGTCTTTCCCTATGTGAACGCTGTGGCTGTGAGGTAAAGCTCCGCGCTACGAACTTAAAGGTCTAGCGTTCGAGCACAGTCAGAGGAGATTTTTTAAGAATGGTTTTTCTTTAATTCTTAATTATTTTAATTAAAGATTTAAATGCATGTAAATATTATGGTGTGTCACTCACACGATTTTCTCTTACCCTGCATTTTAATACTAAGATAGATATTTTGTGCTTTTTAGTTCACATTTCTATAAAAGCGTGTTCTTTAATTTTTTAAAACTATAATATTATTATTATTTATTTTTTTTTTTCAAAGTGTTTTTCACTTTAAATGGTTTTCTGTATACATTTGTTACAAACTATATACATAATATAAATAAATATGCACGATGTAAATAACTACACATTTTATCAAATCGCTTGTAGATGTCAAAGCTACTACATAAATTGATGTGTAAAATGTTGCGTGCAAATAACCGTTATATTTATTTAAACATATATTTCATCACTTTAAAATATCCTAATTAACATATTTACGAAATTTTAAAAGTTTTAAAATTATTTACGTTTATTTATGCTGAATTGTCCAATCCATTAAAAACGTCAATGCAAAAAAAAAATCTGATTTTAAACATGCTCATTTGATTCATATTTACTTAAAATACGTACGAGTACTCTAAAGTTTGTATAAAGTTTGTATTTTTTTTTTTTTTACATTTTCTAAAAGTTTCAAATGTTTCCTGATAATTATAGCATTTACGCCATATTAAATATGAAGTGGGCATTCTCTTAAAATCTAAGAATTTGGCATTTCATGACCTAAATGTTTACTTATTTATATTTTTTTAACAATTTCTAAGTTTTTGCTAAACTAACTGTACGAAAAAAAATCTACACTCGAAATATAATAATGGAACTAAAATCAAAGGAAATTAGCAGAAGCTTTTATTAATTCTATACAAAGATTAAATTTTAATAAAGGTAAAAAAAAAAAAAAAAAAAAAAAAGAAAAGAAAAAAGAAATCTTAAAAAATTCTTATTTTTAAACACAATCTGTAAGAAAGAATATTGAATTTAATGTTATTTTGCTTTAAGGAAAATACTTTATTCTGTATCTCTGAATGAACAAATAGCAGTTTCAAAACTGCACATACAGTGCACATCGCAATTCCCCATTCACAATACATAAGCTATGCAACAAAACACATTTAAAAGAATTCAATTTTGTCTTAAAGAGGATATCAAGCCAAATAAAAAAATCTCTATGTTCCGTATATTAAACTGCCATGGGACGTAGCATTAAATCGATTTTTGTTATTTCTAGTTCAGGGATTAAAATAGAAGAAGAAACGTTTACTTATCATTTTATGTAAAAAGAGTGTAAATTCTTTTTTTTTTTTGAGGGTGGGAAGGAAATTTCTTATTTATAAAACTTTTGCGGCATTAGTGAAATATATTCTTTTTTTTTTTTTTTTTGTACATACAAATATTTAATGTAACTTAAAATTGCAATCCATAAATTGTTCATTTCCATATATTGATGCGAAAAAGAAAAATAACCCAAACATATTGTTTAGAATAAAATTTTATCATTAAGATATTTTGTAGATTGCAAAATTTAAGTTCAGATAATGGAAATAGAAACATACAAAACGCAATCAAGAAAAAAATAGTATGCTGTTATTATTACAAAATTCTACTGTAAATCAATCCATTTAACAGAGCCACCGATAAGTTAATATGCACAAAAGTTTCCTTAATATAGCTTCCTAAAAAATATTTTCATTTTCAGTTAGGCACAACTGTAACTAATAGATACTAAGATATAACCATTTTAAAACTCTTTGAAAGTGATTAATGATAGGGTCATCTGTCGGCCAATACACACCCAAATATTTATATTATTCATGTCCCGTATGACATACCATGCATATACATATACGGCAGAAACTTTAGTCTTCTCATAAATGGAAAAATATGGTAGCAAAACAATGCCACATTTCAGTCAATGTGCCAACATAGGAATTACCTTTTTTTTTTTTTTTTTTTTTTTTTTGGCGTTCTTGGATGTCATGAACTCTTGTAAATTATAGAAATTGCGATAGAGCTGTTCAGCACAGCATCCCCTCCTATCTGGTTACATATGTCAAAACCTAAACAGAACATATTTATCTCAAGGTCCAACGAAATATAAAACTTTCAAGAATTCCAAGCAGTGTTACATGATAGTCAGAGCCCACGAAGTTTTGGTAAATTTCCTATCTCATATGTATAAGTGTAAATAAGTAAATAAATAAACAGAGGTTGAAAATTTCCACATGTGGAATAGTTTTTTTTTTTTTTTTTTTTTTTTTTTTTTTTTTACATAGATGGAAGAAATTTTAAATATAAATTGAATTGTAGCCTTTTCACTTAATATTTTTATGACAGAATAATATTTCCAAGTACATAGATTTTAAAAATTACGAAAACAAATATATATATATATATATATATATATATATATTTATTTATATATTCATAAAACATGCGTTTGAAGTGCACTAATGTTATTTTAATTTCGCTTCAGTAAGTTTAATATTAACTTAAAAATACTAAATCAAAAAATTTATTTTATTGATGTAACCTCGACATATAAAATTTGTATTTTGGAACCGTAAGTTTATTCCAATAGCAAAGAATTAATATTCGAACTAATAGTAAGATAATGTTGAGAGAATCCATGCACAATTCAACAGAATAATATAAAAAAATCCAAATATTATTGTTTTACTAAACTATCCCTAAATAATTTTTAATACAATTGTTTTTTATAGATTTCCTTTGATACTTTATTTTTAAGCTAGACTAGCTAAACTAGCTTTCAACAGCTAAGTAAAACCAAGAGTTCTATTTTGCACAATCTTTTCTCACAGAGTTTTTGTGTTTGAGGAAAGCTTGTATTAATAATACTATTAAATCATTAACAATAATATTTGTACTTAACTGAAATTGATGTAAGTTTTTGTAAACAAATATTATTGCTTCTAGAGTGGATATTTGACCTTAATAATTAAAAAAATCATAAAATTTAAAGAAATTCAAAACGAAATTATGTTAAGAATTTAAAAAAAAAAAAAAAAAAAAAAATCAGAAAACAACAATCGAAGGTAAGATTACAATATTATATAGAGTTAATAGATAACACGTTTAAATTTAAATTGATACATTTCTTTTTTCAGTTTGAATATTTTCTTGTTTGCTGACATAATCCATCGTTTTGACAATCCCCAGACAACACTTCGTCTCCCCAGGATATCTTCAAGATGTCTTCTGGATGAAAAGACATCCCAGAAACGTCCTTAAGATGTACTGTGGATAAGTTAAGCCTAACTGTGCTGTTAGGGTCGTTGCACTTATTGTAACAAATTTAAATTAGTCCAGTCGCTCTTTGAAGTTGTCTCCAGTTACAATTCCTGAAACTCAATGCACTCATTTTGTGCTTACAAAAGAACTGCATAATCTCCTATAGACTTTAAAGTAAAGAATGCACACTCTCTACTAAGTAGCGAATGCGTATACTCTCCTATTTTGGTAGGAAAGATTCCGCAGCCTTTTTTATTAGAAAAATATTCGGTTTTTAGAGAGAACTTTTGGCGTTCAGATCGTCAGACTAGATTAGCAGCTTATGAAAAATCGTTTAATTTAAAACTGTTTTGTACTTCTACTATTCAATAAACTTTCCTAGGAAAAGTTATAAAAACTTAATCATTTATCTTAGAAAACAATACAAAATAACCACGTTTTACCTTAGACATTCGAAACAATCAACATGCACCGTCTAATCCCCAATCTGCCATTTCTGTAATAAAATTACCTGAAATCTTCACTCCACTTATTCCATCAGATCCTCTGTGAGCGCTATATTTTCTTCTGCTCTATCTCTGCTGGCTTCGCCTTACAGAAATCACTATTAATTGCATTAATGTAGCAAAGTTTTTTTTTTTTTTTTTTTGTAACGTAAATTGTGTCTCAAAAGTTTATAGACAACTCTTTTTTTTTTTTTTTTTTTTTTTTTTATGAGTTAATTAATCCCTTAGAGATTTTGCAATAAAAAAAAAGCGGTAAAAATGTGCTTATTTTCTTATATCCATGAAAATTGTATAAAATAAAGTATATGAGCAATATAAGGTAAAGCTAGGAGAATTTGCGCACAATTCTTCAAAACGTTATAAATAATCTAAATTATATTTTTTGCTAAACTGTTGGTGCATAGGTTTGAACTGATCCTTCTTCTACGCATTTCCATTGCTATTTTGTTGTTATACGATAATTTAAAGCACAGCTGTTATAAAACCAAGAGAGCTATTTTGCGCTATATCTCCTTATAGGGTAGGAGGTATTGCGCTTAATTATAACTACAATTAAATTGTTAACTATGATAATAGCACTTAAATGACATAGGTTTTTCTAAACAAATATTTCTGCATAACATGTTGGTATTTCAATTTATTAATAATAATAATAATAATAATAATAATAATAATAACAGAAAATTTAAATTTAAAAGGATTGAAGTTTTTTATTTAAGGAAACTAATTTAAAGAAGCAGATAAAAAACAAGACTAGAGATTAAAAAGTAACATTTAGTTACTAGATAATATGTTTAACTTAAAATTAATAAAGTTCCTTTTCAGTTTGAATGGTTTCTTGTTTGTTGACCTAATATGTCGTTATCTACAATCGTTGCACTAGTTGTTATAAATGATGCAACATTCATGCAGCCACTGCCTTAAGTAAAGTTTATAAAGGAGCCCATGGGAAATCGTTTAATTTAAAAATATTTTGTAATACTATCATTCTATAAACATTCCCAGAAAGGGTTTTGAAAATTTAAGCAAATATTTTTGAAAACGAGACATAATAACCACGTTTAATCTTACAAAGAGAGGTCACAACATGGAAAATTCAGATCGGGATGAAATTGTGCAGGATTGTACAGTGGTGGAAAAAATTATAAAGCCACTTGAAAATATGATATAATTAAAAAACAAAAAATCAAACATTTACAATATTTCACACATATATATTATATCCTACAAGGAAGAAAAGGAAAAAATAAATTTATTAATAACTACAATAACAAAAGGTTAGTAGACGTAAGAAAAATTTATGTACAAAGAAAGCTGGAAAAAATTATAAAGTCGATACATGTATTTCATCAATAATCGATGTGAGACCCTTTTTTTCGATAACTGTGACTAGTCTCTTGTTCATTGAATCTATCAGACCACACAAAGTACTTGCATCAATATTATTCCAGCAGTTTTTAATAGCATTCATCAAATCTAATTTTGAATTGAATTGTCGTCCATTTTTGTAAACATTTCGGGCTAAAATTCCCCAAAGATTTTCTATTACATTCAGATCGGGGCTAACAGCTGGCCATTGAAGGCATTTCACCTGGTTAGCTTCCAGCCAAGATTTAGTTGACGTCGAAACATGAACGGAAGCGCTGTCCTGCTAAAAAGTCCAGTCTCCTGAAGTTATAAGAGGAGCAATGGGTAATAAATTATCTCCTAACATATCTTGATACATAATTGAATTCATTTTGTTATCGATGAAAACAATTGGAGTGGTTCCACCGGCGGCACATGCAGCCCAAACCATTACCGAGCCACCTCCAAATTGACGCTTTGAAAAAATATGAGGTTTCTGTTGTAAATCATGCCAAAAATATTTATAGCCGTCGGGTCTATCGAAATTAAATTTATTTTCATCGGAAAAGACAATATCTCTCCAATTTGTGTCTTCGGATAAATGTTTTCGGGCAAAGTCTAAGCGAGCATATTTGTGGTGATTCGAAAGAGGGGGTTTTCCTTTAAATTTTTTAAACTGAACAATGGGATTGCTACTTAAAACATTTCTTACCGTTCGACGTGTACATGGTAATTGTAAATGTTCATGAATTTAGGCAGATGACATTTTTTGTCCGCAAGCTAGTTTCCGGATTTGTCTTGATTGCCTTACAGTTAAGGATTCCGGTCTTCCTGTACGCTTCTTACTGCCGTAATCTTCGGGATTTCTGAGAAAACTGTTTACTGCAGCCTTGGACCTTCCTATTTTTCTTGCAATATTAGAACCAGGCATTCCAACTTCATTTAAAGTTAATATTTTAATTTGTTCACCATCGGATAACTTTTTTCTTCTTGGCATTGTATTAAACACATCAAATACAAAATGAATGCACGTAACACGTTTATATTTACCTAAACTTTCCTAGGAACCTGCTTTCCCATGTCTGGCATTATGCCAAAGGAGGCTAGAACCATCTACTTTATAATTTTTTCCAAGTTGTTTTTCATTGATTGTTAGAAATTAGCATAATTTATGTTCCCTATTCCGTTTTTCTAAACAAAATTTATGCGCATTACTTCGATGTTGATCATGCAAATGAAAATAGAATTTGCGTTATCAACAATTCCATTACTTTCTTACTTTTGTAAATTTTTCTGTCGGCTTTATAATTTTTTCCAGCACTGTAGTATACTATGAAGGTAACAACTTATTGAAGCAGTAGGACCCATTAGACAAAGAATTTTGAGAAAAGAACGTTTAAATTTACGGTAATCTTTAAAAACAAGTTATTTCTCACAGTCAGCAACGTACCAAAGGCGTGGTTGGCAGAGTAAATGGCTGCCACGCAGAGGGCCAGTTTCAAAGCTACAGACGGGATTTTTTTTTTCCTTTTATTTATCTAAACTTTTTATTTTGCTGTTACTTTCTGTTATAATTCAATTCAAAATTTGAAAATTTTAATAAATAATAATTCTTTCTTTTCATTGAACTTAAAAAGAAAGAAAAAAAAAAAAAAAAATGTAGGTTTTAAAATTTTAACCTAAAAAATTTATTTTGGCTTTGATTTAATTATAAATAAAGTAAAAATGAAGGAAACCTTTCATCTATATCTATATCTATATCATTATATAAAGCGCAAAAAATTGTTTGTTTGTGGAGGGTAATCTCTGAAACTACTGAACCGATTTAAAAACTTCTTTCACTGACCGAAAGCTACAGTATGCCATATTGTTATAGGCTATATTTAATTTTGATAAAATAAGTTTAAAATCTGAGCATTTTAATTAAAATCCCCATAGAAGCCGTAATAGAAGTGGAAATAATGAAATATTAAAAAAATTAGCTGCTGCCAACATAAAAGAAACATTTACATATTCATTTCGTTTTTAAAATATCTTGACGTGAAAAGAAAAGAAATATATTTGCACGTGCATTAAATTGAAATTCATATAAAGCTTTTTTAATTGTTAAACTTACACGTTAAATCTGACGTCATTATAGAATTAAAAGTGTTTATTTTTCTAATAATTTAATTTGATATGATATGATATAATATCTAAGCATCAATGTTTAAATCACGGAGTCTTTATTACTCCGTTGTTTAAACTGATGTGTGTAAACGAAATTGGAATTTAAAAATAAATAAATAAATAAAATAAAATAAAATAAGAAATTCTATTTTATAATATTATTTATTTTAATTTATAATTGTTGCCAAAAAGATTTACGAATTAATTTATTTTTAGACATATAATAAAATATATTTTCACGCGAACAATAATATAAAAAGTGAACTGGATTTTTTGTAAAAAAATAATAAAGATCGAGGAAAATTATTTCCCCATTTTAATCCCCATATTTGGATATAGATATGTATTAGTTATCATGTGCATCCGTTAGATTAAATTGTTTTTGTTGTAAAATTGATAAAATTGGAATTTTAAATTTCAAAACTCTAGAAAAAAAAAAATGGCAAATTTCCATATTCGATTGAAAACATAAACATTTCATTTCAAAGGATGATATTTACACAATAAACATCCAACTAATAAACTAATTAAAAGGGAAAGGATAAATATTCTATCATAATTTGAAGTCAAATTTGTTTTCAAATGTCTAAATAAAGTATCTGATATAATATACTAATATGTTGCAGCGGAATAGATTTGATATCCGTCATCCTTGGCAGGAAAAAAAAAATATCGCCAAATTATCTGGCGAATATAATTTAATTCCTTTCAAAAATCATGGTTATTTTAAAAACTTACATTAAGAGTGTAACGAATAATATGAAACAATATTTCGTACAATACATATTACGAAAATATACATCTGGCATGTATATTTTCGTATTACGTTTTTGATCGCCAAATACAAAAAACGCCAAGGGTGACAGTTTTGAAATTTAAAATTAAAATTTTGTCAATTTGACAGCAAAATACCTCAATCTCATGCATGCATACAATAACTAATACATATCTATACCCAAATATGAGGATTAAAATCGGGAAATAATTCTTCTAGAATTTTAATAATAATAAAAAAAAAAAAAATCCAATGAGCGATTAACATGGAAAATCTTTTTCTTGCATCGACGGGCGGTCAGTGATGTCATACTTCGCTTGCGTATTGAGATGTTTAAATTTATTTGGCGACTATTTTTAGCAACTAACAGTTATGGCAAGTAGCTCAATATACATAGCGCATACAGCCATTACTGAAATGTAAATAGCATTTAATTATTTGAGTTACATTATGTTGACTGGAAACCTATTTAATATACCTATGCTCTATAGCTATACTAATATAAAAAAGAAAAAGGTTTATATGCATATGTAGAGAACGATCGCTAGAACTAAAAAGCCGATTGCTTTTTTTTTTTTTTTTTTTTTTTTTTTCTTTCAATAATCAAAAGTTACACTTTCTCTCTCTAAGTGCTAGAAGCTATAATAAATTTTGGTAAAATAAATTTTTAATTAAAATTTTCAATATTTTAATTGAAAACAAAGCATAGATTTGATAACTATCGTCATTGGCGATTTTTGTATTTGGCGATCGAAAACTTAATAGGAAAATCTGTATATTATCGTAGTAAATACGAGATGTATGTGTTTACTTCAATTACCCTACTACCGTAGGTAGTGGAAGTATTTTATAAGTTTTGGCAATTGGTCAGTGTGTGTGTATATGTGCACGCGTGTGTGTAATCTTCTGGCTGTCATATCTCCAAAACTAATAAAAATAGAACTACTAAACTTCACAAGTGATTCAGGTCTGGTGTACAGATAAATTTTCCAAATTTTCGTGAAAATTGAAAAACCAGAATTGGGTCATCGAAAACCAGAAATGGGACCCTAAGCCCATATTCAAAAACACCTCTAATGATTTTCTTCAAAGTTGCTATATAAATAATATATTAGATGCCCTTTCGATTGAAAAGTTGCTTAGTTCAGGAAAATTGATAGGCGTCCTCTATAAACAGCTCAATTTCAGACTTCGCAAGTGCGTTCCTTTAAAAACGCCTGTACGGATTTTTTTCAAACTCGCCATGTTAACTTCCTATTAAATATCCTTTTGTATGTAATTATTGTTTTTAGGTCAATAATTGAGTATGTTAAGTTTTGGTAAAAGTTGGTATCTCAAAAACGGCTCTAACGTATTCTTGAATTTTTTTTTCTTTAATCCAATTTAGATAACCTTTCTCAAGTATTACGTGCTTATTACAGGAATATTAACGGTCATCCTGATTAGGTAGTTCAGTTTTAGATCTCGGAAATTCGTGTTTAAAAAAATAACTATCTATTTTTTTCCCCTTATTTTTTAACTCGCTATGCAAACTCTGTTGAATGTGTCTTTATACGTGTATCAAGTTTCTCTTACTCGAAAATCTCAAAAAATGCAAGTAATATCTCCAAAAAATCGTATATATTACGTGTAATAGTGGGTAATGTAAGTCGTGTGGTTGTTTCACACCAGATTCTGTAATAGTATATATTGTACGAATATTGTTTCATATTATTGATTTCTCCTTTAATATACATTATTAAAATAGTAATCAATTATGGAAAAAATTAAATATATTTGCGAAATGAAAAAATAAATAATAATTAAAGCTATTATGACGTCAATTTTATCAAAAACATTTTCATGTCATAGGTTTATTTTTCAATATTTTTTATTCATGAGTAAAGAAATGTTTCTTTTTATGAAATAAATAAATAAATAAATAAATAAATAGTATTAAGTAAAAATTGCCAACATTTAACAATTAATTAAAAAAAATAATTGTAAAATTATATTTTGACTTTCCAGTTAATAATATTGCCTGACTATAACATATAAACTGATATATTTCTTGATTTTTTACATATCAATCCATCTTTAACTAAAATTTGTTCATCAGTGCGAAGCCGGACGGGTCAGCTAGTCTTCTATATCATTATATAAAGCGCAAAAAATTGTTTGTTTGTGGAGGGTAATCTCTGAAACTACTGAACCGATTTAAAAACTTCTTTCACTGACCGAAAGCTACAGTATGCCATATTGTTATAGGCTATATTTAATTTTGATAAAATAAATTTTAGTTTAAAATCTGAGCATTTTAATTAAAATCCCCATAGAAGCCGTAATAGAAATGGAAATAATGAAATATTAAAAAAATTAGCTGCTGCCAACATAAAAGAAACATTTACATATTCATTTCGTTTTTAAAATATCTTGACGTGAAAAGAAAAGAAATATATTTGCACGTGCATTAAATTGAAATTCATATAAAGCTTTTTTAATTGTTAAACTTACACGTTAAATCTGACGTCATTATAGAATTAAAAGTGTTTAATTTTCTAATAATTTAATTTGATATGATATGATATAATATAATGATCTAAGCATCAATGTTTAAACCACGGAGTCTTTATTACTCCGTGGTTTAAACTGATGTGTGTAAACGAAATTGGAATTTAAAAATAAATAAATAAATAAAATAAAATAAAATAAGAAATTCTATTTTATAATATTATTTATTTTAATTTATAATTGTTGCCAAAAAGATTTACGAATTAATTTATTTTTAGACATATAATAAAATATATTTTCACGCGAACAATAATATAAAAAGTGAACTGGATTTTTTGATTTTTTGTAAAAAAATAATAAAGATCGAGGAAAATTATTTCCCTATTTTAATCCCCATATTTGGATATAGATATGTATTAGTTATCATGTGCATCCGTTAGATTAAATTGTTTTTGTTGTAAAATTGATAAAATTGGAATTTTAAATTTCAAAACTCTAGAAAAAAAAATGGCAAATTTCCATATTCGATTGAAAACATAAACATTTCATTTCAAAGGATGATATTTACACAATAAACATCCAACTAATAAACTAATTAAAAGGGAAAGGATAAATATTCTATCATAATTTGAAGTCAAATTTGTTTTCAAATGTCTAAATAAAGTATCTGATATAATATACTAATATGTTGCAGCGGAATAGATTTGATATCCGTCATCCTTGGCAGAAAAAAAAAAAAATATCGCCAAATTATCTGGCGAATATAATTTAATTCCTTTCAAAAATCATGGTTATTTTAAAAACTTACATTAAGAGTGTAACGAATAATATGAAACAATATTTCGTACAATATATATTACGAAAATATACATCTGGCATGTATATTTTCGTATTACTTTTTGATCGCCAAATACAAAAAACGCCAAGGGTGACAGTTTTGAAATTTAAAATTAAAATTTTGTCAATTTGACAGCAAAATAACTCAATCTAACGCATGCATACAATAACTAATGCATATCTATACCCAAATATGAGGATTAAAATCGGGAAATAATTCTTCTAGAATTTTAATTAAAAAAAAAAAAAAAAAAAAAAAAAATCCAATGAGCGATTAACATGGAAAATCTTTTTCTTGCATCCATGGGCGGTCAGTGATGTCACACTTCGGTTGCGTATTGAGATGTTTAAATTTATTTGGCGACTATTTTTAGCAACTAACAGTTATGGCAAGTAGCTCAATATACATAGCGCATACAGCCATTACTGAAATGTAAATAGCATTTAATTATTTGAGTTACATTATGTTGATTGGAAACCTATTTAATATACCTATGCTCTATAGCTATACTAATATAAAAAGAAGAAAGGTTTATATGCATATGTAGAGAACGATCGCTAGAACTAAAAAGCCGATTGCTTTTTTTTTTTTTTCTTTCAATAATCAAAAGTTACACTGTCTCTCTCTAAGTGCTAGAAGCTATAATAAATTTTGGTAAAATAAATTTTTAATTAAAAGTTTCAATATTTTAATTGAAAACAAAGCATAGATTTGATATCTATCGTCATTGGCGATTTTTGTATTTGGCGATCGAAAACGTAATACGAAAATCTGTATATTATCGTAGTAAATACGAGATGTATGTGTTTACTTCAATTACCCTACTACCGTAGGTAGTGGAAGTATTGTATAGGTTTTGGCAATTGGTCAGTGTGTGTGTATGTGTGCACGTGTGTGTGTAATCTTCTGGCTGTCATATCTCCAAAACTAATAAAAATAGAACTACTAAACTTCACAAGTGATTCAGGTCTGGTGTACAGATAAATTTTCCAAATTTTCGTGAAAATTGAAAAACCGGAATTGGGTCATCGAAAACCAGAAATGGGACCGTAAGCCCATATTCAAAAACACCTCTAATGATTTTCTTCAAAGTTGCTGTATAAATAATATATTAGATGCCCTTTCGATTGAAAAGTTGCTTAGTTCAGGAAAATTGATAGGCGTCCTCTATAAACAGCTCAATTTCAGACTTCGCAAGTGCGTTCCTTTAAAAACGCCTGTACGGATTTTTTTCAAACTCGCCATGTTAACTTCCTATTAAATATCCTTTTGTATGTAATTATTGTTTTTAGGTCAATAATTGAGTATGCTAAGTTTTAGTAAAAGTTGGTATCTCAAAAACGGCTCTAACGTATTCTTGAAAATTTTTTCTTTAATCCAATTTAGATAACCTTTCTCAAGTATTACGTGCTTATTACAGGACTATTAACGGTCATCCTGATTAGGTAGTTCAGTTTTAGATCTCGGAAATTCGTGTTTAAAAAAATAACTATCTATTTTTTCTCCCCTTATTTTTTAACTCGCTATGCAAACTCTGTTGTATGTGTCTTTATACGTGTATCAAGTTTCTCTTACTCAAAAATCTCAAAAAATGCAAGTAATATCTCCAAAAAATTGTATATATTACGTGTAATAGTGGGTAATGGAAGTCGTGTGGTTGTTTCACACCAGATTCTGTAATAGTATATATTGTACGAATATTGTTTCATATTATTGATTTCTCCTTAAATATACATTATTAAAATAATAATCAATTATGGAAATAATTAAATATATTTGCGAAATGAACAAATAAATAATAATTAAAGCTATTATGACGTCAATTTTATCAAAAACATTTTCATGTCATAGGTTTATTTTTCAATATTTTTTATTCATGAGTAAAGAAATGTTTCTTTTTATGAAATAAATAAATAAATAAATAAATAGCATTAAGTAAAAATTGCCAACATTTAACAACTAATTAAAAAAAATAATTGTAAAATTATATTTTGACTTTCCAGTTAATAATATTGCCTGACTATTACATATAAACTGATATCTTTCTTGATTTTTTGCATGTCAGTCCATCGTTAACTAAAATTTGTTCATCCGTGCGAAGTAGGACGGGTCAGCTAGTCATTATATAAAGCGCAAAAAATTGTTTGTTTGTGGAGGGTAATCTCTGAAACTACTGAACCGATTTAAAAACTTCTTTCACTGACCGAAAGCTACAGTATGCCATATTGCTATAGGCTATATTTAATTTTGATAAAATAAATTTTAGTTTAAAATCTGAGCATTTTAATTAAAATCCCCATAGAAGCCGTAATAGAAATGGAAATAATGAAATATTAAAAAAATTAGCTGCTGCCAACATAAAAGAAATATTTACATATTCGTTTCGTTTTTAAAATATCTTGACGTGAAAAGAAAAGAAATATATTTGCACGTTCATTAAATTGAAATTCATATAAAGCTTTTTTAATTGTTAAACTTACACGTTAAATCTTGCGTCATTATAGAATTAAAAGTGTTTATTTTTCTAATAATTTAATTTGATATGATATGATATAATATCTAAGCATCAATGTTTAAACCACGGAGTCTTTATTACTCCGTGGTTTAAACTGATGTGTTTAAACGAAATTGGAATTTAAAAATAAATAAATAAATAAAATAAAATAAAATAAAATAAGAAATTCTATTTTATAATATTATTTATTTTAATTTATAATTGTTGCCAAAAAGATTTACGAATTAATTTATTTTTAGACATATAATAAAATATATTTTCACGCGAACAATAATATAAAAAGTGAACTGGATTTTTTGTAAAAAAATAATAAAGATCGAGGAAAATTATTTCCCCATTTTAATCCCCATATTTGGATATAGATATGTATTAGTTATCATGTGCATCCGTTAGATTAAATTGTTTTTGTTGTAAAATTGATAAAATTGGAATTTTAAATTTCAAAACTCTAGAAAAAAAAATGGCAAATTTCCATATTCGATTGAAAACATAAACATTTCATTTCAAAGGATGATATTTACACAATAAACATCCAACTAATAAACTAATTAAAAGGGAAAGGATAAATATTCTATCATAATTTGAAGTCAAATTTGTTTTCAAATGTCTAAATAAAGTATCTGATATAATATACTAATATGTTGCAGCGGAATAGATTTGATATCCGTCATCCTTGGCAGAAAAAAAAAAAAAATATCGCCAAATTATCTGGCGAATAATTCCTTTCAAAAATCATGGTTATTTTAAAAACTTACATTAAGAGTGTAACGAATAATATGAAACAATATTTCGTACAATACATATTACGAAAAAAAACATCTGGCATGTATATTTTCGTATTACGTTTTTGATCGCCAAATAAAAAAACGCCAAGGGTGACAGTTTTGAAATTTAAAATTAAAATTTTGTCAATTTGACAGCAAAATAACTCAATCTAACGCATGCATACAATACTTAATACATATATATACCCAAATATGAGGATTAAAATCGGGAAATAATTCTTCTAGAATTTTAATAAAAAAAAAAAAAAAAAAAAAAAAAAAAAATCCAATGAGCGATTAACATGGAAAATCTTTTTCTTGCATCCACGGGCGGTCAGTGATGTCATACTTCGCTTGCGTATTGAGATGTTTAAATTTATTTGGCGACTATTTTCAGCAACTAACAGTTATGGCAAGTAGCTCAATATACATAGCGCATACAGCCATTACTGAAATGTAAATAGCATTTAATTATTTGAGTTACATTATGTTGACTGGAAACCTATTTAATATACCTATGCTCTATAGCTATACTAATATAAAAAAAAGAAAGATTTATATGCATATGTAGAGAAAGATCGCTAGAACTAAAAAGCCGATTGCTTTTTTTTTTTTTTTTTTTTCTTTCAATAATCAAAAGTTACACTGTCTCTCTCTAAGTGCTAGAAGTTATAATAAATTTTGGTAAAATAAATTTTTAATTTAAATTTTCAATATTTTAATTGAAAACAAAGCATAGATTTGATATCTATCGTCATTGGCGATTTTTGTATTTGGCGATCGAAAACGTAATACGAAAATCTGTATATTATCGTAGTAAATACGAGATGTATGTGTTTACTTCAATTACCCTACTACCGTAGGTAGTGGAAGTATTGTATAGGTTTTGGCAATTGGTCAATGTGTGTGTATATGTGCACGTGTGTGTGTAATCTTCTGGCTGTCATATCTCCAAAACTAATAAAAATAGAACTACTAAACTTCACAAGTGATTCAGGTCTGGTGTACAGATAAATTTTCCAAATTTTCGCGAAAATTGAAAAACCGGAATTGGGTCATCGAAAACCAGAAATGGGACCCTAAGTCCATATTCAAAAACACCTCTAATGATTTTCTTCAAAATTGCTATATAAATAATATATTAGATGCCCTTTCGATTGAAAAGTTGCTTAGTTCAGGAAAATTGATAGGCGTCCTCTATAAACTGCTCAATTTCAGACTTCGCAAGTGCGTTCCTTTAAAAACGCCTGTACGGAATTTTTTCAAACTCGCCATGTTAACTTCCTATTAAATATCCTTTTGTATGTAATTATTGTTTTTAGGTCAATAATTGAGTATGTTAAGTTTTGGTAAAAGTTGGTATCTCAAAAACGGCTCTAACGTATTCTTGAATTTTTTTTCTTTAATCAAATTTAGATAACCTTTCTCAAGCATTACGTGCTTATTACAGGAATATTAACGGTCATCCTGATTAGGTAGTTCAGTTTTAGATCTCGGAAATTCGTGTTTAAAAAAATAACTATCTATTTTTTTCCCCTTATTTTTTAACTCGCTATGCAAACTCTGTTGAATGTGTCTTTATACGTGTATCAAGTTTCTCTTACTCGAAAATCTCAAAAAATGCAAGTAATATCTCCAAAAAATTGTATATATTACGTGTAATAGTGAGTAATGTAAGTCGTGTGGTTGTTTCACACCAGATTCTGTAAAAGTATATATTGTACGAATATTGTTTCATATTATTGATTTCTCCTTTAATATACATTATTAAAATAATAATCAATTATGGAAAAAATTAAATATATTTGCGAAATGAAAAAATAAATAATAATTAAAGCTATTATGACGTCAATTTTATCAAAAACATTTTCATGTCATAGGTTTATTTTTCAATATTTTTTATTCATGAGTAAAGAAATGTTTCTTTTTATGAAATAAATAAATAAATAAATAAATAGTATTAAGTAAAAATTGCCAACATTTAACAATTAATTAAAAAAAATAATTGTAAAATTATATTTTGACTTTCCAGTTAATAATATTGCCTGACTATAACATATAAACTGATATATTTCTTGATTTTTTACATATCAATCCATCTTTAACTAAATTTTGTTCATCAGTGCGAAGCCGGACGGGTCAGCTAGTCATTATATAAAGCGCAAAAAATTGTTTGTTTGTGGAGGGTAATCTCTGAAACTACTGAACCGATTTAAAAACTTCTTTCACTGACCGAAAGCTACAGTATGCCATATTGCTATAGGCTATATTTAATTTTGATAAAATAAATTTTAGTTTAAAATCTGAGCATTTTAATTAAAATCCCCATAGAAGCCGTAATAGAAATGGAAATAATGAAATATTAAAAAAATTAGCTGCTGCCAACATAAAAGAAACATTTACATATTCGTTTCGTTTTTAAAATATCTTGATGTGAAAAGAAAAGAAATATATTTGCACGTGCATTAAATTGAAATTCATATAAAGCTTTTTTAATTGTTAAACTTACACGTTAAATATTGCGTCATTATAGAATTAAAAGTGTTTATTTTTCTAATAATTTAATTTGATATGATATGATATAATATCTAAGCATCAATGTTTAAACCACGGAGTCTTTATTACTCCGTGGTTTAAACTGATGTGTTTAAACGAAATTGGAATTTAAAAATAAATAAATAAAATAAAATAAAATAAAATAAAATAAGAAATTCTATTTTATAATATTATTTATTTTAATTTATAATTGTTGCCAAAAAGATTTACGAATTAATTTATTTTTAGACATATAAGAAAATATATTTTCACGCGAACAATAATATAAAAAGTGAACTGGATTTTTTGTAAAAAAATAATAAAGATCGAGGAAAATTATTTCCCCATTTTAATCCCCATATTTGGATATAGATATGTATTAGTTCTCATGTGCATCCGTTAGATTAAATTGTTTTTGTTGTAAAATTGATAAAATTGGAATTTTAAATTTCAAAACTCTAGAAAAAAAAATGGCAAATTTCCATATTCGATTGAAAACATAAACATTTCATTTCAAAGGATGATATTTACACAATAAACATCCAACTAATAAACTAATTAAAAGGGAAAGGATAAATATTCTATCATAATTTGAAGTCAAATTTCTTTTCAAATGTCTAAATAAAGTATCTGATATAATATACTAATATGTTGCAGCGGAATAGATTTGATATCCGTCATCCTTGGCAGAAAAAAAAAAAAAATATATCGCCAAATTATCTGGCGAATAATTCCTTTCAAAAATCATGGTTATTTTAAAAACTTACATTAAGAGTGTAACGAATAATATGAAACAATATTTCGTACAATACATATTACGAAAATATACATCTGGCATGTATATTTTCGTATTACGTTTTTGATCGCCAAATAAAAAAACGCCAAGGGTGACAGTTTTGAAATTTAAAATTAAAATTTTGTCAATTTGACAGCAAAATAACTCAATCTAACGCATGCATACAATACCTAATACATATATATACCCAAATATGAGGATTAAAATCGGGAAATAATTCTTCTAGAATTTTAATAAAAAAAAAAAAAAATCCAATGAGCGATTAACATGGAAAATCTTTTTCTTGCATCCACGGGCGGTCAGTGATGTCATACTTCGCTTGCGTATTGGGATGTTTAAATTTATTTGGCGACTATTTTTAGCAACTAACAGTTATGGCAAGTAGCTCAATATACATAGCGCATACAGCCATTACTGAAATGTAAATAGCATTTAATTATTTGAGTTACATTATGTTGACTGGAAACCTATTTAATAGACCTATGCTCTATAGCTATACTAATATAAAAAAAAGAAAGGTTTATATGCATATGTAGAGAACGATCGCTAGAACTAAAAAGCCGATTGCTTTTTTTTTTTTTTTTTCTTTCAATAATCAAAAGTTACACTGTCTCTCTCTAAGTGCAGGAAGCTATAATAAATTTTGGTAAAATAAATTTTTAATTAAAATTTTCAATATTTTAATTGAAAACAAAGCATAGATTTGATATCTATCGTCATTGGCGATTTTTGTATTTGGCGATCGAAAACGTAATACGAAAATCTGTATATTATCGTAGTAAATACGAGATGTATGTGTTTACTTCATTTACCCTACTACCGTAGGTAGTGGAAGTATTGTATAGGTTTTGGCAATTGGTCAGTGTGTGTGTATATGTGCACGTGTGTGTGTAATCTTCTGGCTGTCATATCTCCAAAACTAATAAAAATAGAACTACTAAACTTCACAAGTGATTCAGGTCTGGTGTACAGATAAATTTTCCAAATTTTCGTGAAAATTGAAAAACCGGAATTGGGTCATCGAAAACCAGAAATGGGATCCTAAGCCCATATTCAAAAACACCTCTAATGATTTTCTTCAAAATTGCTATATAAATAATATATTAGATGCCCTTTCGATTGAAAAGTTGCTTAGTTCAGGAAAATTGATAGGCGTCCTCTATAAACAGCTCAATTTCAGACTTCGCAAGTGCGTTCCTTTAAAAACGCCTGTACGGATTTTTTTCAAACTCGCCATGTTAACTTCCTATTAAATATCCTTTTGTATGTAATTATTGTTTTTAGGTCAATAATTGAGTATGTTAAGTTTTGGTAAAAGTTGGTATCTCAAAAACGGCTCTAACGTATTCTTGAAAATTTTTTCTTTAATCCAATTTAGATAACCTTTCTCAAGTATCACGTGCTTATTACAGGAATATTAACGGTCATCCTGATTAGGTAGTTCAGTTTTAGATCTCGGAAATTCGTGTTTAAAAAAATAACTATCTATTTTTTTCCCCTTATTTTTTAACTCGCTATGCAAACTCTGTTGTATGTGTCTTTATACGTGTATCAAGTTTCTCTTACTCGAAAATCTTAAAAAATGCAAGTAATATCTCCAAAAAATTGTATATATTACGTGTAATAGTGGGTAATGGAAGTCGTGTGGTTGTTTCACACCAGATTCTGTAATAGTATATATTGTACGAATATTGTTTCATATTGTTGATTTCTCCTTTAATATACATTATTAAAATAATAATCAATTATGGAAAAAATTAAATATATTTGCGAAATGAAAAAATAAATAATAATTAAAGCTATTATGACGTCAATTTTATCAAAAACATTTTCATGTCATAGGTTTATTTTTCAATATTTTTTATTCATGAGTAAAGAAATGTTTCTTTTTATGAGATAAATAAATAAATAGCATTAAGTAAAAATTGCCAACATTTAACAACTAATTAAAAAAAATAATTGTAAAATTATATTTTGACTTTCCAGTTTATAATATTGCCTGACTATAACATATAAACTGATATATTTCTTGATATTTTACATATCAATCCATCTTTAACTAAAATTTGTTCATCAGTGCGAAGCCGGACGGGTCAGCTAGTTTAATATATATACATATATGCATATATATTTAATTATGTATTTTATTTTATTTTTACTTTATTTTATATTTAAAACAAGCTAAAATTTATTTTTTAAGTTATAGAAAATAATAAATATTACATACATAAGATTATAACTATATAACCTACATAAATTTTAAATCACAAAAATTCAATAATTATTGTTCATTAATTTTTTTAATTTTCACGTTTAATTATTCAAGAGATTAAATTTTACAATTATTACGATCTTTCAACTGCAGCTTTAATAGCAGAATAAGTAAATGGATGAAATAATCAAATAAAAATAAATAAAATAAATATACAAACAAGACCCTGAATGACAAATATAGAAATAAAGAAAAATTAGACAAAATAATAATAATAATAGTAATAATAAAGTAAAATAAAATAATGTATTAAAAAAAAAAAAATAAAAATTAAATTTAAACAGACATGTAAAACAGCAGGTGTGTTTAAACGTTGGTTTAAACTTCCTGATATGGTTTTAATATGTATGAATTACTTAACCGTTTTCAGATTGTTAATATTAGAGAGCAGCTGAAGCTTTATTTCATGCACAGAATGATAAAAAACAGATTGTCGAAGAAAAACGTACGTTGATTTATACTTAAGCTCTACATTTATAAGTGATGCATATTTCGAGTATTTGTTTTCTTGTAATATAATATAATATAATCGGAATCCCGTATTATAATATTTCAAGAAGCTGTAATGATTGGAGAAGTAATTGATTTGTTTGGGCCGTAATTATATGTACAATTAAAATCATTATTTCTATGTATTTTTTTTTTTTTCTGAAGTTTAAAAAACAAAGTTTAGCACTGTTTTAAATACACCTAAAATGAAATAACATGTTTAGATTTTAAAAAAGGTCTACTTTATTTCTACTTTATTTAATAGTTAAACAATTTAGTTTTTTTTTTTTTTTTTTTTTTTTTTTAATAGAAAATTATAAATATAAAATACAGAATATTTTAAAACGTGCATGTTTCTGTTTTCTTTTTCTTTTTTTTTTTTTTTTTTTTTTTTTTATGTTCAAGATATAATTTATTGAAATTTTAAAAATTTTAATTGAATTATAAGAGAAATAAACAATTAAATAAAATGTTTAGATTAAATAAATAAAAGTTGAAAAGAAACTTTCCCGTCTGTAGCCTTGAACCCGGGCCCTCCGCCGAGCAGCCATTTACTCTGCTGATCACGCCAATGAAACGTTGTCTACGTTGCGAAATAACTTGTATTTAAAGATTACTGAAACTTTAAACGCCTTATTTTTTTTTAAATCATGTGGCTAGTGGGTCCTACTGCTTTAATATGTTGTTACCTTCATAGTATACTACAGTCCAGCGCATTTCGTCCCGATCTGAATTTCCTATGCCTTGACCTCACTTTATTAGACTGTTCAAGCAATGACATACACATTTAAGTGGGCACTCCATTATCGATATTGTAGAATTACCTGACGTCTTAGAGCGCATATTGTACTACTTCCTGCCGATCGTCTATATGCGCAATCTCTCCTACCTTTGCCTTATGTATTCATTTTTAGTTTGGGGAAATCTTTTAGCTTGAAATCAAGAAAATTTAACTTAACAGAAAAAACAATAATCAGGATTATTATGAATGAATATTATTTTCCAGAATGTAAAAAAAAATAAACAATGTGTGTTTTAAACATTTAATCAGGATTTCACGAAAAGAATTTTACGTATAATACAACAAATGTTCTTAATATCGCTATCGGAGCTTTCATAAATATCACTTGTTTCCGAATCCCTCTCAGATGCATCTATACTAAAATTAGAATCCAAGTCACTTTTTTATTCTGACCAAGTAATGTACACAATATTAAAAAAAAAAATATTTTACAACACAGCATAAAATAGCAGCAGCATTCAAGAGCCTAATTCAGCTAATATTAGAAAATGAATATTACAAATATTTTAATTTGGATAGTGCTGGCAGTTTAAAATAAACCTACTGTCTCCAATTACATTTTAAATAGTCTTCTACTTCCCTCTAGGGTGTAAAATAAGAAATAAAAAATTTACAGGGTATCAAAAATGGTTTGTTTTTAAATCATTTTTTAGTGCACAACTTTTGAACATCCCAGCCTGGAAATATCACGGGAACGAGAAATACAGAGCGAAAACTCACTTTGTCATTTTTCATGGAAGCGAGAAGGAGTGTGTTAAACGAGTAAGAAAGAAGAAACAAATTATTCAAATATGTACTGACGTTATACAAATATTCAAATACTTAAAGGAATTTAAATAATCATAAATTTAATATTTAAAAAAAAACAAAATAATGTTGTCCCAAAAATATGTAGAAAACCGGTATTAAAAGCTGATTGAAGCACTGATCTCCAAATTTGAATAATCCAAGGTCATGTACTTGAGACGCAATAGTTTTCTGAGAAAAAAAGTGAAGCTGTCTTTCTTTTTTCAACTGATTGTAAAGATGCCTCGTAACGTGCAGTTTTCCAAAAATGAAATTTTCCATATCGACCGTTTTAAAGCCTGCAGAAAGACGGTTGGGGGCATAGGAAGAAAAATTGTCCGCAGCAGGGCTGGTATTTACCAAATTCTGTTAAAAGGTGACAATTCTGACACAAAATCACATTCTGAGCGACTAAAAAAACCCCACTAAACGACAAGACAGGGAGATTTTCAGATTAGTTTCAACCCAGAATCTGTATGGACGGTCAATCTCTAGAGAGGTGACCGTTCCAGTATCAAAATCCACGGTGCATCGACGGCTGCAGGTAAGTTAATTACTTACTTATTGCAAAATGCGGCGTTCACCAAAGTTGAAAATACGGCATAAAAACGCTCGTATTTATTGAGCTCGGAATCATATGAATTGGACAGATGAATGGCTGACTGTTCTCTTTATTGATGAAAAAGAGTTCAATTTACATGGCCCCGATGGTTGGAATATTACTGGTATGATATTCGCGAGGAACCGCAACCTTTCTACAGCAGACAACAAGAAAGGAGTTCACTGATAGTGTAGGGAGCAATGTCTTTTAACGAATGTCTTTTCTGAATTATACGTTAGAGTATTAATATATGTTAATGGGCGCCAATTGGCAACAGAAGATCTAAAGCTGCAGAATAAAATAAATTAGTTTTCTATAAAGCCAGAATTTGTTCAAACTCTTGTTTCGAATGTGACTGATTGAGTTTCTGAAGTAATTAGGAAAAGTGGCTCAAAAATGGGATTGTTTAAGGAGGAAAATAAATGCGTTGTCTGTAAGCTTCTGGGACAGTATATATTTATTTTTAGTTTCTATCACAAGGTATGTGATTGTGTGATATTATTTTTGAATTATACTACTATTATCTGGTTATTTCTTAAGATTAAAAATTATTTTTAAATCTTTATTCATCTTTTTCAATTATATATAAAAAAAAAAAAAAAAAAAAAAAAAAATGATGTATATAAAATTTTGGTACGCACTGTAGTCAAAATAAAGCAATCTAACAAATCAAAGTAAGAGAGGTTACTTTCCTATAAAAAATGAATTTCAAATTTCAATTTTTCTTCAATGTGTTAAAAGTTAAAAACCGGACTTTAAGATAATTATTAAATTGTCTACATTGTTAATGTATGATTTGTATATGGACAATGAACGATCAATTCAATGACAGACAGTTAATGTTTTATCTAATATGACACACATAATGCTAATCATACTATTAAAATTCTATTTTATTTATATGTGGCTTTTTCCTAATGCATCGCAAAACACAGAAATCTACAAAAAGAACCAAAAGGTGCAATAATAATAACAGTAATAAATAATCTAATAATAAAGATTTCGAATTTACCATTTAAATAGAATTATTCTAGTTAGTTAGAATATATCAATTAACAACCCAAACGAGTTAAGCAGCACAATTTATTGCTAAAACATATCCGCCTACAACAACATCAATTACTTAAAGTAGTTGGACGACGAATTAGCACCAGGTGAAGCGGATAGATTAGAAAACCTTAAGGTCTAAATCTGTATGTAATCGCTCGAAACGGGGTTTTCTACAATTCCAGTAGTTTTTAATTACCAATTGATTTAAAAGATAGGCATTTATATATTTTTTTGAAAATTTATTTAAATCTAGCGACCATAAAAGTAGGTAAAGCGTGTTTGATTCATATTATTATCTGTAAAAATTAGTTTATCCATTTGTATTTATTTGGAAGTGATTATATGAATTAAAGTGAAATTCAACGTACTGTAACTCTCTTGAATCTAAAGATTAGCCTAATTTGCAAAACCCATTATTTCGCAGATCATATATTTTTATTTTACATCACCAATATTATTTATTAATTTATATGCTAACTTATTTCATAATAAAATATTGTCATGAGAGGGGTTGTCGCCTCCTCAAATCCGTTAATCGCCTGTTTTAGAGATTAACAGGATAATAAAAAAAACGATTAGTAGAAGAAAATCAGAATTCCATATTTAGAATTTTAGAACACCTACTTTTGTAAATCCAATTTTACATTCGAAAAAAAAAAAATTATACAATTTAGTTAGTGAAAAAAAAATGCCGTAGCAAATCGTTTATTTGTAAACGAGAACTTCTAGTAGATGTCTCGTTGTTATTACAAACAAAAAATAAATATATATATAAATAAATAAATAAAAATACAAAAAAATATTTAACGACCACTTTTCTTGTATATATTCTGGCAAATATTTTAACTCTTTTACAGAGTTGCAATAATTCAGTGTTAATTACCTTTCGGTGGTATTTGACGGAAAATTTGAGGTGATGTATAAGGCTTTCCAAGGCTTATCGATTGAAATTGCTGGAAACGCTATCAGAATGTTAGTAATCTATCAATAACAATAAAAACAGTGCGCAGAGAGCAGATACAGTTCAGCTTTTAACTGAGATTGTTAAGAATTGAAGTGAATCTAGCAGAACTATATTATAAACATTCTTGCTAAAAAACGTCGTATGCTTAGCCAAGTCGAACGCTATAGTTTGAAAACGAGGGTACAACAGTTTTCGTTTCAAGACGGAACATCGACGAGAGTATATTTTATCAATACTTTTTTATTCAAACATAATAAATTATTTCACAAAATGATAGAAATTATTATTAAAAAATACAAGTGTAAAAGTTCCGTCTTGAGACGGAAACTCCTGCATCCTTGTATGAAAGTATATAATATTATTGTTTCTGGATAACTTTACGACATAGAAAGAAACTTTTTATCTATGCACAATTTCAATCTATAATGTATACAATTTAAATCTCCACTGCTAAATGTTTTTCAGTTACGCAAAATTCCCAAAGGTATTCGTATAGCTTAAAGTGACAGGTTATGCATGCCCAATTTGGAGGAGAAAAAAATATTGTTATTAGAATGACATATATAAAGCTTTAAAATTTTAAGGCGTGATTTTTAATTTATATCTGCTATTATTTATTTTTCGTTAATCACGATAACAATATATATATATATATATATATATTATTGTTCCTGGAAATACAAAAATAAATAGTGATTTGAAGCACGAACATTTCTTTCAGTCATATCGCTTATGATCGTGTGGATTCATGTATTCTCAATTAGGAAGCTCAATTTCCAAGATACCCTTCTAACTACCAGTAAACGAATTTTAACCATGACAAATTGCTTTATCATGCTAGAAAATTTTAATGATTTTTGGTTATTGGAAGATCATATATGGCAGCTGAACATAACTGTTTCCAAATAATGATAGATTTACTTTCCTTGAAGATCCAGTTCCTGTCATATAATATAATAATAATGATAATAATAATAATAATAATAAAACCTCACACCATTGTAACAAAGTTTCAGCTCACAAATTTAATTGTTGAAAAATTGAGACAGTGGGTTCATGAGTACTGCACCACACTCGAGAATTATCATAAAATCTGATCAAATTAAACCATGACTCATTCAATCAACCAACAGGTTTTTATCATTTAGGGTTCAAACCATATGTTTTCGAACCGAATTTGTTGTTAGTAATGTACTCGATTCGGTCTTCTCTTTTCATATACCAACATTAATTTTCATTGCAATTTACTTGCTGCATTCTTTATTGGTTGCTGTTGTTTTTTGATTGTTGCAGTGTTGCTTATAAGGCACTTGTGAATGCTGCGTACAGGCGTTGCTGGTGTCTGTCATTCAGACGCGTTTTGCCAATACTTTGTTTAAATTGGAAGATTTTGTAAGAAATTCTGCATTGACACTATAGATGGAGGAATAGTGTATTTTCTAACAAGCCTGAAGCGTTTAGTTATAACTAGCATTCAGACTTCAAAGTCGTTTAATTTTCCCTTCTCTCTAAAAATGGAAAGGGAAAATTCTCTCAAACTGAGCCATTTTTCTCTCAATCGACATGGTGAGAGGCAGCTCCTCACTTTCAGAGAAATCCTCTCAAATCATTGAGCTGATATAAGCGGCTCAGATTTGAGCCGACTGAAACAAGTTATTTTTGAGAGAAATAGAGCCAAATTTTAGTGAACCTGATTGATGCTGGAAAAAATATCAGACTCCCTCTGCCGGAATTCAACGCAGGCCCCCTTTGGTGACAGACGAACGCGCTAACACTACGCTACGAGTTCACGCAAAAGATAGTCGTATAGCTGTTTTCAACCATTCCAAAAGGGAGAAAATATTATTTATACATTTTTACTTGTTTTATGCATAATATAAAGCTATGAGAAACCAAATAAACTTCCTTAAATTAGCACTGTTGGTTTAAAATTAAGAAAAAAATCTTGAAAAGTGAAAGTCTATGAGAAATAGAAGTTTTAGAAGCTTGCAAATTAATTATGTATAATTTAGTTCGTTTAGAAAAATAAATTCTTCTACGCAATGTTGCAATATTTTTGAATGACTATTTTTGAATGTTGTAAAAACAGTATGTACTAGTTTTTTTATACATATTATTCCCGATGTGGAATTTAAGTATAATTAAATCATTGTAATACATTTTTTGAACGACTTTCATGCATTTTAATAAATTAGTTTCAATGACTATAATAAAAATATTAAATAAATTTAGACATAAATAAGCTTCTACATTATATAAATGCATTGCTCTTTTTCTTTATACTTCATATATTTCTTAAAGAAACAGTTTTTAAAAAGACATTCAGTGCTCATTTTTAGTTTTTTATGACTAATACTCGTGATATGATAATTCTACTATTTTTTGTCAGTTGTATATAAAACATACGTTATATTTAAAAAAAAAAAAAAAAAAAAAAAAAAAAAAAGCTTTAATAGATTACTTTTCTAACTATTGAAAGTCCTCAATATCTTTTAAAACAATGTATAAATTAATTAATTTATATATCTAAAAAATATTTCTCATGTGTCATTTAAAATATGATCGATAGATGGCACCATCATTGCACATTATGTTTGAACCAAATGAAAAGTGATCGAAATTCGTTCAAAAGGAGCTGACAGTTTAAAGATCAATCTGACTGAAAAGATTTTTGATCAGAAAAGACTGATTTTACTCAAATTTTATTTTTTTCCTAGAAATGCCTTTCAAATTATGGCTAAAAATATTTCGTTCGTTTCTGAGTAAGGAAATTCGGTTACACATTTTAAGACAGTTTCTGGCTATATTTATGTGAAAAAACTGTTCATCAGAATCAATTCTATATAAATTAAAGTTTGGACACTACACCACAAATTTATGTATTTCTGATTCAATAGTATAATCATCTTAGTATTTGCATGTTACCCCATGAATTTTCTGGCAGTTTTGTGTAGATATAAAGTTAAATAGATTTTTGAATCTGTATAAATAGCTTTACTTCGTTATATATACAGGGTGTCGCATAAGTCTGCATAGACAGCTTAATAATTCATAACTATTAAATGAATTGACAGGATTGAACACGGACTGCGAAAAAATCAAACTCGTAAAAGTGTTTTTTTTTTTTTTTTTTTTTTTTTTTTTTTTTTTTTTTTTTGAAAAGGGGGGAGGTGGGTAAAGAAAAAATAATAATTAAGCTATTTGTAGCTAGAGGGCGCTCCCACATTTTCATGAAAAACTGTACTTATTCGCATGCAAATCTTTACAGGCATATAAATTCTATTCTATATGTCCGTCCTCATCACAAATTACAGATTAAAAACTATTTATGACACTATTAACTGAAGCTTCAGTCAGCGGTTCTTACCTCAGGGAAACATCTTGACCAATAACGCTTTATCCACTAAGTCAGCCTTGCAATTAAAATTTCATGTATGCATAGGTAGGAAAGAAAATAAGAAATAAACTGTTCTAATCACAAAATTGTGAAATTTCTAGGACTTTCATTTGTATAGATTCATTTCACTAACGTACGAAAAATTTATCTATTTGTCTAACTATCGTCAACAAAAGATTTAATTCTATTTTTTTCTTTACCAAAAAAATCCCCCTTCACGAGAATTTTTTCGCAAACTGCGTTCAATTCTATCAATTTATACAATATGAATTTTTTAAATGTCCACAGACTTATGGGACACCCTATATAAAAGGAAAAAATATCGGATTCAAAAAAATTTTGACTTCCGGTTTTCGATGGATCTACACGTTTTTAAATGTCGTGAAAAATATTTCAACATTTTTATGAATATATGCCTGTTTTTCCGTGTTATATATATATATATTACGCTGTATCTCACGAACCAATGAAAGGAGTTTCATCAAAATTAATATGTGGTTGAATTTTCATATATTTGTGAAGAATAAAATTTGGGGTATATTGCACAATAGATGACCTTATTATAGTTTTTCTTTCATATTTTTAAAAAGTGCAGTTCAGGAGAAAATTCCATATAAATGTACACAATGACAATTATATTTATCCAATAATTGTGAAATTAATATATACATGTATATACTGATTAACCGCAGAAGGAAGTTTCCTGGCGCCATCTGCGCATGGGTGAAAAAGGTTAGTCCATTTATAAAATAGGAATGTCCGTAGTACCTAGGGATATGTTTGTTTATGGGTATGAAAAAAATTATAAACTCACTGATTGCATTTCATATCCTTCTTTAAACTGATTCTTGAATATTTGGTTATACAAATACTTTACGATTAATTAAAACTTAAAAAAACTAACAATATTATAAAGGGATAGTTTGAGATTTCAATATAAATATTACTCATTTAAAACTAAAAGTAAAAGCTTTGTCAGTATTTTGAAATTTTGAAGTGTGTAACACTAATTAAAAAATTATGTAAATTATTATTTACAAACTAGTATATAACACTGTCAAAAATGACAGAATGTGAAAACAATTAAGGTAGTGAATCAACGAATTCTCTGTCAGCTTCGCTGGTCATTATCTTTAAAGGAGACTAATGTGCAAGTTGTACCTAAAGGGACTAATGTGAAAGTTGTACCTCGCTTGACTAATGGGCAAGTTGCACCGAACAAACAAACTATTTAAAATGACACTATTTAAAATTGGATGTTGCTTTAAATATTTGACTCTTACTTTCTTTTTGATATTTATTATCAAAATTCTTGAACATATAATTAAAATTCTTCAAACAATAACTTCTTCTTCAAAAGTTTCTTTATCGTAATACTTAATGACATTATGTACAATACCCTTCGATTCACTACGGAGAGGATTGAACAGGGAGCAGCCCCCGCTCACCGCTCGAAGAGCGGTGTTGAGCGCTTCCAGAAAAATCCACGTGAGCTGCTCCGATATTTATTGAGAAATCAAAAAAAAAAAAAAAAATACATCATGCATCGCCTGGCTTAGCCAGCCCGCGACAAGGGGCGATGCAAATGGGCATGGGTATTTACAAGAGCGGCGCCAGACACAAGTCTACCCGCGACACGGGGCGCCGCTTGATTATAGGAGAGAGGGTGCGAGGCTGTGTGGCCTTCCGCGACAAGCGGCACGCTGCCAGTTTAGACCCTTGCATTTATGAGGGCTACTGCAGCATCACGGGCACACGGGAAGATAACAGGGAGATAGAAGATTAATGTGTTTAGGAGAAAGAATTTTTCTTTAGTTGTGATTTTAGGTTAGTTAGTTAGATTACATAAATCCATTAGGAATGAGAAAATTTTATTTAATTTATTAATTAAGGGTTTCCTTGTTAAAATGTTGTCCAGCAAATTGATTGGTCTGGGAGAGGGATTTCTAATATGATATAGTGCTGTTAAGGGGCAGTGGAAGTAATAGTGTTCCCTCCTCGCCGCAGGAACACAGGGGAGAGCGTCGGCAATGAAATTTGTAAAGGTAAGATGGGAAGGGGCCATGACCTGTTAAAAATGCCGTGATAGGGGGAGTTAGGGTCCAGGAATTAATACGAGCCTGTGGGATCAGCGAAAAGGTATACCTACCCTTCTCTGAACTATCCCACAGGTTTTGCCATTTGAGATTAATAATTTCTTTGATTCTATTTTTGACATAGGCGGGTGGGGCAGGGATTGTGGAACGCTTGGTGGGGGAATCAGTTGCTTCTTTTGCAAGGGAGTCAGCGAGTTCATTGCCGATCACGCCCCTGTGGGCAGAAACGTGTGCCAGGGAGCAAGTTAAGTTAGGATTCGTTAAGAGTTTTTTGATCTGTTGAATTTGTGGGTGTCTGCTCCGATGCCGAGCTATTGCCTGAAGGCCCGAGAGACTATCGCTGTAGATGTTAAAGATATCATTCGTGTTCGAGTCGCTAGTCCAGCGTATTACTTTTTCTATGGCATAGATTTCCGCTTGGAAGACTGTATTATAGTCCTCGAGCCTGCAGGCCCACCGATGGGCCACGGTGCCACGGTCCAGCACGCAAAACGCTGCTGCAACCCCGGCGTCCGTTTTGGAACCATCAGTGTAGATCGCCACTGGAGCAGAGGGAGAGAAACTATTTTTAGTGCAATTGGTGATGAATGGGGCAACATCCTTGCCTGGGTGAATATCCCAGCTGCAGGTCAAAGTTTGTATGGGGGTTTGTGGGAAGATGATGTTTGTTAATTCGGGGTCTTTAAGCTGTAGGATTTGAGTTTTTATATATGTCTGCGAGACCTGCAGGCGGGCATGAGGAATCCCAATGATTACGGTGAGGGCATCAGTGGATATTGTTTTATATCCTCTTGCAATTTGCAAGAGGAAGGGTCTTTGGGCTGAGTTAAGAGAGGTAATGGCATCAGTTCTCAGATGACCGCCCGAAATGGCGGCTCCGTAGGTTATTATTTTCTCGATGATTGTTTTATACCAGGTTTTTAGGAGAGAGGTGGAGATACCCCACCTCTTTCCCACCATTTTTGCTGAGCTGTGGTATATACTTTGAGTCTTTAGTTTAATTTCTTTTACGTGAGCCAGCCAGTTGAGGTGCCTGTCAAAGGTGATGCCAAGGAGTTTCATGTTTTCGACATGATTGACACTGATGCCGTCTATCCGCATCTTGGGATTCCTAGTTCTTTTAAGGGCTTTAGGGGAGACGAGAGTTAATGCTTTGGTTTTAGATGGGGATAATTTTAAGTCGAATTCTTTCAAAAGTTTACTGAAGTGGGAAAGGGCTTCCTGGGCCTGGTCCTCCAGGTTTTTTCTAGTTCGACCCGAGACAATCAGGGATAAATCATCCGCATAAGCAAATGTTGTGAAGCCCGCAGAGTTCATGCTTTTGAGTATTATGTCTGCTATCAGATTCCACAGGATAGGACCTAGGCACGAACCCTGTGGGCAGCCTTTAGTTTGGGGATGTTCGGTATTCCCGTCACGCCAGTTGACAATAATTTTTCTATGGGAGAGGTAAGAGCGGATGATTCCGGCCAGGTTACTCGGGCAGTTAAGGTCTTGTAGGGCGCGTAGAATGTTTGGCCACTCCACATTGTCGAAGGCTCCTTGAATGTCTAGAGAGATGATAGTGGTGTAGTTTGATGCATTACAGCTGACGGCGCAGGAACTTTTTATGGCTTGTAGTGCTTGGTCGCAAGATCTGCCCTCTCTGAACCCAAATTGGTTAGGATGTAGTAGATTGTTTGTTTCGAGGTAAAAGTTTAATCTTGTTACAATTAATTTTTCTAATAGTTTGGTGGGAAGGAGGCAGATCGGTCTGTAGGATGAGGGTTCAGAGGGAAGTTTCCCTTGCTTCAAAAAGTACACCACTTCACCTCTTCTGAGTGTTTCGGGGAAGTATTGGTGTTTGAGACATAGATTGGTCCATTTCTGAAGGATGTGTGGCATTGTGCAGTGTACGTTTCGTAAGATTTTAAAATCTATGTTGTCCGGACCTGGAGCCTTTTCGATGTTGAAGCTGTGAAGAGTGGCTTTAACTTCAGACTCCGTGAAGGGAACATCCGAGGGAGCCAAATAGAGTGGTGCTTGGTGTTGTGGGTAGACGGTTCTTGGGAAAAGGATGTTTGTGAGGTACTCTAGATTGTTACGTTTTGAGGAGAGAGCTGGAGGACGTTCCAATTTCAGCTGGGGCGGGGTGAAGAATTTTTGACTGTAAAACTTTTGAGCTGTGCCGAATATTTGTGTTTGTGATGTGCAGAATTTCTTCCATGCGTTATGTTTGGCTTCGATGATGTGTTTTTTGAATATTGCCGAATGGTGTTTTATTTTCTGTCTGTGTTGTTGTAGAAGTGACGGGTCAAGGTATTTTACTTGTCTTCGTAGGGCGGTTAGGTGATTACGCATGAAACGGAGCTGGGGAGACCAGAAGGAGTAGGCGTACTGCCGTCCCGATTTCTTGAGCCTGAATGCTGCGGCCGCGGCTGTCTGGATGGAGGCTATTACATTAACTGTAAAATTTTCTAATTGTGTGGTGTTGTTAATGGCGTTGAGTTCGTCTGTTAGTGATAAGGAGGAGTTGAGTAAAAGTTTGTTAAATTTCTTGAAGTTCCACGTTTAGTGGCAAACCGTTTAGAGTATGTTACTGTGGGTATTGAATTGATAGAATAAGTGATGTAATTGTGATCTGTGTTATTAAAAATGTCCAGGACTGACCAGTCGAAGATTCGAGCTAGAGTCTTTGTATTACAGAAAGTGAAGTCTGGCCAGCCCTGGGCATTGTCCTTTTGGAAGGTGGGAGCTGAGTTTTCTAAGTTAGCAAGGCAGAGGTTATTGGAGGCTATAAATTCTATTAGGCTGCGACCTCTGCTGTTCTCAATCGGTGAGCACCAAAGGGGGGAGTTAGCATTGAGGTCGCAGCCGCAGATGAAGAGTGACTTTTGTGTGATTAAATGTTGCCATTCCAGTAGACAGGCCTCAAAATCCGCTGACGGGGCTGCGTAAGCGCTGCCAATAATCAGTTCGCCCTCCTTCGTGGTCAGTGTAATAAAAAAACAATGGTCCCCAGTGTAAAGATGAGTGTAAATAAGGGTTTGTGATCGAATTATAATGTGAGCTGAGTTGTTTTTAGAGCTGAAACTGGACCAGGAAGAAGGGAAGCCGTACAGATCTCCCCCAACGGTGCAATATGCGTCCTGGAGCAGTCCGGTGTCCACGGAGTTATCCTCCATGAACGTGAGGACCGTCGAGTTCGCCGCCTTGCACCTGTTGAGGTTGATCTGCACGATCTTGAGGTTATTGAAATTTACTGGGGGTTCGGGAGAGGAAGAGGATGTTGCCTCTGGGGAAGGTGAGGAGAGTATTTTTTTGTTTTTCTTTTTAGCTTTGAATTTTAATAACTGTTTTGGGGTAAGAGGTTGGGTTAGTTTAGGAATAAAAGCTATTACCTTCCTGAGGTGCGATTTGAGCTGCCGTGGTAGGGACCGTCAGCATAACGAGAGTCATCAGCGTAATAGGGTCCGTCGTTGGGTCCGTCGTAGGGTCCATCACAGGGTCCATCATAGGGTCCGTCAGTGTAGTACCCTTGGTTATAGGGGTAGTTGTAGTAGTCAGAGTAATAGTCAGAGTACAGTGGGTAGTCGGGATATGGCTGATATTTTGAGTCTTGCTGAGAGGGTCCTGGGACTGAACTGTAGTTCCTGCTGAGTGACCTTTGTAGGAAAGCTCTGCTGGAAGTTCTTTGTTGATTGGCACTCTTTTGAGAGGTGTGTTTGCGGCTTCTAGAGGGGAGTCTTTGGGATGATTTGGAGTGAGCCTTGTAAGACTTTGTTGATCTGGAGCGGCGTCTTGTTGGGCGCTTTGGGGAGTCCGTCCTGCTTTTCCTGGGAGGAGGTGGAGCCGAGACTGTGGAGGAAAACTTGGCTTCCAGTTCCTCTCTACGGGAATTGTATTTCTCCGCATAGAGTGGACAGTCCATAGAGTAGGCCTGATGGTTGGAGGGAAGGGCTCTTTCGTGATTTCTTCTCCTAGTAATGTTAAACTTCTGGCAGTTGATGCAACTCGCCCTGGCGTTGCACCCCTCATTCTTGTGGCTGCCTGAGCACTGCGAGCAGAAGAGCTTGTCGCTGCACTTGGACGTTGGGTGTTCTAGCGATTGACATTTAGTTCATCTCAGGACCCTTGTGTAGGGCCTGAAGATGCATCTGAAGGGGCCCAGATTAAATGCCTGAGACTTGATAAAAGCTTCTGCAAAGGGCAGCGGGGCTTGAAAAACTAGGTTTTTAAGGTGTGCTGCTCTGGCGGGTTGTGTTCTTACATGTTTGATAAGGTCTTGGAGGTCCCCAGGGAGGCTGCTGGCCTGAAAGAGTTTTTGGACGAGATCTGCATCCTCTAAGTCTGTCGGCCCTCCCAAGAGCAAGAACCAGATGGTGGGGCAGGGTTTAGGCTTGATATCCAGTTTTTCTTTAATCTCTTGGAAAGTCTGCAGATCCTTTGCCAGGAGGACTGCCTCTTCAGGGGAGGAGCATCTGATGTCAACTGAGGCTCTGTATACTTGTTTTCCTTCGATCTTTCCTATAGTTGATATGTGGTGTTTCTTCAGCAGGTTGAGGATATCGGTGCCTCTGTCAGTGGTTGTGTGTGATTTTATGTACAGGGTGCTTCTGAATCTTCTGTATTGTGCTGCAGCCTGTAGTAAGTTCTTGTGGAGTTGGTTGGAGGTCTTAGTAGGATGGTCTGTGGTGTAGGCTTGCTTGTGTGTGCTGGCCTGGGCATAAGAGATTGTGTTTTCTGTAGTGGGCTGTGGCTGATCTGTGATGTTTTGGTTCTCTTCCAGTGGTTGCTGAGGATGTCTTGTTGTAGTGTTCTGAATATGTTCTTGTAGTAGTGTTTGCTGGTGTTCAAGTTTTGTTGCAAGTGATTCTTGTAGCTTTTCTTGCTTTTCGAAATTAATGTTGAGTGCTTGTTGTAGGCCCTTTAATTCTTGCATGTGGATGTTTAAATCTGTGAATTTACTTTGTATGAATTTTGTGTATTCTTTGAGAGGAGAAATGCTTTGATATATCTGATGTCGGGTCTGTACTTGTGGTGATGCGGAGGGTGACTGTTGCTGAAGAGAATACTGGACCTATGCCAAAGCCTGTAGTTCTATAATCCTGTTGAAGGCTTTCTCGAGTACCGAGAGCGGAGCTGACATGTGTTTTTTCCGGCAGATTATGATGATATTGTTGGCTGCTCTGGCCACATCTTGAATGGATGAGAATGATATAAAGTCCTCTTTCCTGGTGTACGTTTCTGGTAGAGGTGTTGTAAGAGAGAAGTTAGTCATATTTGACTGCCTGCTGCAGGTGGAAACGTTATCGGAAACCTCCTCTGCGTTAGGCTTGCTTTTCGTTGGTGATAACAGATCCATGTGGACTTTGCGTTTTGTGTTATGAACAGTTAGTGAAGCTCTCATAAAAGCTGTTTTTATATCGTAGGTTTTACTATGAGATTAGCAATTAGTCAGATTTACTATGATTTTCCATTGGAGCAGGTTGGGGCTCGCTAGAGCGCCTGCACCATACCATTAGTTTGAGAGGAGGGATAAAAAAATAGCAAAAACCGAGAGCCTAGACTCTTGAAAATAGCTAAGAGAAAAGATTATTAAAGAAAATGAATTTTAAAAATGATACCATTCGACTATGCCAGGGACAGATAGAGAGAGCTAAAGGAAAAAAGAAGAAAAAAAAACTTTAATTGACTGGGGGGGGGAGACCCAAGTGGTGGAAAGACTGAGGGAGAACTGGAGCTGGTTGGAAGGAAAATTGGTTATTTAGGCTAGATTTTCTGTAGAACGGATATAATTGGAACGGAGGCAGAGTGGATAGGTAAGAGCCAATAAGTTTTAATATATATTTAAAAATTTTGATAAGTGAGTTATTTGGCAAAAGTTTTTGAAGTCCTACGTTTCCGTGTCTGTGAAACTAATTCTTTTGAACACGGGAACAGTAGACTCGAGTGAAAATAGTAAAAGGCAAATATATGGAATTTGGCAAAATAATGTTGAGGTCCGGTGTTTCTGTGTATGAAAAACTGGAAACTAGGTCCCCAGAACACGAGGACTGTGGACTTAAAAGGAATATGGAATTGGAAAAAAATAAAAATAAATAAAAATAAATAAATAAATAAATAAATAAATAAATAAAATAAATAAATGAATAAATAAATAATAATAAAAAAAAAAAAATGGGGGAGCAACAGGGGAGCAGAAGCAGACACCAAGAACTCCTAGGAGGGTAAACAGCAAGGTTAATAAAGGGATGGGAGCCTAGCAGGTGGGGCACGCCAAAGAAAAAAAAAGGTGGGTAGGCACTTGGGGTGGGGCCGGAGGAGCCAAGAGGCTTCCAGGACCCAGAAACGTGGAGAGGGGGTGCCTCGCGCGCCGAGGAGAGGAACAAGAAAAAAAAAGTGGTGAGCGTAGGGGGTGGAGCAGGTCTGGGGACAGGCCCAAAAACACTTTTAGTAAATTTGGTGCTGGTTGGTATACAATATTTGGGACTAGAGACTATATTTGAGTAAATCTAGCTGGGAGGGTAAGCCTAGCGGGTGGGGCAGGGGAAGGAGACCTCGAGAGTGAAGCAGTATTAAGCTGTTAGTTAAAGTTTGTTAACTGGGGGGGGGCGGTGGACCCTTAAACTAGAAATTGCAGTAATTGGGAAAGATACTGGATGGGTAGCCGAGTGGGTGGGGAAGTGGAGAGGCTTAACAAAAAAAAAAAAAAAAAAAAAAATTCTTTATAGTAAGTTTACTTGTGGACTCGAGCTATTGAATTATCTGATTTGTGAGAAAAGCAAGAGAAAAAAAAAAAAAAAAAAAAAAAAAAAAGAAATTTCGGAAATTTTTCTAAGACCAAAAATTTAAAAATTTGAATAATTAAATTTTATTTTAATGTTAATTAAGCTGAAACCTTGATTGATGATGGTTTAAAATACATTTGAAGCAATATTATGAAAAAAAAAAAGAACTTTCGGAAATTATATAAATAATTAAATTTGATTTTAATGTTAATTAAGCTGATACCTTGATTGATGATGGTTTAAAATACATTTGAAGCAATATTATGAAAAAAAAAAAAGAACTTTCGGAAATTTTTCTAAGACCAAAAAATTAAAAATTTGAATAATTAAATTTGATTTTAATGTTAATTAAGCTGAAACCTTGATTGATGACGGTTTAAAATACATTTGAAGCAATATTATAAAAAAAAAAAAAAAAGAACTTTCGGAAATTATATGAATAATTAAATTTGATTTTAATGTTAATTAAGCTGATACCTTGATTGATGATGTTTTAAAATACATTTAAAGCAATATTATGTAAAAAAAAAAAAAAAAAGATTGACTTACGGAAATTTTTCTAAGTCCAAAAAATTAAAAATTTGAATGATTAAATTTGATTTTAATGTTAATTAAGCTGAGACCTTGATTGATGATGGTTTAAAATACATTTGAAGCAATATTATGAAAAAAAAAAAAAAAAAAAGAGAGCGTTCGGTCCTACTCCCCGCTAAAGAAAGGTGCGCAACTCGGAGAAAGTGCTTTTGACACCCCTTTAGACTAAGGGACGGGATAGTACTCGCCGAGAAAACGTCAGAGTATTAGAAGTCTAGGGAGCAGGATAGAAGACTTTCATCTTATATGTAGAGAGCACTGTTGCTGAGTGAGAACAACAAAAAGGCTCTCAGAACACTGAAACCTACCCCAGAGCATCCTGCTAAGAGGGGGCAGGTCCTGGCGGAGGGGGGCAAGGAGGGGAACCCCCCCCCCGCCCCCCAAGAAAATTAGAAAAATTTAGATTTGGCTGTGGAGAGGAGGAATTTAGAGTTATTGTATATTAACTAGGGGATCCTGCTCCCGGGATTGGAGAAAATGGAGATTTCCGTGCACACAGAAACGTTGGGACTATGAATAAATTTGGAATTAAGACTGGTAATTAAAGTCTCTGCAGACGAGGTGCAGAGAAACAAAATAGTTGTTATTATAATGTAAATGTAATTAACAAAGTGAGAGCAAAAACAAATACCAGTTTACTGTTTAAAAGGGATTTTAAAAGAAAAATTAAATTAAAAAAAAAAAAAAAATGAATCAAGATTTAAAAAGGTCCAGAGTCCCCTGATAAAAGTTGGCAGGGACAAAAGCAAACCCAGAGCCAAACACTAATAATTAGCCAGCTGGTAAGAGGCAATAAAAAAGGACAATTAGATTTAGTTACTGTACTTGGAGTACTTGGATTAAATTTAAATATAGATTTTAAGTTAGCTATTAAGGTGGGTCCTTGAGAAATTAATGGGACAGTGCTAAAATAACGTGTTAGGTACCCGACCACCCCCAATTCTGCCATCATGGCTAGGGCGAACACCCCTTAAAAACAGGGTGGGTATGCTCCATGACAACATCCGGGGATAGGCGAGTACCTGTACAAGGACGCTTACAACTTAAGAAAATCGCGCAAGGCACGTGGGGATTACATATTGAAATAAACTTTAAATGAATGGGCAATTTTATTAATTATTAGCAAAACACATATTTGAGGGTCAGCAATGGTCGTCAGGTTATGTTTGTGGATTGGAAAAAATTCCGTATTTAGGTTTTTGGAGAGGATTTAAGAGCAAAAGCAAGCTAAAATAATGTTTAAAATAGAAAAAAGCAAACAGCCATGTTGAAAACCATTGCTGAAGGAAGCACTGGATATTGATTATGCCTTTTATTGATGAAACACTTGGGTTAGAAGTTAATGAGTCGTATCATTAGATAGATAATTACTTTAGGAAAAGAAAATGGTATTGTGCATTACTCCAACTCACCCCTTTCCTTTTGTCCTTAGCCAGACATCGGGAGCGCAGAAACAGACGTCTTTGGATTAATCCGAGAACTTGTATAAGATGTATGATCCATTGGTATAACTTTAGTATATCCCCACAGCCGAATTTGGCGATTTTTCTTTGGCGCCGTTTTGAACGATAACGATTTCTGCATTTTATTTAATTTATCTGCAATTTCCCAATAGGCATAATGTATTTAAATACTCTTGGGTGTTCCTGTACATGAACCATTTGCTTCATCTCAACGAAATGTTTAGTGGAGCGTTCCTATATGATACACATTAAGAATACTAAGTTTGGAATTTCTGCTACCATATATTCTTGAGGTATGCTGATAGCAGACAGAAACATAGACACACACACAGACCAACAATTAGAAACATAAATTTGGTATTCAGGGGACCCCTAAACTTGTAAATATGACAAAAACTCACTTTCGAAAATTTGACCCAAAAACAATACTATGTCTACCATATATGTGGGTAAGAGAAAGTGAAAAAAAAAATTGAATTTGCTAGCATTTTTAAGATTAATGCTTGAAGGATATATCTATAATAATTTGCAATAACGTTATCAATTTTTTTCATTAAAGAATGAAAAATAATAATAAAAATAAATATAATTTTCCCGAGACGGAATGAATATATATATATACATATTTTTTTTTTAATATGCATAAAAGCATGTTTGTGTAGATTGTGATAGGGAAATCTTTCATCATTCATTTACAGGGCTACAAAATTATTTGGATATATTGTGGCTATAATTGGAAATTGCTGGAATTGTATTTCCTTTTGTGTTAGATATTTTTCAAGTATGACTGAATTTAAGTACACAATAATGTTTATAGTGCGTATTGATTATAGACAATATACCTGACTAACCAAATCTAAGCCAAACTTTCTATACTATTGAATGTAATTGATAGAAGTTCTTTGCTACAGTTTAGTACATCGACGACTACTGCTCAGAAAGCAAAGTTAATTTTTTATACGGATGCTGCAAATAAAGTGTTTTTTGAATTTTCAACGTTGATCTTTTGTATAATATTACGTTTTAAGGTACCCTTCAGGAAAATAATATTTTATATTTTGAAGTCCATATTATGTTGGTAAGTTTGAACCAAATTAATAAGAGCTTTGAATTTTTTTTTTTTTTTTTTTTTTTTTTTTTTTAAGTTGTTTGCACTATAATTGAACAGGGGAGTTAAAGGGCGGTAGCCCCCCTCACACGGAATTAAAAATCAAATAAAACTGTTCCTATTTTAAAAGTACATTGAGCTTTATTATTTTACGTTATTAATCTTAAGACTTAATATGCTGTCTGCCTTTACAGTATTGAAATGCAGGGTAAGCGAAAGTCGTGTTAGTGATACATAAGATTATTTTTAATATATGATGCCATATTAAGTAAATGTTTTGTAGAAATAATACAGCTATTCAACTTAATAAAAAGAATTACTTTATTCATAATTTAGTTAAAGCTTAAACTATTCAAAATGAAAAATATAATATAGTTAAAAATAAAATATTGTACTGAAAAGGAAATTGTTATCTTTCTAAAGCCTAGAGTCTGTCTTTACTTTAGTGCACGAAATATTAGAATTTTTCGATGCATTATTCATTTTCCGTTCTTTTCCAATTTTCGTCTCTGAAATAATGATAACAGTTGTCGTCTTTATTTAAAATAAGCTCTAATGCATTCGGAAGAATATCGTTCTGGAAATTCGAGAAATTTGAATATATATGAAATACTTTTCACATTATGAGAATTGAAGTTCTATAGCATACTTTTATAACTAAATTTTATTCTTTTAATCACTTAAAATAATAATAACAATTACATGTTAATGAACAAAGCTATTCTTGAATGCCCTTTTGCTGTTTATTATTCAGTGCCGGCAAAATTATTAAAATAAATAAATAAATAAATAAAAAATAAATAAATAAAAATACATGCCAATTGCCGTTTCCGCCATAAAAATGTGTCGAACTCCAGTGATGACACGTGGTGTTAGTCGATCACAGACTACCTTTCCCTATCCTATCAACACTCTGTTCGCTTCGTGAGCTTTCAGAGTAAGGTTGTATGCTCTTTAATCTCGCCTGCCAGTATTTCGTTCTTTTGTTAAAAGTTTGAGAACTTACATCGGTATTTCAACTTCACACAATGGGTCGAAATAAGCTTAAAATGGAAGGAAAATCCTGTGGCTTGACTATGCTAGATCTGGCACATCATTCTAGATGTAGCCAGGTGTAGAAAATTTTAACAGGTCAATCAAATGTAAACATTTAAGTCAAAGTCTTAACATTCAAGTGGTTTATTGTGAATATTACAATGCACTCAGTACTTTTTATCTCAGCTTAACATTTCATCACCATCTGCAGCCGTTTAGGCATGGATCCCTGTTTAAATTTGTTTCAGTGTTATACTTCACACAATATTAATTAATATTTAATTTATAATAATACTGAATATTGATTTTTTATTGATCCTTAGCCTTGTTTTATGAAACTTTCTAATGTAATCAAAACTTTTATTTCTTCAGAAATAGTTTTATTTTTGTTGTCCATTTAACTACACAAATATAATCGACGTAATTTATTACGAACTGAATCCATTCATTATTCGTAGATAATTAAAGCTTTGTAAGCGCATTACTCGTTTCTGTGTAATTATACTCAGAAACCTCTCTTAATAATGACGTATTGGGAAAAATTCTAAATAATTCATTAGCATGAGTGTCAAGGAATGATATTCAATTATAGCGAGAAATAACGCATTAAATTTTGAATCAATCCATGCTTTCTGATTTTAAATTTGTTGAAGCTCTTAAGAGAGTTAGGTAAACTGTAGATCTAAAACAAGTCTCTTAAATTTTAAATTATAATGCATTCGCTGCATGGATATTAGAAGACTGTGGCATTTTAGAAATCTAAAATTTCTAATGATGTATATTTAGTGAATATTGCATGCATAATTTGGAATGATTCGATCTTCATTCTAAAATATTATATTTAAAAAAAAAAAAAAAAAAAACATGTTTCATAACCAAGAAATATTCAATAAAACGTGTACAAAGTAATTTAAAATAGTTTATTTAATGTAACGAAGATGGAAAATACATTTCTAGTACATGAAATAAAGATAAACAAAAGACAGGGGAATACTAAATATGCATGAGAATTCGCAATATATGAACTTTTTAAATTCTATGCAATGTAAAATGTTTCATATATGCAGCATGTTCAAAGGTAAAATTTCAATACAATCTAAAATATGCAGAATAAAACATTACAGCATTTTTTACACGTAATATATATATATATATATATATATATATATATATATATATATATATATATATTATAAGGTCATCCTATAAATCTGCGCCAGTATTCGTCACCCTCACAAGAGACATATTAAAATAACGTTTAAGTAACATCGATGGATCTGAATCCGCTCGAGCTCGATTCTCCGGTTCTACGGAGTCTAGTCAAATTCATCGATGTTATTAATCGCTTATTTTGACATGTCTTTTGTGAGGGTGACGAACCCTGGTGCAGATTTTAAGGTATAGAAACAAATGATATTTTTTTTTAGACATCATATAGTAACATTATATAAGATAATCAAGTCGTATTAAAAAATATAAAACTAAAACAAAAAAAGTACAGATAATTTTCACTTTTGATTATCATTTTTGTTTTTAGTAGAATCGAATCTATACAAATTTAATACATTACAAATTTAATACATACAATAATATTTTAAAAGTTTTTGTAGAACAATGTAATGCTTATAACGTAAACATTTCTCATATGCTGACATTTGTACTCTATGAGTAATAATTTGTATCATTTATTAATAGTTTCTATTAGGCAAAAATCTAGTTTCGCTTATACTATCAATAGTAATTACTATCAGAATGAAGATAATTCGCCATCACAAAATGATAATTGCAATAATGAAAAATGAACCAGATCATTGGACAGACTTGTATAGAGCACAAATCAATATTGTCATAGTTGCATGTTTCTAAATTATTGATATAAAATACACGATAATAGTATAAGATTCGGTAAAAAAAAAAAAAATCAAATACGTTTACAGTACAATTAAGTATATTTCAATATACAATTTTAGCAAATAGCGTTAATCTGATAAGACTGAAGATAAATATTGTTTAGTTTAACTTATAAAATTACTTTTCAAAATAATCAAGAGATATGGATAACATTTTTTTTTTTTTTTTTTTTTTTTTTTTTTCAGATATCAATGAAATAATTTAGATTTTTTTTTCTTGTTCTTATTTGGAGTTTAGATATTATAATATATTCGAACAACAATAATTAACTCTAAAGTAATGTTCTAGGTTTTTTCCATTGTTTTTGTTATTAAATCTACTGTACGTAGATTAGTTTATTTAAGCCTTATGAAATGTAATTATGTTTTTGTATTTTTCACGCGCAAAACAACTTTCAAACATTGATTCAATGTTTTACTAAAGACATTAAAAATTTTTGTTAGCACAACCATTAAATTGTAAAAAAAAAAAAAAAAAAAAAAAAGCTCTAAATGTATTTCTTTCTTTTCTAAATGGTAGTATAATCCTTGATAAGATGATAAAAGCAGGCACGGCTGTTGCATAGAAGAGAAAAGGATATCTTGATAACACTTAAAAATAAAATATGAAATTTTCAAAAATATAGCTCAATTAAAATATTTTAACAAATTGTTTGGATATATACATGGTGTCTAGAAAAGGACTTACTGATTTCAAAATTAAACATCTTGAAAACAAATGGTAACTTTTGTTAATATTTTCAAAATTCCTGTATCCAATTTTTACAGCTTTCGTAATAAACATACAGTTTGTCTCATCCCTCTACTGTAGTTTGTTTTCGAGAGATTTAATTTTTAAATCATTAAGTCCTTTTCTGGACACCCTGTACATATATATATATATATATATATATAAGTAAATTTCATTGACAGGAAATTATTAACAATAGAGATTTTACGTTCAAAAGAGTTTATGAATACATCTTTGCATATTGGCATAGCATTTTTATACAAATTTCAGTATTATATTTTAAACAATATTAATTAATAATATGATTATATATATATATATATATATATATATATATATATATATACATATTGATTTTTTATTGCATCTTTCACAAACGTTATAAAACTTTTCAAGTGTAATTAAAATGTTTAGTTCATCATAAATTGTTTTTACTCTTGTTGTTCATTGAATTCTACAAATATCATTGATGTAGCTGATTACGAAATGAAACCATTCATTAGTCGTAGATAATTAAAGCTTTGTAAGCGCATCACTTGTTTCTGTGTAATTATACTCAGAAACTTCTCTTAATAATGATGTATTTGACAAAGTTCTAAATTATTCATTAGCTTGAGTGTCAAGAAATTATATTCAATTTCAGCGAGAAATGACGCATTAAATTTGGAATCAATCCCTGCCATCTGATTAATAATAAATTTGTTGAAGCATATTAGGAGCGTTAGGTAAACTGTAGATCTATAACAAGTCACTTAAATTTTAAATTATTGTGCATTCTTGGCATTATTATTGGAAGAATGAGACATTTTAGAGATCTGAAATTTATAATGGAGTACATTTGGTGAACGTTACATGTATGAATAAAATTACACGATCTGCATTTTAAAATATTATACTTTAAATATGAGAAACATGACTCATAACAAACAAATGTTCAATAAAACGTAAATATAGTTCAAAATGTTTTATTTAAAGTTAAGAAGACAGAAAATATATTTCTTGTACATGGAAAAAAAGTAATAGATAAATAAAAAAAAATAGTAAATATGAATTATTTTATATAATTTATTTCACATTTTATATAATTTATTTTTAATTTTTTCTAACGTAAAAATTCACAAAAATGTAGCATGTTTAAAGATAAAACTTTAATATAATGTAAAATATGATAGAACGAAACAATGCAAACATACTTACACGTAAAAAAAAAAAAAAAAAAAAAAAAAACTAAACATCAGATTGTAACATCAAATGAGATAATCAAGAAGTCGAATGAAAGAGGAACTGCTGTTAATTTTCACTTTTGATTGTCATTTTTGTTCATAGTAGAATCGAATCCATACAAAGTTGTCACATTTAACAATTTACGCTTTTGTTGTAGAATAGTGTAATTTATATAATGTAAATGATATAATATGCTAACTTTGTATACTAGTAATAGTTTCTATAAGGAAAGAAACTAGTTTAGCTTGTTTTATCAAGAATAAATTACTGTAAAAACAAAGAGGATGCTCCTTGTTGAATGCGCAATCTTTATATGATAATTAAAATATAGAAATTTAACAAAATACATAAACTGATTTGAATAGAGCATAAATCAAGTATACGGTACATCAGGGGAAGATGCAATATATAAGGATGTTTTGCAAAATTTGAAATGATCTGATAATGGAAGAAATACGACATGTTCTTCAATGTTTAATTAATTAATTATGTATATGCATTTCTTTGAAAATCTGCACACAATTGATAAATTTAATGTTGAACAAACTCGTGTAATTTTGGCACCTACCCATATATACGGGAAAGATGCCATCAGTTATGAAGTAATATGCAATTCCACAGTAAATACAGGGTGGTCCAACAAACATGATAGAAAGAATTTTAAGTTCCTGATTTCAAATGTACTGATATAAGTATAATTCTTCCATATTGTAATTGCACATATATTGACATTTAAGGTGAATGTTTGATTACCGGAAATAATGAATTCCCAATATGGAATCACTGACCTTAGACGAACGATTATTTTCGTAAGAATATTTTTTGAGGTGCCATTGAGGTACGGAAAATCTTCATCTCAGTGTCGTCTCACGACTGTATCCACAAAGGGTCATGGTGTGGTGTGCCATATCGTCGAAGAGGATGAGTGGTCCGATATTCATTGACGGTATGGTCACGGGAGTGAAGTATCGAGAGTTTTTACAGCGTCACTTTGGCCCTGAAGCGGGCTGTCTCAACATGACGCGCCAGTACAGGTTCATGCAAGATGGGGCTCAACCCCAAAGAATTACTGATGTCTTCCTGTGGCTTAAAACGACGTTTAGTGAGCGTTTGATTACATCGGATGCAGAAAAATTCACGGGGCACGGGATAGAGGAGTCCCCATACAGTCCGGACCTAAATCAGTGTGACTTCTTCTTATGGGTTTACACCAAGGACAGAATCTATAGGAATCCCCTGATTCACTTGAAGGCCTGAAATCGACCATCAGCATTGAGATTGATGCACTTGATTCCGACACACTCCAGCACTTTATGACAGAGTTTCAGAACTGGCTTTATAACACTATAGTCAGGGGCGGTAGACATTTCGAGCACCTTGTATATTAAATGTCATTCATACCTTTATTCAATAACATAGGTTTCATGTTCTTGCATATTTTATTTTTTCCACAACGATCGCATACTTTCTATCACGTTTTTCGGACCACCATGTAAGAAAGATAAGACAAACATTGGAAAATTACCTGTGAATTAAGAATAACTATGGATAAACAAACAAATCTTTAAACTAAAATAAATTTTGAAAATATACTTTGCTAAAACTAATAATGTTACAAGCTTGAATGTTAGCCTGCACAACATTTAATTTAGTGCAAATGATCACCATTGTAATCTTCGTGGTACCGTTTCTTGCATTAAACATGGAAGGCTGGTGGAGATCCAAAGGGCGCTACAACTATGCCCTCCTTAACTCCGTGAAAAATTATGCCTTCGATTTGTCTCCAGCAATTTCAGCACTTCTGGCAGGTCATGGATCTCTCAGAACCTGCTTTTATCGTTTTCATTGCTCGAGGACCTCTCGATGCGAGTGCGGAGAGGAAGGCTCTCCTGATTATGTTTACTTCGCATGCCTTTCATAGCCCCATATCATTTACTTATCCCTCCAATTAGGCCTAATAACTGGCTTTTTAACATTTTATAGTCTCCCCTTTCAAGAACTAAATTAACTAAAATCATTGTGACCCTAACAGAATCATCCAATTTAACAAACTAAAAACAAATCGATCTTATTTTTCAATAGTCCCGTCGGAAAACTTGAACTTTTACCAGCTGTCTACGACATTTCCTCAATAGAAGCCTAAATTTTGTCTTATTAATTAATTGAGCTTTGTCGCGTGGGATTTTATATCCGGCAGATATTGTATGTATATATATTCTTTTGTTCTTGCAATAAACAACTGGGGAGGCTTAACCTCTAGAGACGGGCTCTTTCAAAATTTTACATTATAATGAGATATTTGTCGTTAGAGCCTCTCTTTGAAAGTTAAAACCACTTAAAATTGCTGCATAGTTGTGAGCGGCCTCCTTCCGTCTTTGAATCTTTGAATCGCTTTTCTGTGCTCGTGGAAACAGTTGCTGGCTACGGTCGACTACCTCTTGCTCTGCCATGGTGTAGGCCTATTGTTACATGCGCCGTTTGTAAAATAAACAGATGTATCATTGATGGAACCAACAAAGATAGCACATGCATGATCTGGGATTGCTTTTGGGTTATAAGGAAAAGTTCCAGTAGCTGAAAAACCAGAAGTTAAATTTTCTACTGTGGCTGCCTTGTTCTAAGCTATATTTTGGAGAGATCCTTAAGAAATACTTGAAATTTCGTTAAAATATTGTTTTAAAATTGATAATTATTATAATATTATAATTAAGATTATTAATTCAATTTATATTTCACACTATAATATACAGTATATAAAATAAAACATAAAATTTAAAGGAAATTTAATTTATTTCTGAACCATGTTGCGTCTTAACCTATGTGTGGGGTGACGATAACAAACTCAGTTATTTTCGTATTGCTGCAAGTTTACGACCGCTTCTGCTTACTATGTGTATGTAATAGAATGATAGAATAAGGAATTCATTTGTATTGCTAATATATATACACATATATATATATATATATATATTTTAAATATATATAATTTTTTTTTTCTTTATGAATTTTAGATATGTGCAACCGAATATTATAAGGGCTTTACTCACAGAGTTAAATGCTCACGAGATCCAAAATAACGGCGATTAAATGGGATAAATTAAGGTAAATTCACAATCCATGAGTTCACTGGAAAAAACTTATCATATAAATGCTGATCAGTATTGCCATATGTTCGCATATAAAAGTACTAGGAACAAACTTTCATCTTTCCCCAACTTTCAACCTTTCCCCAAATAACCTTATATAAAAATGTAATTGTAAAAATTAGTAAATTTTAAAGCATCTGTAAAACTAGTATTTTTTTTTTTTTTTTTTTTTTTTTTTTCAAATATAAATTATTATTTGATTAATACTGATAATAAAAGACGCTGACTTGTGCTTAAAATTATTATATATATATATAATATATTAATTTCTTTAGTTTTGTAGGGTTTTTTATACGAATTTTTGCCATAATAAATTAAGTTACATTCATAATTACAATTTACAACATATTTATAAATTTCAATTTGATTAAACTGGATTAAGGTAATTTTTCTTGTTTATTAATAAGTAGCGAAATATTAAAATAATTCATATATCTATATATAGATATATATTTAATCGAACTTTTTTTTTTCCCTAAGAGTTATAAATTAAAGAATTTGTATTTTATATTTATGTTTACAAAATAGAGACAAAAATATACATGTTTATATCGTTTACTTTAAAGAAATATTCGTGTATTATTCCATATTAAATAAGAACAATATAAATTCATCATAATTGGTCAAAGGAAACATTGTTCAGAGAATGATAATGAGTATTATTTAGCAACAAGATTTCATTCTTTTGAAATCTGATCTTTTAATTATAACTGATAGAACATCGCTAAACAAAGAGTATATATTCTGGGTGGACTTAAATATAATTTTAACTATCTAACAATGTTTCAAAAATATTATTTTTTAGGAATTTTAATTAGAAAATTTCTACAAACGTTTCGATAATTCAAAAGTCAAAAATATGTTTCCGAGTAATCAAACATTTTAAGTGCTTTATAAAAATAAAAAATAAAAACATTTTGTATTTATATGTTTTTAAAAAGATCGTTTGATTTACTCTGATATTATGTTTGTTTTACTTTTTTTTTTTTTTTTTTTTTTTTTTTTTTTTTTTAACTGACTATTAAATATGCTAATTTCTCCGAAAATTGATGTGGAGACTAAAAGGATTCCAATCCCGAAATTTCAGTTAATTTATACAAATTATCTTTTAAATGATTTTAAATAATTGTAGTAATGTTTAATGAGGAAAATATTTGACTCTAATGTATTCAGAAGTCAGAACATCTTCAAAAAACATCGATGAGATTTGTTGCAGATGTAATATGTTTCATAACTTCCTCTTTTCCAGTAAAAGTTGAAAAAAAAGTACGTAATAAATTATAAATATAATAAATATGCATGCGTAGTTCACGAAATTAATTACATGTTTTAAAATATTTATTTTTTTAAATCAAATTTGATTTCTTTGAAAAATATTTTCGTTTTCAATAACATATTGGTTCGTTAAATTTAGTTCATTAATGCATTTTTATCATTTTTGATAGGACAAAATAACGTCACGTTCATTTTGATGTAGAATGGCACGCTAAAGTTTTATTGTTTGATTATATCTACTTAATTTGATTACTTGAAAGTATTACTCTATATAATTAATGCATTTTTCAAAAAAAAAATTCAGATATTTTAGCTTAATTTATCGATTAATGATAATTACTGGATATAATTTTTAACTAACGGGATGTTTAAAATTCCTAATAGTTTTCGATACTTATTTATAACTGATAATTTTAGATATATAAGCTAAAACTGCGTAATAATTTAATAAAATTTCAGAAGTTCTCTGTTAAAAATGCAAAACTTAAGAGTTTTCTAAATAGATGATTTAAATATCTGTAAAATAAAATGAAAATGAAGAATAAAAAGAGTGATATATAACCAGAGAGTGTAGACACAATACTTACACAGATGCTTTAAGATGCTTTGACTTTTTATGATCTGATGATCGAATAATTAATAGTTCCTCACATAAGATATTCGTTTTGTATAGTGCTAGTGTAAAAATAATAATATTTATAATTTAAATACTTTTTCTGTGAGAGTTTTTAAATAACAGACAAGAGAAAAAAAAAATGCTTTTAGGCGTTCTTTTAAAATAATAATATATTAAAAAACGGTTTTGCTCATTTATTTTTAACTCGATAATTATCTTTAATGTGTATATATTATAAGACATTTACCATATAGATTGCTGTGAATAAAATTTTAATAATTTTAAAATGAGTAGTTAATATTATATTTTGTCAATATAGCAACGTTTTAAAGGAACGCCAGGAGGAGGGACTTGTACTATAAAATATGAAAATCTTCCGACTGAAAAAAATTAAAAGACATACAGCCAGTTATAGTTAACCAATTATCCAAAAATACAGTATTTATACAAATAAGCGATTTTTTTTTTCCTGTTTACAGTGATTAAAAAAATTATTTTATACGCATTTTACATTCTTTTGAATGCATGATACATAATAAAATAAAATAATTTACATTTTAAAACAGTTATTGTTATATAAATTCAAGATTAATTAATGAAGAAAAAAAGACTTACAGAATTAAAAAAAATATATATTTAAGTTTTTTACATATATAGGGAACTATTAGGAGAAATATATTATGTAACTGCTACTAATTCTGATTCAGAATGTTTACTTAAACTTTGAAATATAGTTACATGATTTTTAATCTTAAAAAAAGAAAAATGCCATCTATGCAAAAGAGAAAAAATGCAATCTGACAACCTTAAAAATTCAGTTAGTCCTATCAATATTATCATTCAGCATTAAATATTAACACTAAATATTAAGCTGACTTCAGCGACTCTTATATGCAGTTTCATGAAATAACAACAAAAAAAAAAAAAAATCTGGAGTGACTCCACTCGACTTTCCGAACATTGAGTAACTAACAGTTTTGTAGATAAAATAAAGAAAGAGGAATTGCTAAACAAACAAAAGAGAGAAAACCATAATAGAGTGTTTTTTTTCTCCATATATCACACGAGGTTTTATTTAACGCTACTGAACTTTGAGCCCTTAGATCATAATGATAAAGAATTTTTCGTTTTGTCCCTGTAAAAATCTATAGATGCTAGATTCACCAAAATGCTTATAGTTAGTGCAACAGTGATTTATAATATTCATACAAATTTTCAGCTCAATTGAATAAGGCGTTTAGATGCTATCGCACTTTTAAAAATTTGGTCTCATAGGCCATAATGATAAAGAATTTTTCTTTGTGTCCCTGTAAAAAAACTGTAGTGCTAGATTCACCAAAATCTATACAGTTGGTGCAAATGCGACCTATAACATGTGTACAATTTTTTTGCTCAGATTAATAAGGCGTTTAGACGCTATCACACTTTTAAAAATTTGGCCCCATTGGCCTTAATGATAAAGAATTTTTCTTTGTGTCCCTGTAAAAAACCTATAAGTGCTAGATTCTCCAAAATCTATACAGATTGAGTATCTGTGACCTATAATATGGGTATAAAATTTTTGCTCAATTGAATAAGGCGTTTAGATGCTATCGCACTTTTAAGATTTTGGTCCCATAGGCCATAATGATAAAGAATTTTTCTTTGTGTCCCTGTAAAAAAACTATAAGTGCTAGATTCACCAAAATCTATAGGGTTCGTACTATGGTGACTTACAATATACGTACCAACTTTCAGGTTAATCGAACAAAGCCTTTAGACGCTAGCGTGTTCACAAACATACACACATACACACATACACACATACACACACACATACATACATCATCGTAAAAATAGTGAAAACGGACTCAGGGGACCTCAAAACGTATAGAAACATCAAAATCTCGAATTCGGATTTTTGACATGATTACAATACTTTCCTCACTATAGTGTTCGGAAAGTAAAAAAAAAATGAATAACATAAATAAATACCGTATTAATATTGATTCTTTTGCATAAATTATTTTTGTCATTAAAATAGAATGCACATACATAACCCACATTGTATTTAAATTTAAGGAGGTTCCGTGCATCTACTTTTTTCTTATGTTAGACCGTTTTAAACAAATATTCTTTTAAGATTTAATCATATAATTACAATTTTTACAATTGATATAAATGTCATTAACTTCAGCATGGAAACGAAAATGTTCATGCACACTGGCGCACAAAATTAAAGTAATAACTAGTTTCTCTCTCTCTCTCTCTCTCTCTCTCTTTTTTTTTTTTTTTTTTTTTTTTTTTTTTTTTTGGCGCGCGTAACTTTTAAACAAATAAACACAGAAACATAAATTTTGGATAGCATGCCCGTTATCATGCGATCAATCGAATTTTGTATAACTTTAGCATAAGTAGTAATTTGTAAACTAATAATTATAATTTTTTTCTGAAAAGTTAGCTTTGGAAAAAATGGAAAATTTCAACAGTTTTAGAAAATAAAAGTTAATGAAATATGGTTATATGGATGAATTACAGACAGGTGAAGATGTACGTACAAGCATGTGTGCCAAATTTTTCTTCCTGTATTTAGTTTTCCGTTTCTTCTTTTTCCTTCTTTTTTCTCGTGTGAGTAACTTTTAAATAAAATCTTTTTGTAAAAAAATAGAACCGACTCCAAAAAGGAACTACTATTCAAACAACTAAAAATGAAAGAAAATTGGTAGAAAATGGAACTGTAAATTGCGCCTAAAAGTATAAAATAATTTCCTTCGCCAAACAACCTATAACACTACAATTAATCATAACTTTTGAAGTCGGCGCAAAATTAAATAAAATTGAATTAGTTTTTAAAGGTTTGTCTTTAGATCGGTAGCAACAAATGCTGTTGTTTTGAATGATCCATTTTCATGTTTCCTTTATTATTTTATCACTGTATACAATTGGTCCATTAGTAGCATCTACATAGAACAGTGAACATTCTTCACAATGCGATATTTATGTTTCTACGAAGTTAGAGTTTCGTTTGCAAATTTGGTATAACTTTGATAACTATCATCCTTGATGGCTTTTGGATTTGGTGATCAAAACGTAAGGCAAAAATATACACGCAAGATGTATATTTTCATAATATATATTGTACGATGTGTTGTTTCATATTCTAGATTTCTCTCTTGATATACCTTATCAAAATAATCATGATATCCCAAAGAAATTAAATATGTTTGCCAGATAATTTTGCGATTTTTCTTTAACCAATGACGTTCAAATACCAGCATCTTCGCCAACTTTTGCTGCTTACGAAATCTTATTTGTTTTCTTGAATCAAATTAGTTCTCGGTTGCATTTTGCAGGTAACAATGTGAGATGTATATTTTGAATAGGATTTGATTTTTGTATTGAATAAAGGTATCAATTTTTATTTAATTTTGCGCCGACTTCAAAAGTTATGATTAATTGTAGTGTTATAGGTTGTTTGGCGAAGGAAATTATTTTATACTTTTAGGCGCAATTTACAGTTCCATTTTCTACCAATTTTCTTTCATTTTTAGTTGTTTGAATAGTAGTTCCTTTTTGGAGTCGGTTCTATTTTTTTACAAAAAGATTTTATTTTAGTCTTTTCAGTGAAAACTTATTTATATAGCAGAGCATCAGAAGACGTTCGACGGGAGTTTCACAAATCACAAGTTCCAAGAAAAGTGACATTACTCAATAGAAAAATACATGAAATGCACCGAATGTGAACAAAAAAGTTACATCTCCATCTAGAAAGTTATCCACTCGAGAGACAGTTGTGCCAGTTGTTTTATAGTAAAGTTATTTTTATGTTAATTTTTCTCAAATGCTGCATTTTTAAGTTGTGTTACTTTTCTTGTCTTTATCGGATATGAGCAAAAAACTATCTGTTGAACGAACATACGTTAAATTAAAAAGTCTTTAGAAATGTAAAGGACGGATACGCTGTATTCGTAACCGAAAATTCTGTTAGGCATATATATTGAACTTTACAGTGAATACGTGTCACCCGCTGCGCTGGAAATTGCACAGCGTAAAGTTCAAACAAAGAGCAAAAAATGCATTGCAGCTGACGGATAGAAGTTTCAACATCGATACTTACATACTGCTTTTACCAGTGTAGCTGCATGCGTTCAGCTGTTAGAGTGAGAACAGACTTTTGTGAGTATCCTGTAATTTGTTTATATCTTAATGAAATCATAATGAAACCTATTTCAGGCCAATATCATTACGACAACAAAATGGTATTAAAATTAAATCATCTCTTCCGAAGTTATAAGCTAACAAATTTCAACAGCAACAACGAGAAACATGTTTTGCATTGAGAACCTCTTCCTTTATAAAATCGGTTTAAAACGTCTATGTGTTAATCGATGTGACCGCTTACAAAAACCATACAATGAATTTTACATTGCATAAATGTCACCCGCTACGCTACAACATATTCAATGTCGTTCAAGTGTGCACAAAATAGGAAATTGTGAACAAACAAATGCACGTTTTAAGCATTCTGTTTTTAGCAATTATGTCTAAACTATCTTTGCGTACTACATCGATGATGCTCTGCAATTTTATAATTCACTTTTTTCCCCTGTCTTGAAACGTTTCCGAGATAGGATCGCTAACTCCACTCTATTCCACCAGGCTGCACTTTAGGCGGTTGAATCTCGTAGCACACATCCACTTAACTGACTTTTTTGGGCACCCTGTATTTTTTTGTGATCTCAAAGATCTTACAATGGGATTTATTTCAGACCAAGACCTTTACAATAAAACAAAAAGTATCAAAATCGCATCATTTGTTCAGAAGTTATGAGCTAACAAACAAAAACAAAAACATATGCTTTGAATTGAGAACCTCCTCCTTTTTGAAGTCGGTTAATTAGAGCATCTCTTACGAAGTTATAAGCTTACAAACACCAACAACAACACATAGCTTGAATTAAGAACACCCTCCTTTCTGAAGTTGGCTGAAAACGACTTTGCGCTAATCGATGTGACCGCTTACAGTAACAGTACTTTGAACGACAGAGTATACGTGTCATCCGCTACGCTGGAAAGTGTGCAACGTAGTTCAAGTGTGCATAATGTAGGAAATAGCGAACAAACAACTGCACGTTTTAAGCGTTCTATTTTTAGCAATAATGTCTAAAAACTGTCTTTTCGTAGTAAATCGAAGATGCTCTAACTTTTCTCCCATCTTGAACCGTTTTTGAGGTAGGAGCGCTAATTCCGCAGTTTTTCACCAGATGGCGCTTTATTTTCTTTAGATTGTAAAGAATTTATAATGGGACCTACTTCAGACCAAGATCTCTACAACAAAACAAAAAGTATCAAGTAACCGTATTTTGAACTATATAGCGTATGTCTCCCCAGCTACGCTACAACGTGAGCAATGTAGCTGAAGTATGTATAGTGTAAGATATTGCGAACAAAAAAATGCACGTTTTTAGCATTGTATTTTTAGCATCGGTGTCTAAACTATCTTTTTGTACTAAATTGATGATGCTCTGCAATTTTATAATTCACTTTTTCCCCCTGTCTTGAACCGTTTCTGAGATAGGAACGCTAGCATGAATGTCTAAACTATCTTTTTCTACTATCGATGATACTCTTCAACTTGCTAATTCACTTTTTTCTTTAGCACTGTTTTCGAGATAGGAACACTAACTCCGCTATTTTCCACCAGGTGGCGCTGCAAGCGGTTTAACCTTGTACAGCATGGCCACTTTGCTATACTTACATACCATTTTTATTACTATAGCTGCAGCCGTTTAGCAGTTAAAAGAGTTGGGACTGATTTTTTGGGGCACCCTGTATTTTCTTTAGATCGTAAAGATATTACAATGGGACCTATTGTAGACCAAGACCTTTTCAACAAAACAAAAAGTATCAAAATCGGAGCATCCGTTAAAAAGTTATGAGCTAACAAACATAAAAAAAACATACGGTTTGAATTGAGAACCTTCCTTCTTTTTTTGAAGTCGGTTAAAAAGTATACATACAAACATGAAAATTGGATAAAATGTTCATTATAAAATTATTTATTGACATTTTTTACTCTCGTGATGAAGCTTATAATTTATAAATTAGTAATTATATATTTTCAAAAAGACTGTTTCTAAATTAAAAAAAAAAAAAAAAAAAAAAACGAAAGAAAAATTGAGATTTAGTTTGACATTTGAAGTCAAGTGCGTCTTCATCTATCTTTAATGGATCCATACCACCATTTTTCCTTAAGTTTTCAAATTTTTCCAATGCTCGCTTTTGAGAAAAATTAAATAATTATCAGTTTAAAAATTATTATTTATGCTAATGTTATATAAAATTGGATTAATGACATGATAACAAACATGCCATCCAAATTTTATGTTCATATGTTTATTTGTTTAAAAGTTATGCGCAAAACAAGAAAATAGGAAAGGAGGTTGTTCCTTTTAATTTTGTGCGCCTGTGTGTATCTAAAGCGTTTTTTTCTAGAAACACGAAAGTGATAATTATTTTTAATTTTGTCTAGTTACTTTTATTACGTGCGAAATTATTCTGTGTAAATCATTTTAATTTGGTCAGTTTTACATAAGAAGCTTTATACTTAAAAGCTTAATAAATATTCTAGCTTGAAAAATGAAGGAATCTAACATTAATTATCTAAATTACAAAATAAGTTTTAGTATATTTTTCTTGCATTATTATTTTTTTTTATTATCATTTATATTTGTTACATTATTATTTATTTATTAATAGTACTGTCCATGAAAGAACTGCTTATGTTTCATTAAGGAATTATTTATCTTTAGAAATGTTATACAACTTGCAATATTTCATGGTTTACTACAACAAATTAAGAAAAAATAAGTTACATTTACGTCAAAATATGGTAAGTATAATGCAAATATATACTGAATTTCCAAATGATTTTTTCTGATTTTTTGAGTATGACATCCATTTCTTAAGTTTTATATTATAAAGTATTAACCTAAAAATTCCTATGCACCCTATTCTCAACTATTTCTAAAACGCAATATATCACGCAGTATTTCAACAAATGCTTTCTAGAATCTAGAGAAAGATTTAGTTTTATGAGAGGATTTTAGTTTCAGAAAGTAAGAAACGATTTTCAAATAATCCATGGGTTTAAATTCCTTTATTACGTTACTTTTCTTTTATCTAAAGATTCAGTGCAGATTTTTATCTATCTTTATCCATTTTAGATAGAAAAAAAGGCCACTAAAACCCTCAAATGTCCATTTTTCGCTAAAAGAAGAAAGTTGTTTCAACATAAATCTTACGGGGTTTATTATAAAAGTTAAGTTGGTGAAAAATATTCTTTTATATAATCTAATTATTCTACAACATATTTGTAGAAATTAAGAAATCTATACGTAATTTTAGGTTATCTATTATTTTAAATGTGCAAACATACACGACAAATTTTCACTAGAAAGTACATATTTATTCAATATTATTCAGCGAAAGATGTAAGTTAAAAAGCTTACATAAAAATTTTTTAATATATTTACATTTAGCATAATTTGTTTTTAATTAAATGAGTAGGAGTTTAGATAAAACAACTTTAACTTTCATAGTTCTTTTGTATTTTTTGTAATTTTCAGAAAACTCTCTGATTTTCATAAACAATACTGCTATTTTCTAAATCTACAAAAATTTACTATAAAGTTACATCTCAGTCTCTTAAAAGTACAAAATAACATAATAAGGTTAAAAAAAATGTAAAATTTCCTATGTTTCACACAGAAAATTTCGGTTTTCTAAAACTGCAGAAATTTGTTTAAAATTACACCTCAAAAACTATGAGTATGTCAAAAGAAAAATTTATTTACTGTGAACGGATAATTTTGTAATCATTGGTACAAATTTCATGAAGTGTTTTTTTTTTTTTTTTTTTTTTTTTTTCTTACCCGTATATAAGGTATAGAGAGTATTGTTTCGGAGCTAAATTTTCGAAATGGAGTTTTGTTATATTTACTCGTTTTGAGGTGCCCTGTATATATATATATATATATATATATAAAGTCTTTAAGGTTTGAACTGAATGTCTGTATTTCTATTACTACTATATCTCAAGAATAAAGTATCAGGAAGTCCAAACTCGGTATTCTATATATACACCATATAGTGATGCTGCACTAAACATTTCGATGAGATCAAGCAAAGGGTTCGTATGCAGGGCCATCCAAGAGAATTCAAACACATTACGTCTACGGATAAAATTTCTGTTAAGTACAGTGTAAAATCTGTATGATGATCTAAACAAAATAAGATTAACATTTTATTTATATGCACAAAAGTTATGTTTTGTGTAAGTTGTATATGTAAATCCTTCATCAAACTTTTATAGGGCTGCGCAAAGTTTCGGAATATATTTCGGCTATACATAGAAAATGCTGGAATTTTGTTTATTTTTGTATTAAGTTTTTTTTCATATAAGATTAAATTAAAGTATACAATTTGATTTGTATATTATTTATAGACAATATACAGGGATACCCAAAATTAAACTAAACGTTATTTTCTATTGCGTGTAATTTATGGAAGTGCTATGCTACATTTTACTACGTCGACCAACACTGCTCATGAAAAAAAAAATAATAATTTTTCATACCTATGCTATCAGCGAAGTATTTTTTGAAGTTTAATTTTCCCCAATGGCTTTTGTATAATATCACTTTTTGAGGTTACCTGATTACGAAAGTCAAATTTTTAGCGGTTGATGTGTATGCATATTTTTTATCAACAGATCTTAAAAAGGAATAACTATAGGAATACAAATCTTTAATTTCGAAGTTCATATGAGGTTGCCATTTAAAAATTTTGATCATGATTGTAAAGTTTGAAAGGCAAATTAACAACACACTTGATTAAAAAAAAAAAAAAAAATGTATGCAAAATATTTGAACTGGGGGTTGAGGGGGGCGGTAGTCCCTCTCACACAAAATCACATGTAAAATAAAACTGCTCATATTTTAGGTTAAAGCAGATTGTGCTTTATTATCTTACTTTATTCATTTTATGTCTTAATATGTAATCTATCTTAGTACACTCATGTCCATAAATTAAGGATAATGCTAGTTGCGGCAAATAAAGGTTCAGAAGCAAAACAAACATCACTTATTCAGAAAGCCGATTTATTAAACAAAAGATCAAGAACAAAAATGGTGATTTATGTAGAATACCATTCATAAAAACTGCGATTTTTGTTCCCTGGAGCAATTACAAGAAATATCTCCCTTACAAAAACTCAACATTACATGGTTGGTATGATGGTTAATACATTGTATATCTTTCAGATGATGAACTACAGTCCGTACAACGCCTAGGCATGCTTAGTATTAACTTATCGATCTTATCTTGGGAAGATTACTCCACTCAGTAAGCAATATTTTCCGAAGTTCCGGTACACATGTAGGAGGTGGTTGACGGGCTGCAACTCGTCTGCCAAGCATGTCCCACACATGCTCTATCGGATTCAAGTCAGGTGAGAATGCTGCCCATTCCATACGGGTAATATCCTCAGTTTGTAGGCATTCGTTTACAATGTTTGCACGGTGAGGACGGGCATTGTCATCCATAAACACAAATTCTGGGCCCATGGCACCCCTAAACAAACGTACATGTTGTTCAAGAATAATGACCAATAAATTTGGCTTGTCATGGTTCCGATTTGAACATTCAGATCTGTTCTGAAGCCCAGTATGATTCTACCCCAAACGAGCACTCCTGCACCACCGTGAGGGTGTCATTCAGTGATGTTTTCTTGATGGTAACGGTACCTAGCGTTCTCCATATGAAAGTCCGACGTGAATCAGACTGTAAACTAAACCTGGACTCATCGGAAAACATCACACAAGCCTACTGTGCTACTGTCCACATTGCATGTTTTCTACTCCAAGATAACCACTGGTGACAGTGCGTTGCCGTGAGCGGAACACATCTAACAGGCCTGTGAGCATATAGACTAATATATCCCAAACGTCTGTACACGGTGTGCATTGAAACTGTGGTACCCGTATTTGTAGATAGCTGACGAGACAGGTCTGATGTTGTGCTCCGTCTGCTTATTTTGACAGTTACTGTCAAATACTGGTCGCCATTCGGCGTTGTAACTCGGGGCCAACCAGTACTGTAACGTTGACTGGCATTTACATCGTTTTGGAATCGGTTGTATAGCCTAGAGATGACACTTTGGGCAATTCCAAGTTCCTCCGATACTTTTATCTGAGTACGCCCACATTCCAGTCGGCCGATAATTCTACCACGTAAAAAATCATCCACATTCGTCCTCTGTGTCATAACTATTCGGTTGTGGCACCGAGCGGCTTACAGAATGCTTGGGAACAATTTTCCCTCTTTGCTTGCATTCCTCATCTACCCTTTTCTTACACTTTCGTCAAATTGGACCTTTTTAATGTGCTTATCACAGGGCGCGAAATGTGCAGTCGCCATCTCGCCTTGGCGAGTAGAAATTTTACTGTGGCGAGTAAAATTTCGGTCTAAATGTAGATAGAATTCTTACAGTATACGGAGCTACAAAAAAAAAAAAAATATTTAAGAACGTAAAATCATGATAATTTTAGGTAAGGTAACCAGATATCCTCTTTTTCCCTCTTGAACGAAAAAACATTACAATACTGAAAAGTCCTCTTTTTTACGTTTTTCGTCGTCTGTCCTCTTTTTCAAATAAAAAGGATTTAGTCCTTAATTTAAAAAATTTCACAAAACTGGGAAGCTCAATCGACTGTTGGCTGTTTCGAACGGTGAACACTATCTTTTTTCTGTGTTAGGTTCGCAAAAGAACAGCTTTATAATAATCTTGTCAAAGCATATTATGGTTTATATCTATTCAGATTCTTCGAATCACAAAGAAATAAATGTATTCCCTATATTTGTACGGTTCTTTGATCCAGAACACGGAATCACTATTGAAATTGTTATGAAATCATTAAGAAGCTGGTGCTCTGGTCGATACGAGGTGGGTTGAAGTGTGGTCGCACTTTTGCATGAATAATATTTCTTAGAAAAATAGGCCCACCAGTGACCGATAGTTTCTGTACTCGAAGCTGGTATACGTGAGGCGCTGAGTTCGATACCTGGTCGCACTCGTTGGCTTAGCCGTTAGGAGATTTCCGTGGTTTTCTCCGAAACTAACGTAAATATGGGCTAGGACCTCTTAGAAAGACCCAACGGAGGACTCTACGACACAGGCCTAGGGCTCTAGTGCAGACAATTGGCCTTAATATTAATACTACCACCAAATCACAAAAATATGCAAAAGTTAGTTGAATTCATTTTATCTCCTCCTTGCAAAAACGCTCCCACAAAGCGACTGTTTTCTTTAACGAACAAAATGTAGATAAGTGAAAAAAACTACATTTATATACCTACATTAAAAACTTATTAACTACTGAGACTTATTTAGGTTATACTTGTGAGAACTTTTATAAAATGTTGATAAAGAATGACTGTTCGTTAAAACAAATCGTTTCATCTGCTAAACATTATTTTTATTTTTTCATTTGCCAATTTTGTTTTATTTTATGATTATGATTTTAATAAAAAAAATAATAATAAATTCTACCAACTTTTTTTATGTAACTGAATGAAAGTAACAAAAAAATGTTTTTTACTATCAATACAATATACTATATACACTGAACAATATACTATAAAAAATCTATATTGTTCAGTGACACCTATAAAAATTAGGGATTTTTCTTCTCGTATCCGTATATTATTAATTTAAATTAAGGTATACTGATCTAAATTCATCATTTGAGATAAAAATGTTTCACCACTTGGTAAAGTAGCTTTAGAACTGGTTTTTATATTAATTTTCATTCAATTTTGTGTCCTCTAGTCTAAATGACCACTTTTCAAAATTGAATGTCTTCTATTTTATTATAAAATAAAATAAATTGCGTAATTTTCCCTCTTTTTTCAATAAAAAATTCTGGTCACCTTATACGTAAAAAATAGAGTAAGTTAATCATATTTTGTAGCGAGTATTTTTTTTTTTTTTTACAGCGAGTGTAATCTAAGTTGAAATTTCGGGCCCTGGCTTATCATACGAATAAAAAATAGTAGATAATTATTTGTTCGGTTATTAAATATTTTTTTTTTCATTTTTAGGAATCTAGTATTACAGGACAAATTTTTATTCTGTTTTCAGCTTATTGTCAATTAAAATTTTTTACTTAAATATATATATACATATATCGGTGCTCTAATGTATAATATCACGTCGTATAGTTTTAAAAAATAACAAATTCTGTAACAATATAGATAAAAGTTAGCATTTGCTTAATTTATTTATAGTAATCCGGGTAACACAAAGTAAGGAAAATAATTATAATTCGAAAATTTTCAATGAATTAAATTTAATAACGGTTTTTTTTAACAGAAAAAAACATTTTATACCAAACAGAATTCTATTGTAAAGAGAGCACAGGAGAATAAAACTTTTCTTTTTCCCCCGCTGAAATTATCTTAAGAATAAGATGCATAAGAAGAGATCTAAATTTGGTGGTAATGCAACCTGGGGATTTCTCAATATAGATAACAACAATCATTTAATGTTATCTACTCATCGAAAGTCTTTGTATTCTTTTGTATTCTTTCTGAAAAAAATTGGATCATTGTTCAGTAAAGAATTTGTAAGTTTAACGATATCCGTTATTTTTCAGAATATATTCTTGAAAAATAGGGTTTAAATAATTTTTAGGCTTTTGCTATAGAATGGTTTATAAATACATTTTTAGATGACATTTTGAAAAAAAAAAATGTAGAACAAGAGTCTTAAAACCTGTAGTTGAAAAAAAAAAATTCATGCCTTCATAGTTTTCAGGAAACAAAATTTCATAACATAAAATTTTTGTCTTTTAATTCAAACAATGTAAAAATCAGTAGAGGACTCTCCATTGAGACTCAGAAATTTTACATGGTACTCAGAAATTTACATGGTGATTTAAAGTATGGACAAATTGGACGCATCTATACCAGATACCAAATACTCTTCTAACTTAACAGATGTTAATCTAAAAAAAAATCAAATCCGTATTCTTCTTCATATTATTATTCTTATTATTATTACTAGAGAGAAAATTTACGATAAGAAAAATATTATCAATTCTACGATATAACATTGATAAACGCATTAGAACACAGTTCATTAATAATATAAATATATATATATATATATATTTATATATAATCACATGATCTTTTATTTTTATTTATTTATTCTTATATATAAATATGTATATATATATATATATACATTTTTTTTTTTTTTTTTTTTTTTTTTTTTACTGTGTTACATAAAATAACTACACAGAAAATGGGGTTGATTCATATAATCGCTTCTTAATTCGTACATATCATAGAATATTCTAATATCATCAATCATAAGTACAATAATAATTTTCTTCATATAATCTTTTCTTTAATTAATACACTTCTAAGTAACTATAAATGTTACAATAATAGACTTAACTAAAATTAAATTTAAGATTTAGTAGTCAGGAGTTATAATAAATACATATATAAACTAGTATGTTGTGGCCACCACAAGGCTTTCTTCTATATTTTCCTATACAAATTCACTCAGTAACAATATGAAAAAAAAAAAAAATAAATAAATAAAATAATACGATTTTTTTTCAAAGTTTTTTTTCGTTAAAAGTAAAAAAAATCGATAACTTTGTTTTAAATTATCACATATTTATAGTTCCACTATTCGTTTTAAAGGTATAAACGAGACTTTTCGAAAGATACCCATCTAGAAAAATTACCCCCCCCCCTGGGGGGTACATCCCCAAGGGGGGGGAGCGATGCCCCCACATGCACATTTTTTTTTCCAAATTAACTACTACTATTATTAATAATTCATATTAATTTTACAATCATAGGTTAAGAATAACTCTCATTATGTACATTTATACGAAGTTTTGTCCTATACTGCCATGTTAAAAATTTTGAAAAAATACGATCACAGCGCCACCTGTTGAGCGATTGATCCCCAAATCTAATCAGCACCAGTTTATATCCGGGGTCAACTAAATACCAAGTTTAGTTAAATTTCGTAAAAAAAAAAAAAGATTATTTTCTAAGTTTCTTTTCGTTAAAAGTAAAAAAAAAAAATCGATAACTTTGTTTTAAATTATCACAGATTTATAGTTCAAACCAATCGTTTTAAAGGTATTGACGAGACCTTTCGAAAGATACCCATCTTGAAAATTTACTCCCCTCGAGGGGAGACTTCCCCCCCAGGGGGGTTGGCGAGGCTTCTACACATACAATAAAATTTTCCCAGTTGACTATCTCTATTATAAATAATTCTTGTAAATTTCATACTGATCACTAACAAATAATTCTCTTTATGCACATTTATACAAAATTTTGTCCTATATCATCATGTTAAAAATTTAGAAAAAGCGGGATGGCAACGCAACCTGTAAAACAATTTTTACCAAAAGTTGATAGGCACTAAGTTATGTCATGGTGCAACTACATACCAATTTGTATGAAATTTTGTGCATTAGTTCCTGAGACACAGTTGCCACAAAATTTTGTCACACACACACAGACTGACAGATAGACAGACAGACATTTTCTAAAAATGGTCAAATCGTGTTCTATAGCTCCCAAAACGTGTAAATCCATCAAAAACCCGAGCTCGAAAATTTTTACGAATCCAATACTTTCTTCTATTGAATATAGAAGAAAGTAATAAATAAAAAGACCGACCATATTCATTTAGAAATATGAATTTCCAGAATAATGAATTTGAATAGACATTTTCAAACATTTCACCAAATATTTGTGTCAGGTTAGATATAAACATGTTTTTATCACACTTAATTGAATAATAAACATAAGACATTATTTTATTTATGATATAAACATTATGATAATATATATTAATATATTAACAATATCTTACAGATGAAACATTTAAAGTGATCCATATGAGGTAAATTTACAATGAATTTCTATTACACACATTAGAGATTGACTATATAAAAGTCTGCAAAGCTGCCCAATTTTGACAATCAACCATTTAAATAACATTTTAAAAGAATAAAGTTATTTTGTCGAAATTTCGCAGTGATATTTTATTGGTGTGTTATTAATTTTTACTTTCTAAATCATGCCACACATTTTGCTCTAAAATATACGTCCATTGTGTTACTCAAGCAAATTTCTAAGAAATTGTGAAATGGTAAGTGTATGTGAAGAATCATCATTGGTTGATAAAAGATCTAAAGCATTGCATCTATAAGAACGGTTCTTGAACCGCAGAAACAGATCCATCCTTTGCTGTAAATGGTGGTCATACTTACGTCTCCACATTTCTTTTCTATATAATAACTAATTATGTGCAAGCATCGTGATTTAAACACTCGTGGGTCCGTTTTAAGAAGCATTATATTCAAAAGTAAAATATTTAAAGGTGGAGAGTGTAAGGTTGAATTTTTATATTAACTACGTGAAAAATCCCAGAGCTAGGAATCGTACCAGAGTGTCATGCAAAGGCCTAACACTGAGCCCCTGGCTAATTATTCACTTGGCATTTCCCTCATCTTATCCGTTGGCAAATCCATCGTGTCTGCTAAACAGATGTAACAAGTGCATATGTGTCATTCTCAGATAATGGTAAATATTGGTTTCAGAAAAAAAAAAAAAAAAATGTTTTAATTCCTGATTTTTTTACATTAATGCAAATATCCACGTCTCCTATAGAGGAAAAAATTACCAGCAGAGATTGTTTGCCTTAATTACAGCTTAAATTATTTTTTTAATTTTCCATTGCAACATGGTAATGACATTTGTGAACTTGGTAATGACAGACAGAACCACAGAAATGACCAATGGCCAAATAATTACACATTTATTTATGGATAGCTGTATTTATCATTCTAATTTGCAACAGAAAAATTAAAATGTCTTGATGATATATCAATGGTGAGATTTTTGGAATAATTTTCACTTTATGAATCCTATAACTTTCTGTCAAATGAGACAAAAAGCTTTATGATAGACTAAATTAGTCCATAAAATGGAATTTTGGCAATTTCTGCTAATGAACAGTTATGAAATGAAAAAAAAAAGGGGGGGTCTAAAACAGTCATTAACGTGTTCCTAGACATCATTACCATGTTTTCAGAACACCTTGGTAATGACAACCTTGGTAATGGCATTTTTAATGTCAAGCCTATTTATGGCTAAATTATAACAATTAAAAGCTAATGCAATATTTATTCTGTATGCGGTCCCAAGGATCTTTATAAATCATTCAGCAAATTCAAATTTATTAATTGTGTATTTCTGTAATAATGGACTTTGTAATGACACACAAAAAATACACTGACTATAATTTTAGAACAAAAACAGCAAAAAGAAATAATTTGTATTTACTTAAACTAAAAAAAACTTGTCTGCTTGTAAGTGCATGAAATACTTTACTTTTGACAGGTTGATAATTATAACAGCACCATCTAGTAGTGAGGTACTGAAAAAAAAACTTACGCACCCTGGTAATGACAGTTACACATAGGGACAAGTTTTAAATAAGAATAATTAATAGAATTTTTTCTTTTATGTCTAAAGTTCCAAATATATTAATAATAGAAACATTAAATATACCTAGAAAATTGTTAGCTTTATATTTAAATTTTTCAGTTCTTTAAAATAAAGGTTCAAATAATAAAGTTTGGAGTTTGGGACGAGCCTTGGTAATGACATTTACAACTTTAAAAATTTTTTTAAATATTGAAATTTTAATTTTTTTGATATTCAAATTACTGCACAGTGTAGTGCTTGAAAAGAATTGTTGAAAAAAAAATTTAACTTTCATAGGTCACTTGCTCAAGTAACATTTTTTAGCCAAGGACACAAAATTTACCATTATGTGAGAATGACCCATATAATAATCGTGGATTATTCAAAAAACTATTTAAATAATTTGGTAATTTTTATTATTATTACATACAATGCTACACTACAAAATTGATGTAAAAAATATCATATCTTGAAGTTTACTGGAAACTATGATCGAACTGATCTGAATGAAGTTGGTTGCTTAAACGAAATTGAAATATTGAATTTATTCCATTTACTGCATTTTTATTTGATTTAATAAAATTTTAATTTTACCTATTAAATGTTATGAAGAAACTTCAGAAAAATATTTGCATGTGATTTTTCTGAAAAGCTTTGTCATGAAAAGAAACCAATAAGAATTTCAACAACAATTTTTTTAGGTAAATAAAAAAGAAAACTTTCCCTTTATTTTAATACATATTAGTAAATAATGGTGATGCAGTCTAAACAGAAAATTTCTTTGAACATGTAATTTCAAATCAACCGAAAACATTCTCAGTCTTTCACAGTAAACATATATATACAGAAGTCTTTTAATTATAATTTTTTGAAAACATCAACAATATAGTGAAACAAGATTTTCCCGAAAAGTACACTTCTCAAACATTAGATAAATGGAACCATTTCGTTCTGTAAAGCTTTCTCTAAATATATATAAGTATGCATGTGTATAGGTATACATATATACACATACAGACAGATATATAGATATATAATTCATCATTACAATGATAAAACACCAGAATGGAAGACGACAATTATGCAGCAAAGAACTACATATGGAAACGAAGCCCTATACAGAGCAAAAAATACTTGAAATTTTATATATGTGTGTGTGTATTTCTGTGTGCGTATAAATTGACTCTTATCACTTATTAATATAATTATGTTTATTTGTTAACGAAATATTGTATATGATGCGATACTCGACCCTGCAAAAAAAAAAAAAAAAAAAAAAAAAACAGTACTTTCTATGGAAGTTTTGCCCAATATTTACCAGTAATGTTTCTCAAATATATCAGTAACCATGAAATTCTATCATTGAAAATACTCTTGAATTCCTGAAATCAGAAATGTTTCATGGACAAAAACCTTTCATTTCCTTGAAGCTACCCAAACATATAAACACCAGGAATATATCCAATAGATGTTAACTTTTTTCTTTTTCTAATATAGTGTCCTTTTGAATGCTTATCTCAAAATAAAACATTGTCTATATTCAGTTATTTCACTTTTAAGAGAATAAATATGTAGGTGGTATAAAATTTTAATATTTATACACATATAAACTTTAGTAATATAATTTTTTGTTTAATTAATCTATTGCTAATAATTTATTTTATTTTTAGATGTCAGTAGATAATTTTACAATTTAATGCAAACGTATCATGTAAAAATCTTTAACATAAGTTTATTTATTTAGATAGTATCACATAAAATTTTGTTTTGCTTTCTAGATTTTAAAAAATAGTGAATCATTTATGTATTTAAATGTTTTTTTTCCTTATTATTTTACATTAACTGTATATATTTTTTGAAAGTTACATATATGTATATATATATATACATGTGTGTGCGTGTGTGTGTGTGAGAGAGAGGGAGAGTATGTATATGTATGGTAACAAAATAGTAAAATATAGAAAAGCAAATGGTAAAATTCCCACTTAAATACGAAAGAAACAAAATGAGTTAATAAATAACTAAATTAGAAATAATCTGTAAGATCTTTAATAAAACATATCAAAAGCTAACCTGTAATAGTTTTAATAAATATGTGAAGTAAATCATTTTACTCATTTACATCATTATTTAAAAAAATTATTTACATCATTATTATGAAAAATTAAAATATATTGTTAACCCATGCTAAATGAACGAGAAAATCATCATATGACTAGTTTTCACGTTTTATGTGAAAATTAGTAATGAATTGATAAAGTAAATTCACCCCTCTCTTTTAATATCCAAAAAAGGAAACCAAAGTGTTTTTAAACAATGAATTTATAAACATTTTGCATTAAATAAAATACTGACATATGATATTTTCATTTCAATGATTTTTTTTTTTTTTTTTTTTTTTTTTTTTAAATAATCGGTGTACTTTTTTCTGTGTTATTATACACAACGTAATAAGTAGTGTTTTTCTTCCTCTTTTACTTTAATTAAACCTTGGAAACCATGCATTAACATTGCAGCCCTTTCAGCTGTTTCGTTCACTATTTTAATATAAGATTACAACAAAATGTTTAGCTTTCAAAAATGTGTTTTTTTCCCCCCATGAAGATGGACTCTTTTGGAGAAAACTGACGTTAATTTTGAGACGAGAGAATATATATTTTTACTCTTGATCGATATAAAATCGACAACATTCTTTGAAATTGAAAGAAAAATAAATCAATAAAAATCTTATAAAAAGAAAAGATATAATTATTACTTCTAATGTTACAAGTTACCCAGAGCTAATAATGTTTTCGTTTAATAAAATGTAACTTTTCTCGATACGCTGAATATTAATTTTTGTTTGCATTCGTCACTATATTTGCTTTTGTTTCCTTGTCATTTTTCTTCAAATGATAACAATACTGCTAATTCATCTGTTAAATAGCATAAATGCCAACTAAATATCTTTAAATTTGCTTTTAATACTTTATCTACCGCATTATAAAACAGACAAAAAAAGTATTGAAAACACATTTTCTTTTTATACACGAAAGAGAATTTTTTAAAGACATATGGAATAAACATTTTTGCTATCACCACAATACAGTAATTAATGAGGATTTCGTGAGATGGCACTTTAGTGTACCTCTCGTACATACAGGTTAAAAATGATGTTTTAACTATAAAAAAATGTAAAATGTATTTACTTCACATTTTCCTTATATTTTTTCAAAAGACTGATGGAAGATTTTTGAAGTAATATAGGAACTAAATAAATAACTGGACATGATGAAAAAATGAAATATCAATATATACACAACGTTAAAGACACCATGCTCTTTATTTAACAAATATTCAGGCCGGTGATAGAGTTTAAAATGTAATTGATTAAAAAAAAAAAAAAAAAAAAAAAAAAAAAGGTTGTCTACATGTTAGCGTATAGAAAGTAATTCTTAAAGACACAGGCAGGTTTGAGTCGACGAATTCACTTTATTTAATGAATATTCAGCGCTTAGATAGAGCCTGTAATGATATCATTTATGAAAGTTGTTGAAATTTTTGCGTGAAGAAGTAATTTTGAAACACATATGCAGGTTCTAGTCAACGAATGAACTTCATGTAATGAATATTTAGCCCGTAGATAGAGCCTGTAATGATATTGATAAAAAACGTTGTCGACATTTTAGAGTTTAGAAAGTAATTTTTAATTAAATAAGCAGGATCCATTTGACTAATGAACTCAATTTAATTAATAATCAATCCAATTTAATGGTCATTTTTACAACAGAAATCAAATAAACATTGTTAAATACACTACACAGCATAAATTTCGCTATATCTGGAACAACCGAATATTCCGAAGTCTGAATGGAATTTGAATTCATCGAGAGTATTGCCAGTGGTTTTTAGAATTTTCAAGGTAATTCTGCGTGAGAAACCAATGCATCATTACAAAATTTCGAGAACTAGACTCCTATTGAGTTTAGAGTTTTCGAATTTTGTGAATCCCGTGTTGCCACTTTTCGCCACATTTGAATGCCTAATTTGAGGTTAAGTCAATGCCCACCTTCGTATAAATGAAAAAAAAAAAAAAACTTTCATATGTTTCCACTTTTACTACTTACAGAATGTAGCAAATAAAAATATAAACAAGTTCTAGTCTAAAATCATCAACACTTAACCTTTTTTTTTTTTTTTTTTTTTTGTTTTTTAATAGTTATTTTGAGTCATTTATAGAATTTTCGAAGAATTTAGTTCTGCGCTCTAAACCAATGAATTTTAACGGAAAATTTTAAACATTTCTTATTGAAGTTAGAGCTTCAAATCTTTGACAAACCTAAACTAAAAAAAAATGCTAAATTAAGTAACCAACTCGCTAATTTCTACGCCGGATCGCCAAATTCGATGTCAAGACCAAACATCTACTCAGGCTACTAATTTGGCGGCTTGGCGAGTTTAGCGATAAAATTTTGCGGCAGATATTGTTTCAGTATAGCCAGAAGCGCTTTCTCAGTTTTAACTGAATTATTTAACTTAATTGTTTTGGTGAAATTTATTGTTTCTCGCCACTAAGTTTTGCCAAAGAGAGCGAAACTGGGCCATCTATATTCGAATGGTTTTCATTGTACTCTAAGCCGTGCATTTGCCAATAAGATATTCTGTAACAAGCCTTGGAGTACTATTTCTGAAAAAGCAACTATATTTGTCTCGGTGGTATATATAATCGTATTATCGTGACTTTTTTGTTTGGATTAGCAGTTTTTTTTTTTTTTTTTTTTTTTTTTTTGCTTTGTTTTTAAGAAATGTTCGTAAGGAATTCAGGATCCGATAAAATGCGAGCATTTTTCTCGGTAGGTGAATAACATAAACGTGCATGTGAAGGCAATGAAACAGCAAAAATTTTAGGATAAACCATAGAGCAAAAACCTTTTACAGTGCAAAAGACCAATGTATTAAGGAAAGTAAGTGAACCATAGTTTTCGATTTCAGTTGGATGTTATTGTCAAGTGAATTTATGATCTATAATACGTTATCAACATTGTGCCGAGAAGTGTCGATCAAAGTGTAAGTGTCATCCACATAACGGGTCCAAAAAAGTTAAAGAAAATTTTTCAAAGAAGGAATTTTCAAAATGATGCATGTAAATATCAGCAAGAATTGGTGAAAGAGCAGACCCCATGGCTAAACCTTCAGATTGTCGGTAAAAATTACCTTGAAAAGTAAAAGTAGTTTGAAATAAACAAGTGTGGGTAAATAAATTATTTCTTGAATTTCAAAGTTTGTGAAATGAAATTATTTTAATATATTTTATTGGCAGAAGAGGGCGACACCAATCGGAATATTTGTGAAAAATAATTTAGCATCAAAAGAAACCATATTGAGGTTTGTGTCATGGAAATTTTGAATAAATTTGGCAAAGCTGGTGTAGTTTTTCACAGTATGCGTGGTAGAAGAAAGTAGAGGGGAAAAAATATTTATGAGAAATTTAGCTAAACTGTAAGAAGCAGTGCCAATATTAGAAACAACAGAACGGAAAGGGATATTGGATTTAGGAAATTTAGGGGGTTGGGGGGTGGGGGCTTAAAGTCTAGCACATATAGTCTAGCATCATAAAGTCTAGCATCATATTTCACGGCATTATATTTTTGTTCAATTATTGTGAGAGAACTAGATAACCGTACACTCATAATGTAGAAAGTGTGTCTACATCATCATTACTAAAATTTTATAAATTAACTTGAACATATGTGTCTTGAATATGTGTAATATGCATTAAAATTTTGTCTAGAAGGAATTTGTTGCAAATATCTGACTATATGAAATTAAAAGGAAATATCATATATATATATATATATATATATATATTGTACATCTAAAGAAAGAAAAAGAAAAAAAAATGAAACTTAATTCATTAATAACTATTTTTATGCATATTTTATTGTGCCTAAACCATTTATATACATATATATATATATATTTATTTATTTATATGTATTTTAATTTTAATAAAAGTAATAGTACTAATGTTAAACAAATCTTCACTTAAAATAAAAGAGATACAAAATATATTTTATTTTGAAGTTACACTTCGTATCTGAAGATATTATTGTTACAAAAAGCAAATTTCTTTTAAAAAATAAGAAAACAGTAAACCTACCCTAGCGTATTCATATAAAAGCATTTCTATCTTATGCAATGGTTTTGGTAGAAATACAGTGAAGCGTATAACACAAAAAAGGTTTAGTCTAAAAAAGAACTACGTATGTTATATGCTTTTGGTTACAGATTACTTTGAAAAGAATTCCAACACTGTAAGGTATTTTATTCATTCTACATTTAGAATATTCAAACCGTTTGTATCTGAAAATGTTTTTAGTGAATGTAATATACTTTTCAGCATGACAGATATAATTTTGATAAAATCTGCAATTCAGGTACATAAACATATTTTATTAAAGTATTTTAGGTTTGTAATCTTGGTTATAACTGTCTATACCTATGAAAAATTAAATGACTGTGAGAATAAGAATATACGATAATATTTGTTAAAATTGTTTATTTATTTATTTTTTTTCTTTTTCTTTTCTTTTCCTTTCTTTTTTCTTCTTTCTTTTATATATATATATATATATATATATATATATTTCTACCCCACAAAAAATATCTTTGTCTCTAACTATAGGAAGTTTATTTTTTTATTTATTAATTTTTAATTTAAATCTTAAAAAAAAAAAAAAAAGTTCCTTCAATTATTAAAACTGTCAATCTTTATTATTTACATTATAAATAACTGTCTATATGTATATTTCATTTGTCGGAAGTCTTTGTTAATGAAAGATAATCGAATTATATTATTAAACAGGATACATGCTTTTAAATGATGTGGTTTAATGTATGACGAAAAAATCTATTTAAATAAAATCAGAATTCTGTCTGTAAATTACTCAGAATCAAGTAATAATAATAATAATAATAAATAGCGATATTTCCGAGTTTTACGCATTTTTAAAGCAAAAAAGATTTTAGAAAATGTTCTGTATGTATGTGAGTTGGTCGTTGTGTTTGAAATTTTTCATTGTATCACGTGAGAACGACTTTACATAATTCTGCGAAACTTGGCAGAAGTGTAGGTTTGTTTAAATTATATCTATTAACTTTTGCGAAATTCCCCCTTTTCCCCTTCCATTCACAGTTGACGGGGAAGGAGGCACGAAACACGTTTGTAAACGTAACTTTGCTCTAAATTACTTCACGGAGAAGAAATTACACTAAAGAAGACTAGAATTAAACACACATACACACACACACACAGAAAATAATAATAATAATAATAATAAATGTGCAATTTTTGAATTTTTTATTGAAAAAAAAATATTTTCAGGGAAAAACTGCAGATTTTATTTTAGAATTCAACCAAAAGTTTTACAATGATGTTAAAAACAGCGACGCATAATTTTATATCGCATATTATATCTTTAGGATTTAAAAAAAAAAAAAAAATTCTTGATTTTTTGTCATTTTTGAATTGGGGAGGGGGGATTTCAAGGGGGGACGAAATCGAGATTTCTCTTTGGATTTTATGAAAATCTCCCTCTCCCCCCCCACGTGAAGTGAAAGAGACAAAAACACGTTCGTAAGCAAAATTCGACTGCACATTTTTTTTTTTTTTTTTTTTTTTTTTTTCACGATGAAGAAATTACACATCGGGTGAGACTAAATTTAAGTACCAAAAAAAAAAAAAAAAGTCTGCTATTTGTCATTTTCGATTCGCAAAGGGTGATGGGAAAGTCAAATCTCGGGGGAGAATTTTGCAAATACCGGATTTCAGAGTCCAGCTCTACCAAAAGCATTACAAAGAAAACAGCCATGCGTTCCTGTAGGTTAAGCGTTAAGTTTGTACTGGGGAACAGATGAGAGCTGATGTCACAAATGAGAATAGATGTCACAAATTTTGGTGCTTAAATTGTTTATATGTATCCGACAACTATTTTAACCTGCATTTACGAAATTTTCCTGCTCCCCCTCCTTGGTGGCATGTGGGGCAATAAAAACATTCCAAAGAGTAATCTTGCTCCAATTTATCTCAGTAAGAATAATTTTTATTTGTGGCTACGTTATGCGTTTTGCGTTACCCAACACGCACGGTGATTTTGTGAAATTTTTCATTCTTCCCTTAAAAGACGGGGAAAAAAGTTTCCAAACTTAAAAATGCTCCAAATTCTCTTAGAAAAGCTATTTTTGCTGTGTGGGTCGGTTATACGTATCTAACACGAAGTAAAAAGATATTTTACGAAGTCCCTCTTTTTCCTCTCTTTTAAGAGTGGGAGGCCAAAACGGGTATTTAAACAAAAATCTGCTTCAAATTATTTTGAAAAAGCGAATTTTGATTTGTCATTATAAGTATACAACACTCACTTGAAAGGGATTTTGCGAAATTGCCTTTTATGAAGCGGGCGGGGCAAAAAAACTCGGTTTTAAGCTTAAATCCCCTTAAAATTATTTTTAAAAGGTGAAATTTGGAGTATGGGTGTTGATTAAGTGCAAGTAATGTGCACTTTGGGGAGATTTTGTGAAACTTGTAAATTATCGGTCGGGGACGGATGCGTAAAGAGCAGGTAAGTCACCGTTGAAGGCAGTGGAGACATGGTCTCCTCAAGTAGCGAACAGAAAAAAAAAAAAAAAAAAAAAAAAAAAAACTAGTATGTTGTGACCACCACAAAACTTTCTTCTATATTTTCCTATACAAATTCACTCAGTAACAATATAAAGGGAAAAAAAATTTTTTCGTTAAAAGTAAAAAAGTCAATAACTTTGTTTTAAATTATCACATATTTATAGTTCAATCATTCGTTTCAAAGGTATTGACGAGACCTTTCGAAATATACCCATCTTGAAAATCCCCCCCGGGGTACTTCCCCCAGGGGGGGGGGGAGCGATGCCCCACATGCACAAAATTTTTTCCTAACTAAATACTACTATTATCAATAATTCATATTAATTTTACAATCACAGGTTAAGAATAACTCTCATTATATACATTTATACGAAATTTTGTCCGATACTGCCATGTTAAAAATTTAGAAAAAATACGATCACAGGCGTCCCCTGTTGAGCGATTGATCCCCAAATCTAATCAGCACCAGTTTATGTCAGGGGCCAACTAAATACCAAATTTGGTTAAATTTCGTAAAAAAAAAAAAAAAAAAAAAAAAAAAAAAAACGATTTTTTTTTCTAAGTTTTTTTCGTTAAAAGTAAGAAACATTCGATAACTTTGTTTTAAATTATCACAGAGTTATAGTTCAACTATTCGTTTTAAAGGTATTGACGAGACCTTTCAAAAGATACCCATCTTGAAAATTTACTCCCCTCGAGGGGGGACTTCCCCCAGGGGGGTGTGGCGAGGCTCCTACACATACAAAATTTTTTTCACAGTTGACTATCTCTATTATAAATAATTCTGGTAAATTTCATAATGATTACTAAAATAGAATTCTCTTTATGCACATTTATACAAAATTTTGTCCTATATCACCATGTTAAAAATTGAGAAAAAGCGGGATGGCAACGCAACCTGTAAGACAATTTTTACCAAAATTTGATAGGCACTAACTTATGTCAAAGTGCAACTGCATACCAATTTGTATGAAATTCTGTGCAGTAGTTCCTGAGCTACAGTTGCCACAAATGTTTGTCACACACACACACAGAGACAGACAGACAGACATTTTCTAACTAGTATGTTGTGGCCCCCACAAGACTTTCTTCTATATTTACCTATACATATTCAATCAGTAACAATATTAAAAAAAAAAAAAAAAAAAAAAAAAAAAAAGTACGATTTTTTTTTTTTCTAAGTTTTTTTTTTTTTTTTTTTTTTTTTTTTTTGTTAAAAGTGAAACAAATCGATAACTTTGTTTTAAATTATCACAGATTTATAGTTCAACCATTCGTTTTAAAGGTATTGACGAGACCTTTCGAAAGATACCCATCTTGAAAATTTATCCCCCCGGGGGGGGAAGCGATGCCCCCCCATGCAGAATTTTTTTTTCCTAGTTACATACTACTATTATCAATAATTCATATTAATTTTACAATCACAAGTTTAAAACAACTCTAATTATGCACATTTATACGAATTTTTGTCCTATGCTGCCATGTTAAAAATTTGGATAAAATGCTATCACAGCGCCACCTGTTGAGCTATTGATCCCCAAACATAATCAGCACCAGTTTATGTCGGGGACCAACTAAATACCAAGTTTGGTTAAATTTCGTTAAAAAAAAAAAAAAAAAAAAATTGCGATATTTTTCTAAGTTTTTTTTTGTTAAAAGTTAAAAAAATCGATAGCTTTGGTTTAAATTATCACAGATTTATCGTTCAACCATTCGTTTTAAAGGTATTGACGAGATCTTTCGAAAAATACCCATCTTGAAATTTTGCCCCCCCGGGTGGGAACTTCCCCCCCCGGTGGGGGGGGGGGCAACCGATGCCCCCACATGCACAAAAATTTTTTCCTAGTTAACTACTACTATTATCAACCTGATCTTTCGAAAGATGCCCAATGTGAAAATTTACCCCCCCTGGGGGGTATTTTTCCCCTAGGGGGGGGAAGCGATGCCCCCCCATGCAGAAAATTTTTTTCCTAGTTACATACTACTATTATCAATAATTCATATTAATTTTACAATCACAAGTTTAAAACAAATCTTATTATGCACATTTATACGAATTTTTGTCCTATGCTGCCATGTTAAAAATTTAGATAAAATGCTATCACAGCGCCACCTGTTGAGCTATTGATCCCCAAACATAATCAGCACCAGTTTATGTCGGGGACCAACTAAATACCAAGTTTGGTTAAATTTCGTTAAAAAAAAAAAAAAAAAATGCGATATTTTTCTGTTTTTTTTTGTTAAAAGTTAAAAAAATCGATAACTTTGGTTTAAATTATCACAGATTTATCGTTCAACCATTCGTTTTAAAGGTATTGACGAGATCTTTCGAAAGATACCCATCTTGAAATTTTGCCCCCCCGGGTGGGAACTTCCCCCCCCGGGTGGGGGGGCAACCGATGCCCCCACATGCACAAAAATTTTTTTCAAAGTTAACTATTACTATTATCAACGAGACCTTTCGAAAGATACCCATCTTGAAAATTTACTTCCCCGGGGGGGGATTTTCCCCCCCAGGGGGGGGAACCGATGCCCCCCCAAGCACAAAATTTTTTTCCTAGCTAACTACTACTATTATCAATAATTCCTATTAATTTTACAATCACAAGTGTAAAATAACTCTCTTTATGCCCATTTATACGGAATTTTGTCCTATGCTGCCATGTTAAAAATTTGCATAAAATGCGATCACAACGCCACCTATTGAGCGAGTGATCCCAAAATCTAATCAGCACCAGTTTATGTCAGGGTGCAACTAAATACCAAGTTTGGTTAAATTTCATTCATTGGTTCGTGAGATACAGCGTCCACAAAAAAATGATACAGACAGACAGACAGACAGACAGACACACAGACAGACATTTTCTAAAAACTATTAATTCGTGTTCTCCATATCCCAAAACATGTAAATCCATCAAAAAGTGGACTTCGAAAATTTTCGCGAATCCAATACTTTCTCTATATTACATATAGAAGAAAGTAAAAATGGTCAAATCATGTTCTACATCTCTCAAAACGTGTAAATCCATCAAAAACCCGAGGTCGAAAATTTTTACGAATCCAAAGCTTTCTGCTATTGAATATAGAAGAATGTAAAAAAAAAAAACTACGAACGCAACAATAAATTTAATTTAGGTTTTTAACAGATTTAGGTGAATTTTTGAAATTTTATTAATAATGATTTCGAGTTTCGAGTACTCGTTTAAATATTGTGTCCAGCAAAGTGAACAATGCCTATTACAACTTATATATAAAACAAAATAATTTAGTGTTGTCTAAATAAAAGAAATGTAGTCATACGAAAGCATTGTCTAGTACAATTTTAAAAGTATACTAATTATTTGATTTCGTGAATATTGTCATTGATGATATTGTTTTTGGTTATCGTGATAATGATGATGATGATGATGATACTAACAATAATAAAAAATATCTGAGTTAAAAAAATATTAATTTGTTCAGTTGAAATAAAGTAATGAACTTTTTTCGGAATACTCCCATTCAAGATTTATGGATTTCTCATTTTCAATATTCATTTATATTATGCACGTTTTCTGTACTTTTCTAGTTTGCATTCTTCGTAAATATAAATCCTTTGATTGTTTTCACATATACCATAAAGTCCTACCTACATCTTCCTCAGTTTTAATTCTGATAAACAGGGTGTTTCATATCATAAATAACTAATATCATAGTTAGGTAAGGTAGCACATATAATTCGCTGCACTTAATATACGTACTTTATACTCTAGAGCGTCAGTTTAATTATTTTATATTAAATAATGTCAGTTTAGTTATTTTATAATATTTAGTCAATAAACGTGCAACGAACAGGTAAGATTCCACTTACCTGAATAAGGAGTGCAGCACTGGTGAATCAATTTAATCCTTCGGCTATACACCATCTTGATTCATAGTGAAGCAAGCCGAAAATAACCTTATGAATAATTTAAATCATTAATTCACATGTGTATATTGAATTGATTGATTGGAGGATTTTTTTTTCTTTTATGCACAGCTTTAATTTCTTGAGTAAAAAATACATATTTAATTTTAAGTGCGTAATATAATTTTAACAGCGTTTTCAAACGCCGTGCTAGATTAGATCTACATCTTATCATAAAAGCAGTATTACATCTATATTAAAGTGAAAGCGCACGAGAGAATTTTCATTGGAATAGCTGAGTAAACAGTTCTGGACTGTGATCAAAACTGGGAGCGTCACATTCCGTTTTACATCTGGACGGATTGTTCTTTCGAATAAGAAAAAGTTTTTAAAAGAGTTCTTGAATAAAATTCAAAATATCGAGCACACAAAAGTTATTACAGTTTTTCTGTTTTCCAACACCCCTACTTCACAGGTTTTTCAATGTTCAACCAGATTCAGTTCCTTTTGTAAGTTTTTTGAACGCCGGTCCTGGTAGGGGCTTTGTAAGTAAGTATGTCCTCAGTCATTCTGTTGCTTGGGACATATTCTAATCTGATTGTCCCTTCTTCATGTAATTCTCTAATTAAATGATATTTGACGTCCACGTGTTTGCTTCGCGCCTGATGTTTATCTGATTCAAACATCTTAATGGCTGATTGGTTATCATCATAAATGGTTACGGGTCTTATAGGTCTAAATCCAGATTTCTAATAATCGTAATAACCACAGAATCTCTTGTGCAGCACTTCCTGCGGAGATATATTCAGCCTCTGCAATTGATAGGCTGATACTTTTTTGTTTACGAGAAGACCAAATATTGGGTTTTTTTCCGATAAAGAATATATTTTCTTAAATGGATTTTCGGTCTTGGGGGTCGTTTGCATAATCTTCGGCAGAGTACGCAGTTAGTGTTGCTGGATTATTATTGTTATACAATAGTTTAAAATTAATAGTACTTTTGAGGCATTTTATTACTTTCTTAACAGTTTCCCAGTCAAATTTTCTTGGTATTTCATTATGACGAGATAAAAAATTGACGGCAGCACGAATATCTTTTCGGCTGACAGTGGCTATATATAGAAGTTCCCCTACTGCCTTTCTATAATCAGTATTATTGGGTAAATAATTCTCATTCTCATTATTTTTTAAGTAATTTGTATCTATAGGAGTATTAGTAGGCTTCGAATTTTCTAAATTGTTTAATCTTGTTTGACTGATCAATCAATAATGTGTTACCGTTTGGTCGTGTTATATTTATTCCCAGATAATTAGTAACGTTCCCAAGGTTAGTAATACTATATTCGCGCCTAAATTCTTCTATTATATTGTTTATATCATCTTTGGTTCCAGCAATTAGAATATCATCTACATACACTAGTATGTAGACTGTTTTGTTATTGGAGTATCTTTTGTATAGGCATTTGCCAGTGGAACTCTGTGTGAAATTCAATTTTGTTAATGTTTCATTAATTTTAGAGTTCCAAGCCCTGGCTGAGTGTTTCAGCCCGTAAATAGCTTTATCAAGTTTGCACACTTTGTGTTCTTCACCTGGATTTATGAATCCCTCGGGTTGGTGCATATAAATTGTTTCTTCGAGCTGACTGTGTAAAAACGCGGTTTTTACATCTAAGTGGTTTAATTCCAGATTTTTGTATAGTGCCATGACTAAAAAGGATCTAATTGTCGTATGAGACGCCACCGGGGTGAACGTCTCATCATAATCTACCCCGTACTTTTGGCTAAATCCTTTGGCTACTAGCCTGGCTTTATATTTTTGAATTTTACCCTTATCGTTATATTTCGCCTTAAATACCCATTTCGAGCCTAATATGTGTGTGTTAGGGGAAGGGTCTACCAATCCCCACGTATTATTTTCGTTTAGCGAAGTAATTTCATCTTTGGCTGCTTTTAGCCAATTTTCCCTTTCTATGGAATTTTCTATTTGTAATATTTCATGGAAGGTTTTGGGTTCGTTTACGTTCATAGTATTTGACAATAAAACAAATTTATCAGGTGGAACACCTTTGTTACCTCTTTCTGACCTTCTCGGAATTGTTTGATCTGTCATATCATGATTAATATCCTCAGTTTGATCTGATTCTTGATTTATTTCACTTAGTATCACAGGGAAGTTGTTTTTATGATCATTTGTTTCGCTAGAATTTTTTTCATTTATATCATTGCTTGTCTCTAACAGTTCCTCATCGATATACTGAAGATTGTTATTTTTTGTTTTTGTCTCTATAAACTTTACTGTTCTACAGATTCTAACATTATTATCTATATATACTCTATAACCTTTACTTCTAAGGTCATAACCAACATATATTTCTTCCTTTGCCCTGTTGTCAAGCTTCCCTCTAGTGGTTTTGTGAGTATACACATATGCCTTACAACTAAATGATTTTATATGCGAGAGATTTGGTTTATTTTCATTCCATTTTTCATATGGTGTTCTATCGCATGCACTTGTCGGCAATCTATTCTGTAGATAATTAGCAGTCATAAGGGCTTCACCCCAAAATTTATTTGGCAAACCGCTCTGTCTAAACAAACATCTGGTAATTTCGTCCAATGTTCTATGTATTTTTTCTCTCCGCCACGCCATTTTGAGGAGAACAATGCGGTATTATTAATTAGTGTTCGATTCCTTCATTTGCGAGAAAGTTTTCAAATTCATTGCTTGTATACTCTCCGCCATTATCGGTACGCAATATTTTTATTTTTCTGCCAAACTTGTTTAAAGTCAATGCATAATATTGTTTAAATTTATCAAACACCTCACTTTTATTTCGCAATAAGTATGTAAATGTAAAACGGCTATAATCATCTATAAATGTTAGAAAATAATTTTTCCCTCCTATTGTGGAAGTTTGAAAAGGTCCGCAAACATCTGAAACAACTTGATCTAATGGTTTTTCTGCCCTGAAAGTTGCCCTTTTCGGATATGTTTCATCCTCCAATTTTGAAATGATACAGGTTTCGCTTTCTATGTTGTATTTACATTTATTTAACTCAATTCCAGTTGCCATATTTTTGTCGGGTTCATCCTTCCGAATTTTTAATTAAGTTTAATTAAGTTTATTTAAGTTTAATTAAGTTTATTTTTAATTAAGTTTAACAATCTTTTAAAATACCATAATTACTTGCCTAAAATAAGAGTAAGAAAATGAAAAATAGTAAAACAAACTCACCAATTAGAAGATCAAACTAAAAAATCTTTAATTAGCGACGAATAACGTAGAACCTGTACAAACTGCTACACAAAACATAAAATTCAATACATAGTTACGCAAAATATTTCATTGAATTTTCTTATTTACAGAACGAAGTCTGATCGACGAGAAGTTTTCTCTATTTCATTTAAAATGTCTTCTACTGTTGGTGTATTGTTTGGGTCACTCCTTCAAATACAATACTTCAATGGTCACCCCCTTTCCCATATGGTCAACCCCTCTTGTCCTTGAGTATGAACTCGTAAAGGTGAAATCCTTTCAGAGAATTGTTTTCAGGGGAAACATGTTTCGCGCCGCGCAAATGAAGTGGTTTAGTTATTTTCAGGAGTGTTTATCGCAGAGTGTTTAACATGGGCAATTTGTGTATCCTCTATAGATAAATTCATTATGGCGTGCGCTTTACGATCTTTAGATCGCCATTCGTCAGTTAACGGTTCTGGGGGCGCTTCAATAATAACCTGGAAGAGATCCTCCTTCGTGAGGAGCATCTCTACCAAAAACTTTCAGCTATCGTAGTTGCTTGAATCCAGTTTTTCTATGAGAATAGTCTCTTTTCCGCATGCTGACATTTTTGTTATTTTATTTTATTTTATCAAAATATACTATTATATACTATATATACTATATATATTTACTCTTGGAAAAATTCAAATAGTATTTAAAGAGAGCAAGTTTACTAATTATATATGAATATCAGTTGTGTTTTTTTTTTTTTTTTTTTTTTTTTTTTTTTTGCGTCGATGTTTGCTTATAAGCATATAAATGTTATATAGACATGCTGATTTTCATTTCATCATACATACATTGTTTATATAGGTATCATTACACACAAATTAATTATATTTTTCTTTTTCTTTTGCAATATAAATTATTTGCATTATTATTTTATTATTCACCATGCTGATATATTTCGATAATCATTCCTTTTTTTTTTTCGCTCTATATTATACGATTATTTAAGAGACTGGTTCAGTCTCATGATCTATTATAAATAACTAATATTATAGTTAGGTAAGGTAGCACATAGTATTCGCTGATATTAATATACGTACTTTATACTCTAGAGCATCAGTTTAATTATTTTATATTAAATAATGTCAGTTTAGTTATTTTATAATATTTAGTCAATAAACATGCAATGAACAGGTAAGATTCCACTTACCTGAATAAGGAGTGCAGCACTGGTGAATCAATTTAATCCTTCGGCTATACACCATCTTGATTCATAGTGAAGCAAGCCGAAAACAAACTTATGAATAATTTAAATCATTACTTCATATGTGTATATTGAATTGATTGATTGGAGGATTTTTTTTTCTTTTATGCACAGCTTTAATTTCTTGAGTAAAGAATACATATTTAATTTTAAGTGCGTAATATAATTGTAACAGCGTTTTCAAACGCCCTGCTAGATTAGATCTACATCTTATCATAAAAGCAGTATTACATCTATATTAAAGTGAAAGCGCACGAGAGAGTTTTCATTAGAATAGCTGAGTTAACAGTTCTGGGCTGTGATCAAAACTGGGAGCGGCACATTCCGCTTTACATCTGGATGGATTGTTCTTTTTAATAAGAAAATGTTTTTAAAAGAGTTCTTGAGTAAAATTGAAAATATCGGGCACACAAAAGTTATTACAGCTTTTCTGTTTTCCTACATTTCAAAACTCATGGGCAAAAATTTAAGGGGTGGTAGAAAATATCTAAACAAGCTATTTTCACCATACAATGTACGGGCGGAGACCAAGCGGCGACCGCTAGAGGGCGCTGTAATGTAAAGTATAAACCCGCATTTTCTTTCACGTCGTCATTTCTACCGTAGATTTCAGCAGGCATAGCGACACACAGTAATCAGGAAAAGGTGGACGTGCATTTTATGTATGGTCTAGCGAATGAGAAAGCTCTGAAAGCCGCAAGACTGTACAGACAGCAAGACTGCACAGGCGCACGTGTCAGACCGAAAAATGTTCTAGCAATTGCATCGGTGCTTGTGTGAAGTGGGATCCTTTGTCAGCGGCGTGCATAATACAGGACATGACAGGAGTGTGCGGACGGGACTGTTGCAGACACAGTCGCTCCAACATTTTCCGTTCTGGCATGTATCTTCTCGGGAAACGCTGCCTGTACAGTCTTGCGGCTTCCAGAGCATTCCCATTTGCCAGACCATACATAAAATTGATGTCCGCTTTTTCCCGGTTACTGTGTGTTGCCATGCCTGCTGAAATATATGGTATAAATGTCGATGTGTAAGAAAACGTGCGCTTTACACTTTCCATTACAGCGCCCTCTCACTGTCACCGCTCGCTCTCCCCCAATGCATTGTAATGTGAAATTGGCCTGTTTAGATGTTTTCTACCACCCCTTAAATTTTTGTCCATGAGTTTTGAAACACCCTGTATGTGAAGTACCTTCCTATTTTAAAATTAAATAAATATAGTCTCCAGATTTGTATCTATGTATGTTGTTAATATGTAGTTTCTTTTATGTTATTAAATTTTTACTAAATTATTTATTTTACAATGTTTCTGACAGTCTTTTAGATTGCGATAAGAACAAATATATTTCATTCTTTTGAAATCGTAAATACATCCTACCTGTTTTTCCTGCATGCATTTCTGTTTAATCTTTATTTATTTATTTGTTTTGTAATTTTCTGGTTTTCTTTTAGAACTTTCTTTTTCTTTCTTTCTTTTCTTTTCTTTTTCTTTTCTTTTTTTTTTTTTTTTTTTTTTAAGAATTTATTTTCAAAGAGCTCATTTTTAGTTAAACTCCTTCTTTGGTGCAAAATGCTAAACCTTACTCCATAAATATACAGACTGTAGACCTGGTAAAACAAAAAAATAATATTTCTTCTTTTTGTATATTATTAGATTATTCAAAGGAATCGTTTGCATTTATTTTGTTATTAAATACTTTCTGATCATGTGCGATTGTAAACTCTCAAACCCATTTAATACTTATTATCCGAATTTGATTAATGATAGCATTTTAGTTGATGAGTTCGCAAGTTTGTGAGAATATTTGTATAAGGAAATGTATGGCTGTCAAGTATATATATATATATATATATATATATATATATATATATATATATATATATATGCTAGCTTTTCGTACCATTTCCTACACTATTAAGAGGTTGATTAGAAAGACATTAATTGTATACTCTTTAAGTATTTTTTAATATTCAAAAAAAAAAAAAAAAAAAAAAAATCAATATTCTGCTTTTTATACGTAAATAAGATAAATAATTTAACCTTATTTCAAATAAATATTGGTTCGTAATATACATAAATATAATTTTTGCAGAATTAATAAAATATTTCATAAATTTCTTCGTATCGCAATATACGATAGGAAAACGTTACGAAATACACATAAAATTGTATTGAGCTACTAAAAAAATATATAACAAATATAGTGATAAGTTATCCGAATGAATACTTAGAAAATTATTGAAAAACTGGCTATTTCTGTAGTAATTAAAACGGTTGCATTTGTCTATTTCAAGTACTATTTCAAAATATCGATAAAATTGTTTCCTATAAAACATAGAATAAACAGTCTTGGAATATTTTGACAGAGAAGGCTCTTACTTTGATTGGAGACTTCCTTTTGTCATTGTGCGCTTTTGTTTTCCATTATTTTTCAAGATAGCTGAGTAAGATTACTTTAAGATTACCTCATTTCTCATAGTTACAAAACACTTAAATTTATTTTCTCAAGTTTTCCATTATAGAATAACTTCATGTATAAAAGTTTGTTTTTGTTTACGCTATTTAATTAAATAAATATCCTTTTCAATGTTTCTCAAATATGCTTACTATACAAACATTAATAGTTGGTTTTCTATATATATTCATGTATTTTTTTTTTTTTTTTAAGCAAACTTACGTAAAAGTTTCAGTATAAAACAGCTTTTAAGGTTTTAGACTTAATAAATTTTAATGATCAGACTTTTGTGCATATATAAGCAGTTAAACTATTATTTGAAGTTTATTTTCATGAAATATATATGCGATAGTTTTATTTAGGAAATATTTTTTTTTTCTTTCGTGCAAATATGTGGAAATTTATAATCCTATAGTATTACATCAAATTTAATGTTGATTTCTGAGAAATAGACCTATGGCAATCACATAATATATTTATATTCATATTTGTATCTATATCTATATGTAATGGAAAATTTGCCATTATGATAACTTCTGAAAGCGTGAATCAGTTTCAATCAAAATTGTACAGTAGTCAACCATCTGATATCTAAGATAATCCAAAAAAAAAAAAAAAAATGTTGGCTTGGTTAGCTGTTTTAATTGTCTCGTCATTGTGTTTCCAAGTGATGACAACTTGAAATTTCAATCGCAGGTAAGGGCGGAGATTATGAACAGACTTCCTGAATAATTCTTAAATGATTTAGTGTATTCAGTCGTGACCGAAGCTAAAAAACTTTATAGATCGTTATCACAACTGACTGAAAAACTGAAGAACAATTATAATGTTGAATACATTTACATTGTGATTAGAGATACGCCTTGATTGGATTTACAAAATTTTGTTATTAAGTACATACGAAAACAACTTTACAGGAGTTTCTACTATTAGGTCTTGTTGTATGGTCTGTTTAATTTTACAAGACAGGTTATTGATTTTTTAACATAAATTTATAATTATTTTATTTATACCTTCACATCAGCAAAGAGTTGCGCTAGAATGGTCAGATTCTCTCTCAAAGCTGCTTGATACTTCATTTATAAATTTTACAAAAATAGCAAACTGAAAGAAGGAGAAGAAAAGGAGTTAGTAAGTGTAGAGAAAGGAAAATGTTTGTGATTTTTAAATAAAAATGAATAGAACTTTGTCGTTTTTAATACAGATAACCCAAATTGTAATTCAACTTCAACATAAGATCTAATGACAGAGAAGAGGCGTTTTTAAAAAGTAAGTCGCTGTAGAAAATGAAATTAATGTAAATATTTATATATTCATTTATTTGCCTTTTTTGTTTTTGATTCAGTAGTAATAAACTGTGCTGCATGATTAATTTCAACCACGGTTGAAGCAAATGGCATTATTTTTCTTAAGATGAAATGATGATCTGACAACTGAGTCTTGAAAGTAGTGTAGCAATGTAGATAATTTTCCAAACATACAAAACTGGGAATTTATTTTTCCTAAATTGAATAAATATGTTTGAAAAGGTCTATTATTTGACAAAAGAATGAACCAGCCATCGACTACCCAAATTATTTTTGCGTTTTATTTTTGGAATACGATTGTGCGCATAATGTTCTTGAGCATATGTGTCCCATAATATTTGGCAGTATTATAGTACATGTTATTAAAATTCAAATTTTATATGTAGAAGGCTGTTACACTGAGAAATAAAATATACCGCCTTCCTCTAGAATGAATAAGTGGCCTTTTTCTAAGTCCCTTAACTAGAAATATAGATTTCCGATCTATGCGCATAAGGCACGCAAATAAACTGAATAGACGAAATTATCGAGAATTTCTAGTGTACACATTTCTAGATGGGGAAACAATATTCTGAATACACTAAATATTCTGAATCGTTTGTATTGCGAGAAATTCTCGCTTGATTTTCTAGAAGCCATTTCGTAAAACAATATCGCTAATCATAGCAATTTATATCATTTCACGCCCCGATCGAAGCATCAGAACCTTATAGAATGATAAATTAAGTGAAATATTAAATTAAAACAAAGATTAAATAAAATCTTCATGGAAACCAAAGAGAAAACGAGAAAGAAGCATTGTGATCACATATAAAACAATTAATACAAACTGGAGAAAAGGATGATGCCAAAACAAAAATTGAAATTAAAAATAAAAGCTTTACAGAAATCGATTAATCGAATAAACTTCAGAGCATTTTCATTAAAAATAAAATACACAGAGTAAATATTAAATGAGAATGTTAAAATATATTTTAAAGTTAATTAAATTTTAAACTAGTAGAGTTAAAATAAATCGTACATAAAACATTAATCCTTAAATCGTTTAAGGAAAGGACTAAAGAATGAATGCATAAGACAGCAGTGAGCAAACGCCATCTATCGGTTAGCTGTATAAACAATAAGTCAGTTAAATTATTTCAGGAGAAAAAGCCAATGCAGTAAGGAGTGTAATTAAGAAGTATTGACTGCAAGATTAAGAAAATTTTTAGCACCAATCAAATAATAAGAGTTATGAATATTGGAACATGCTAAAGTTAAACCTAAAATAATTAAGCTAAGAATTGAACTTATTAACATTAACCCAAAATTAATTAAACTTGAAGTCAAAGTATTAAGAAGAATTAAAATCAAAGTATTAAGAAGAATTAAAATCAAAGTATTAAGAAGAATTAAATGTTAAAATGTAAAAAGACTCAATCACAAGCAATAATGCCAAAGAGCACACATATATGGATAGGCATTATAAGGCAGTCTTCAATAATTAAAATTATAATTTTAAAGATCATTTTTTTTATTAATATGGATTGATTGTTCAAACTTAACAAGGGAAGCCTCTAGTAGCCAGATGCATACAATTAAATTTAACGATAAAATAGTTCAAATTTCATAGTATCAACCAGAAAAAATAAGAAGAATGTAACTTGCAGTAACCCCCCATTTTTTTTTTTTTTTTTTTTATAATTTTATTCAACATCAAACCCTCCCAACCAACCAGCCAAAAAACACCACCCATCCTCCTTAATCAAACATCTACTCACCCATCCACCATATTTTTTTTTTAATCAACCTTAGTAGTTTTTTTGTGTGTGTGTTAGACAGAGACCCTTAATGATAAACAATTAAATAAATAAATTTTTGGGGATAACCCATTTCTGTAGCAGCATTAATTATGTGAGAGATATTTTTGTTTTTAAACCTATATGAACAAAGATTATGCATACGAAAGAGGTGATTGAGAATGATATTTCTGTAAACAGAGCTATGAAGACAAGAAGTAAAGTGTGTAAATAAATTTACTTTGAAACTATAATCTTGTCTTTGGTCATACAGATCAGTATAAATTTTACTACCGTCAAGTTTAAGTTTTAAATCTAAGAAACTAATACAGTTATTGTTGAGAAGATTATGAGTTAAGGTAAGGTGAGAAGGATATTCAAATTTGAATAAATTAGGGGAACAATTATTGACATAAAAAATTATGTCATCAATGTATCGGTAAAAATAGACATTTTCAATACATAATCCCTGTTCATAATGGTAAAGGTATAAGTCAGCTAACATACTCGAGCTACATCCTCCTTGTGGAATACCGAACATTTGAATATAGATCTTATTACAGTGTAGAATGTAATTTTTATGAACAATAAAATTTAAAAGTGTCTTAAATGATGTTGCCGAAAAGCATTTTGGTAAAGAGATTTGACTTTTAAATTTTTTAAAAAGGTTAAAGATGATATGATGAAGATCTGTTAAATTAATATTAAACAGATCAGCAAAATCATAAGTCATGATATCAGTAACATTGTTCATAGATAAGACATTAGCTTTAAGTTGATAACTATTTTTAAGGCAAAAGAAATTTTTTTATTTACTAATTAAGTCATAGATTTGTTTGAGAATATCAAGGAGAATTTTGTTAGCGTTATTGTTGTAAGTATTACACCCTACAGTGACTGTTCTAAATTTAATAGGATTTTTGTGAAATTTAGGGATAAGTACAATATAAGATACAATAATATTTAAAATTATTAAATGGAAGCTTTAGCAATTTATAAAAGCAGTGAATTTTGCGGTTATTGATTTTAAGATCATTATTGGTAAGATGAAAGTTAGGACTCATAGATATGGATGAACTGAGTAAAGAAAGATAATAATGTTTACAGATTATAGCATAATTATTAGGAGATTTATCTACATAAGTAATAACAAAGTTTTGTTGCAATTCTTTGATAGATTTAAAGAGCTTTGATTCATTACAATGTGTGAGATTTGATCGATGTTGAATTAATTCAGCTTTAAGTTTTGAAATCACTAAATATTTCTATTGATTGAAATATTCAATAGGTTTATTATAAGATATGGAGAGTTTATAAATAAACAAATCAATATCATATTAAAACTGTTGTAGAATCTGTGAAATATTTAATCTATAAATTTCTTTAAATTAGAGTCATTAATAATAATAAGATCACCAGTGATAATATGTTCATGGTATATATATATAAAAGAAAAAGCAATTATTTTAACCTGATGATAACTTAGAAATGGTTTGAGTTATTTTTTGGATTACTTCAATATTTTAAGTTATTTGGAGACGAAAAAATAAGGTTTGGTCTATTATTCTGAAATATGTAAGAATTTTAACTGACTTTCTGACGGAACGACAATCTTAATTCAAAGACAGATAGGCGTTTTAAGTTTCGGTTACCAATTTGAATCAACTGTCTATCACAGTGTGATATTTTTCATGAGTTTGAGCACAGTTCATAATATAATTTAGTGCTTCTGAAACACTACCAAAAAATAAAAGGAGAAAAAATAATACAAAATACATAAAAGTTTAAGCTTAATCAACATAGAAGGATTTTATAAGAATCGCACCCTTCTTCTTCGCATTTGAAAACAACAATAATCTTCGAAATCTAAAAATGGCAAATCAAAAGTATTGTTTTAGAAAATTTGGATGTTTTAATCAAGAGAAATGGCCTCACAAAAGTCAACGTCATTAAAGCATTGGTCCACTTCCGACCCTTATGTGAGCAGTTATTCGGCTTGGCATTAATTGATAGATTTGGCAGATATTCTCCGGCAAGATATCATACCAAATTCCGTCCTATTGGTGTGCTAGATTGGCAAAATCGCGAGCTGGTTGTAAGACCCTTTTCATGATGCTCCAAACGTCCTCAGTAGGAGAGAGATCCGGCGACTTTACTGACCAAAATAATGCTAAATAAGCAGGAAAACAAGCAGTAGAATATATCTGTGTGCGTGGGCGAGCATTATCATTGTGAAATATACGGTCAGGCTTGCATGATATGAAGAGAAACACAACGGGACGTGGAATGTCTTCAACGTACCGTTGTGCTGTAAAAATGCCCCGGATGACAACCAAAAGGGTCCTGCTATGAAATGAAATAACATTCCAGACAATCACTCCTAGTTATCAGGCCGTATAGTTGGCGACAGTCGGGTTGGAATCCCCCCTTTTTTTCTGGGCGTCTCCAGAAGTGTCTTCGCTGGTCGTCGGGTCTCAAATCGGAGATAGACTCTTCACTTAAGACAATTCTACTCCATTCAATGACATTCCAGTCCGAACGATCCTGATATCAGGGCAAACGTACTTGTCGGTATACAAAACTTAATAGTAGTCCGCACAAGGGGCTCCGTGAGCTCAGCCCCATTACTCTGATCCACCTATTAATGGTCTTTGAAGTCACTGAAGTACCAGTTGCACGTAGGATCGATGATAATGATGAATTTTTCGCTTTAAGCACCGCTCTGACGAGTGATCGGTTCTCACGTTCTGTCCCCTCTGTAGGCCGACTGCTTCCTCCCTGACGCTGTGTTCGGCCATGTTTCACCCATTCCTGTCAATATCATATAGTAGTGGCATCGCTCCTATCCAACTCTCAAACAATTCGCAGATTAAACCAACTGGCTTCTTTAACACACCTCTCTCAAATGCTGTCATCTGCGCACATTGTTTGCGCACCTGTATGCGAGGCATAGTTGTTGTCTATCTGAGTAGACGGAAGGATATTCTCGAAGAATTTATGACCTGGAATCAAAATTTCTCATTTTTAATATTCTGTCAGTTGCGCAGTTAAGATACGCTGCAGCGTCACATGCTCCTTCAATAACAGCCAAATTTTAAACTTTTGCATTTTTCGTCGAAACCTGTATGCATGTCGATTTGTGTACAGTTTGCATTACTCCTTCTTGGTGCGCCGTTTTTTCTTTTTTTTTTCTTTTTTTTCTTTTTTTTTTTTTTTTTTTGTTATAGAGTGTAGTTCAACATTTCACCAAAATAATGGTGCTAAATAGGCATTTTGAACTGAAACCAATATTTGGTGCAAAGATTCTCCATTTCAGTAGAACTACTACTGTAATGGCGCCACTAAAATGATGAAACTTTGCACCGAAAATATTGGCTTTAGTTAATTGGAACAGTTTTTCCGGTGTAATGAACGATTTTATTTTTTAAATTGAAGAAAGTCAGGTGCAATTTTTTTTTCCAATAAATGAATGTGAACCAAAGTTTACACAAGTGTGTATAGTTAGTCTGTCTGTTTATATGGACAATTTGGTTTAACATAAAATAGGCATCTTGAGTTTAATAGATTCTGTTTCGAGTAAAATGTTAAATTATCTTTTAAACAAATTTCAAACGGCTTAAATTATTTTCTCATTTATAGGATAGTTATATTATTATCCCTTTATGTACCAGCCGTGACAATTTTTATGAAATCTCTTATTTGAGTTTTCCTTGAAGAAATAGTTTAATATTCATATATCCATCGAAACTATATTTGTAACTAAAGAAATAACATTTGTAACAATTTTCGCAGATTTTTTTTTCTGTCTACTTTCTGAGTTCAGTTCTATTCACCTGACCGCCACTGACGGATATAACCACTCAGATCTGTTCTTTTTTCCACAATTCACTTATAATTAAAAATTATGAAATTATGGATTTTTTTTTTTTTTTTTTCAAGTTTTAAGTTCGTAAATACTAGTTATAAGGATTAATGTATGCAAGCAGTTAAATTTTTAATCTCAAGTTGAAAAAAATATTAATTTAATGTATTGCAAAAATTATGCAGTGAAAACAACATTACAATTTTGCCCTTTTCGAAGGGTATCTGACAGCTATAATGGATAACTGTCAAACACGATTTCAAAATCCTTTGAATTTAAAGCTGTGGGGGTGTTCCAATTATATTTATTTATTTATATTTGTAATACAGCAACTGCAAATTTCCTGACTGTATAACAGCGTTGTAGATTTGATAATTATTTATAATGATGTGATTTAGGGTTACATACAAACGGAACGCTTGCAACTTCGATGACGTAAATTTTGTAAGTTTTTTGCAAATACAGTCGGCAGTAAAAGTACCCGAGCAGTAGAAAAAATTACTATTAAAAAAAAAAAAATACACTTAATGCAGTTTTGTTAAATAAATCTTTGTCGAATCCTGTGCTCAGTCAGTCTAAGAACAGGATTCGAAGGATTTATTTAACAAAACAGTGTTAAGTTTTTTTTTTTTTTTTTTGGAATTTTTGTTGGTGCTCGGAATCTTTTGTGCCAACTGTAGTCATACGTTTGGGACGCTTGCAAACGGCTTTGCAACCGGAAGTGTTTCATTTGTTTGTACCCCATAGTATATTGTACTTGTATGATTTTTCTAAGATTTTCCAAAAGATGGGGAATAGCATGATTGAATGATAGGAATTAGCTGCATATAAAGGTTTATATCTTTAAAAATACACAAATTTTCCAATCTTCTCTCTTTTGAAAAGTAACTTGGTTTTAATACTAGCTCATATCAAGGAATTAAACCAGTTTATTTATAAACTAGATCTGATGTCTTGTTTCAAAATGGTGGTCACGGGAAATCAAACGGCCACACGAATATTTGTCGTCATGATAACTACCAGAATAATAAATCAGTTCAATACAAATTTGGACATAAGGCATTGTGCTTAACTTAGAAATATCATTGTGGAATTCGTGGACCAATCTGATCGTTCATTTTAATTCAAAATTGACGCCTGGTTTAATTATCAGACAAACATAAAAAAAAAAAAAAAAAAAAAAAAACGCATTTATATACAGTCGTTAACAAAAGTGCCCGAACACTAGCAAAAATTCCTATGTAAAAAAAGTACACTCCATAGGGTTTTGTTAAATAAATCCTTATCGAATCATATTCTTACACTGACTTAGAACAGGATTCAACAAGGATTTATTTAACAAAACAGTTTGAAGTGTACTTTTTTTTACATAGGAATTTTTGCTAGTGTTCGGACACTTTTGTTACCGACTGTACTGAATTGCTTGCAACTCAGTATGCACATAGCCTGTATTCATGTTTATATTTTGGAATTATGTCAACTGCATAAAAGTATATAATATAATTTATATATATATATATATATATATAATTAAAATCCAAAATGGATTAGTTTTTTAATGGCGGTGTTCCTTCCTGCTGATAAAGAAGACTCATCTTTGTTGAAATTTTGGCTTGAATGGTGTTCAAGTTAACCTTTTTTTCGTTTATTAACACTATTCAAATGATTTGTTTTGGTTTTTTATACATTCCCCTTTCATTTTCCCTTATCATAATTTAAATTTATATATATATATATATATATATATAAACATACATAAATGATAGTTATCGTAATAAAAAAGTAAAATGTAAAAACATTCAAAACAAATTATTTGAGGAGTGTTAATAAACAAGAAAAAGGTTAATTTCAACAATTTTCAAGCCAAAATTTCAACAAAGCTGTGTCTTCTTCATCAGCAGGAGGGAACACAGCCATTCAAAAACTAATTCATTTTGAATTGAAATTATATATATATAAATTAAATTCAAAATATTCAAAATAAAGTATATATATTCAAATATAATGAAATTTGAATTTACACACACACACACATATATATAAGAGTTAGGCCTAAAAGTAGCAAATCTAAAATATATGAATGTTCATATCCTTTTTAATGTTGAAAGAGCAGCATTGACATGCATGAATAACACTACAAATACTTATTTATCTATATACACCAAATAAAATTATAATTAATAACTAGCTGTACCCTGCCACGCTTCGCTGTGGCATATTGTGGTTGCATGGATGAGAAATGAGGAACAAAACAAATCATACGTTTCGTAGAAATTTAATTTTGCAATACTTGTGGATATGCAATTTTTTTTGTTCCGTTGTCTGCGAAGATATAAAGGCTATGTGGTGTGTGGACACGGGTACACGCAACATACAGTTGTCCATGTAAGAAACAATCCGCATCTAAATCTAAACCACACATTTCTAAAGATTGACCTTGAGATTTATTGATTCTGATTGCAAACGCTAATCGAATTGAAAATTGCAATCTTTTAAATTTAAATGGTGTATCGGTTGGTATCATGGGAATTTGAGGAATGAGGACATCTTCGACTTATAAAGGGCCCATTAAAATCGTTGCATCCACTACGTTGTTCAATAATTTCTTAACTGTGAGTCGCGTGCCGTTGCTGAGATTTGGTTGATTAATATTCTGCAAAATGGTAATAGGCACACCTGTTTTCAATTTTAATATTTGTGGTGGCATCCCTGGTAGATCAAGTGAGTTCAAAATTCCGTAGGTTAATTAACTACTTCATCTGATTCCACAATGGTATCTATCGGCTTATATGTAATTTCCTCACTTTGAAATCTGGATTGAATAACATTATTAAGTTGATAGGCATCTTTATTCTTCGCGGCAAGGACAGCTGGTTCACTGAGCCAATCATGATTCCTGTAATTAATTTGAACATTAGGAAATACTTTTTCGATCAGTTCTTCTTTCGAGGTTACTAATTTACAAAAGTTATCAGGAAATGATATTCGTCTTGACGTCTCATTGACTGTCAGCTGTCCGTTCCCAATGTACAGTAACTGCCATGAGAATACCTCGGATGATTTATTGTTCTGCAGCTGGACACGCATATTCGTGGTTAACTGCAATGTACTTACGTGTCGCCACAATGTTGAATATTTCAGGCAAACAATTATTTCGTCCGCTTATGTCGACCGAGAAATTACAGGCAATGCTTGCCTAAAATCTCCTACCAGCAAAATCAATGCATTCCCGAATGGCTGAATGTTTTCATGCAAATCTCGCAACGATCGATCAAGAGCTTCAAGCGATTTTTTATGTGCCATCGTGCATTCGTCCCAAACAACGATTTTACATTTTTATAATACTTTTCAATTACCAGATGCTTTGGAAATATTCCACGTGGAAGTCTCGATAACTTGCATATTCAATGGCCACTTCAAAGCTGAATGAGCAGTTCTTCCTTCTGGTAACAATGTCGCAGCTATTCCATACGAAGCGAGAGCTAAGACTATGTCATTTTTTGATCGAACCGTTGCCAGAATCAATCTGATAAGTAATGTTATCCCAGTTCCTCCTGGCACACCCAAGAAGAAGGTTTCCCCAACACCATCATTTATCATTTGCATTATGCGATCATAGATGACCTTCTGTTTACGCGTTAATTTGGGAATGATTGATTGGACGGACTGGAGATCACCGGTGTTGTATCTCTGTTCACGGCACTGTTATAAAGTTTCTTGACGCAGTGATCGTGCATAATAGAGATATCTGCAAGAGAAGTTGAATTGACAATATTTCAAGAAGAAGTCCAGTTGCAGTCATCAGGAAGTCTTTATTTTGTGAAAAGTCTTTTAAAACAACATCAAGGATAATTATTCTTAGAATCTTAAAATACATAGCGTTGGTCATTATAATACAAATTCAATAACCCTAGTGAAACGTTGAGATTGTCGCGTAAGATGGGGGAGATAGCGAGCGTAATTACGTCGTTACTATACTATGATCTGGAGCAGTTCTGTGTTCCTTACACTAGAACAGATCCGAGATGTCTGAAGAAAAAGAGCCAAATTATAGAAAAAAACAGCCAAAAGAATGCCAAGCTATTTCTTTGTCTTTACAATATATTAATAATAAATTTTGAATATAAAAAAGTCGTTACATCGATTTGGCATAAAAAGCATCGCCAGGTATGAGACATCTTTAACGTACGAAAAACAACCCCTTTGCTAGACGCCAGTTGGTCGGTGAAAATCCATTATAAATCTATTTTTAGAACTATAATGACCTGCTTGAAATAATAATAGCTTTTAATGTAAATATGAGGGTAATAATATAAACTGAAATGATTGTTTTTTATTTTATTAATAGCTATTTATGCTAGGAATATGCTGATAACGAATTTTAAATTACCCTCTCAAAAATAAATAATTATAGCTAAATTGATTTACTTCCTTCGGGGAATGAGTATAAACACAATTATTTTTACAAACCCCGATATAAAAATTGCTTTATATTATTCCGAGAGCAATGTGTTTGTAACAATAAAAGAACAAAGAAACACTATTTCATGAAAGATTTTGATTTGTAAATAAAACGGGAAATTCTATATAATTAATTAGTTGAATTACATAAATTTAAAAAGATTTTTTTTATATTATCTATATTAATCCCTCCTTTTGTTACATATATTAAATTGGAATAAATAAATAAACTTTTAAGAACATATGTGTGAACACTCACACATCGAAAAAAGGTCTTTTATCCAGAAAACTAATACATTGTTTCTGTAAGTCAACAGGTGACAAAGTAATGTCACCAAAGCAATAAATGCACACTACATATACATCTATTTTCTCCTTTTCATTTAACAATTCTTGGAATTTTTCTTTAGTTAAATTCATAAAACAATAAACTTCTTCTTTAGGCCTTTTGAAATTTTCTGTACTAAAAGTGTAGATAGTTACTTTAGTTTCACCTAAATCTAAGCATCATCCTAGAGTCTTTGAAAGTTTTTTAAAACCTAAAGCGTGACTTTGAAGCTTTCCCATGGTAAAGTTTAAGCAGCAACTTCTGAAAAATATTTAACAAATTATATATAGGATTAAATCATGCCCCTCTCCCCCATGTCGACCAATCTCAACTCTTGGTGCTTTGGCACCAATTTATGTTATAAAGTTTCTTGACGCAGTGATCGTGCATAATAGAGATATCTGCAAGAGAAGTTGAATTAACAATATTTCAAGAAGAAGTCCAATTGCAGTCATCAGGAAGTCTTTATTTTGTGAAAAGTCTTTTAAAACAACATCAAGGATAATTATTCTTAGAATCTTAAAATACATAGCGTTGGTCATTATAATACAAATTCAATAACCCTAGTGAAACGTTGAGATTGTCGCGTAAGATGGGGGAGAGAGCGAACGTAATTACGTCGTTACTATACTATGATCTGGAGCAGTTCTGTGTTCCTTACACTAGAACAGATCCGAGATGTCTGAAGAAAAAGAGCCAAATTTTAGAAAAAAACAGCCAAAAGAATGCCAAGCTATTTCTTTGTCTTTACAATATATTAATACTAAATTTTGAATATAAAAATGTCGTTACATCGATTTGGCATAAAAAGCATCGCCAGGTATGAGTCATCTTTAACGTACGAAAAACAACCCCTTTGCTAGACGCCAGTTGGTCGGTGAAAATCCATTATAAATCTATTTTTAGAACTATAATGACCTGCTTGAAATAATAATAGCTTTTAATGTAAATATGAGGGTAATAATATAAACTGAAATGATTGTTTTTTATTTTATTAATAGCTATTTATGCTAGGAATATGCTAATAACGAATTTTAAATTACCCTCTCAAAAATAAATAATTATAGCTAAATTGATTTACTTCCTTCGGGGAATGAGTATAAACACAATTATTTTCACAAACCCCGATATAAAAATTGCTTTATATTATTCCGAGAGCAATGTGTTTGCAACAATAAAAGAACAAAGAAACACTATTTCATGAAAGATTTTGATTTGTAAATAAAACGGGAAATTCTATATAATTAATTAGTTGAATTACATAAATTTAAAAATATTTTTTTATATTATCTATTAAAATCTTTTTATATTATTTATCCCTCCTTTTGTTACATATATTAAATTTGAATAAATAAATAAACTTTTAAGAACATATGTGTGAACACTCACACAGGCACAAATTCAAATCAAATGATGCAATCACAGTTCGGGTGGGTGCTGACATTCCCAATTGACTAAGAACTTTATTTGCAATAGCTAAGCACTTGTCTTCAATATTTATCAATGTTTCGTTGGTAATATTGGCATTTTCTAGGTGTACTCTATGAAAAATATCCTTAGCCATATGCGATCGTCATCTTTCCCATAACTCTGTGAGAGATGAAGGGAAACAAGCTGTCAATATAATTGCAAATAATGAGCGAATTTGGTTTGGGTATGCAGTGTTGCACGCGTCATTAATACATATATCCCACTGTTAGTCGTTTTCTAATAAATTCAGAGCTTGACACGCACTGCGGAAAGTCGCATGTGTGAAGCCGTCAACAATTTTCAATTGCTGGTAAGATCAAGGACCAGACATATTTATCAACAGCATGCGAAGGAAAAAACATTGTTTGTACCAGGAGGATTAAAAGATCTTTGTTGCACATTTTCATCTGTGTAATAAACACGCTCTATCCATCTTTTAATATACTGATACTGCTAAGTGAACTACAGCTGGATAGCGTTCATGTATGGGGAATGAAAAAATTCGCCATGCAGCCACATTGCTGCTTGTGTACCTTCCAGCCTGGTATTGTGCAATTTCATCGAACTCGTATTGCAATCCTGTCACTATTTTCTCTTTGGACACCAAAAACTGCCATATCGCTGCCATTATTCACATACTTACATATGTATTTAATTGATTTGACGGAATTGCAATATTCTACGTTTATGTGCGCTTTGTATTTTTTTGACAACAGAGTCGAATATGGAGCAACCCAACTGTTGTCTACATCAATATCACCATTTTGTATGCGTATAGTTGCCGAATTCCCGTCATCTTCAGTTGATCGTCTCCTTTACACAAGGATATCCATCGTCCCTGTTACTGTGTTGGTTGTGAATGATCGAGGATATTGCTTAGATCATTCTACCATGCATGGTGAAATCGGATTTAGTGTACCACATGGGCCATGTATCATGCTTTATTAACAACTGCATGCAAATCCTTATCGACGTCGGTCCGTGGAATCTCAGCGCATATCACATCGTCGATTTCGTCTGAAGTTATTTTATCATAGATCCAAGAAGATTAAGAAGGCCCACACCTGTACTTGAGTGCTGTCAGAGAAGGCTTTCGTGGACCTTTCGAAATGGGGTTTGAGTTTAGAAGGCACCAATATCGATCTGGCAACGGCGGAGACTTGGACATACAACCCAATGCGAGAAGATCTTTGGAGGCTTTCATGGACTATGGATTTGAAGGCAGAGACTTCGTATAGTTTCTATACCGACGGCTGGAAATCAGAGGACGGAAGAGTGGACTGTGCGTTCCTCGGAGTCTCCGAAGGAAACATTGTCTCGGAGGTCCAGTTCCGGCTTACGGACCATAGCACCGTTTTTACAGCCGAAGTCCTAGCGATTAAGGAGGAAATTGCGGAAGCAGTGAACTTGGGACTCAGCGAGGCTGGATGTCTACTCGGACTCCAGATCGGCGCTTCAAGCGCTTCACGGTCTAGTGCCCAAAAATAGGTTAGAGGCTGAGACAAGGAATTGGTAAAACAAAAAGAGGTCAGAGTCATTATGCATTGGATCAAAGCACATGTCAGTCATCAGTTTAATGAAATGGCAGATTTGTCTACCAAAACCGCTTTATGGAGGGACAGCGTAGATATTGTGGTAAAACATAGTAAATCACGTGCCCGTAAGATTGTACAACGCAGAACAATATTTGCTTGGCAGAAATTGTGGGATGACTCGACCGGGGGAGATTAACGCATGAAATCTTCCCGAAGGTTAGTACTAAACGAATTCAGGGCGACTTCTTTTTTAATCAGGTTTTCACGGGACATGATTCATTCGGGCCTTACCAACACCGCTTCTTTAAGAAGAACCCTGCATGCTTATATGGGGCAAGCGCGAGCTCAGTCAGACACGTGCTGTATGAATGCACCCGCTGGAGATCAATGAGGGAGAAGTACTTCCCCTCGGATTTCCAGTTTTGAACTCGTCGGGATCTGTGCCTGAACTACTATTGTAAGAAAGGGATCGCGATCATCATGTCTGATCTTCTCTACTGGGTAACAGACCCACTTGGCGGTAGGGTCAGAATGGTCGAAGAGCCTGAGCTCAACCCTCAACCTCTTAGGAGGACTCAAAGAAGGCAGGGAGCTTCGGCTTCCGAACCAACTGCCTAAAGAGTTGGGTTCGAACGTTTCGAACTCTAATATCTACTGTTGAGATGTTGAATTGGGTTTTTACCTCTCCCGCTCGAGGGTTTTTCCCCGGCTGATACCAACTAGCTAATCATTCCTTCCTTGTATGAAATATCTGTAGTACCCGTTCTTAAGAACGAAAGTAGTTTATGTTTGAACGTGTGAATGATGTAGTGTCTAATGTGGCTTTCTGAGCTGATGTGGAGTGTGATGAAAATTCATAGCGGTGTCAGCAGGTCTGTCTTAAATGACTGGTGGTGCATGACCGGACGGCTTATGCCTGCTCTTGTATCCGACTCGGTGCCCATATGAGGGTGAGAGCCCGAGCAACAGGGGTATGTCCAGGTGTCCTGAGTACGGCCTGTCGTATGGCAGTGGAGGCCGGCTTATAAAAAGGAGAAGCGACAGTGAATCTTCCTAACTGACGCAGTTGGCGCGAATTGGCTAGTGCAGTAAAAGCCGTTTGGAGTGCGGCTGAATGGCGTCCTCAGAAGGTAAACTGGCCCTTCTGGCCGACAAACCGTGGAATGCCAGGACCTAAGGCCTTCGGGCCTGTTGTTGACCGACCCTAAAACTGGTCCGATGGGATGACGAAGGCTTCGTAATTCTGATTGCAATCCATATCTGGGTTGGTAATTGCTGTCGTGTGATGGGTTTACTGCTGTCGTGGTGATATAGATTTCACATTTATGGGGGCGTATCTTATGGGCCGCATGGGCTCCAACGAGCCTGGGTCGGTTGGTAGTGCGGCGCAAGCGCCGGTTTCCATTGTCATGGATCCAGATTAGTATATGCGCATGTGCCAATCTTCTCTTTTTCCATTCTACTGAATGCATCCTGCAGCGCACAGATCCAAACACTTCATGTTTCACAATGAAATCCATCAGCGACTTAAGGTTTTGTCTGAAAACAGATGCAGTGATGTCATGCCCATCCACGGATGATTGTCCAGGAAATGACAGCTGCTGTATCTCCTCCCAAGCTGGATTGCATGTAAAGATGACATGTCTGGACACCCGTAATGACAAACATATAACAAATCAATTTTTGCATACATATCCACAATGTACTAGTGAAACAACTGAAGGCATTTCAAAATATCGTTTCTCCGAATCATTAAGCAGTATGCGTAAAAGTTCATTGCGCTGCACTTTTTATTGATTTCTGCACCATTTACTGGATTTATCATCTTCACATTGAAATGGTATCCATCAGCACCATCCCAGAAGATAACTAGATACTGCAAAGGGTAGTAACAACGGGGAGTGTCTGCAACCTTTATCAATTGATTGTTTCTTCGATGGAGAACAATATCTCTAGGTTAGAACTGATCTCCGACTATAACAATTTCTACTTCGTCTATAGGTGGAGCATTATATCTCCGGACATGTTCTCCAGCGGACGTTTTTTCTGCGTGAATGACAATCTTGTGGGTATCTGGTGGTACCATATCAATTGTCGTTTCGGACAAGCGAACCAAATTTTTCTTTTTTGAAAGAGCTCCTGTAGTTGCGAAATGATTGATGTTTTTAGCAGTGGCGGATCCAGAACTTGGCTTTTGGGGAGGGCTAAGATTTTTCAAAGAGTTATACTAGACCAATAAAAAATTTACAATTGCAATATTCAATTGTGAATGTCAGTGTTTTTTTTTTGGGGGGGGGCTTCAGCTACCTAGCCCCCCCCCCTTAAATCCGCCACTGGTTCTTAGCAGCGTATGTATTCCACAACGTGCATCGACTTCATCTCTACCCTCATTGATGAAGTACATTTGAAGAAATTTGTGGTCACTATGTTTGAACGAGTGCAGTGAGCGACGTTTGTGATATATAAGCCCCTTGATTTTAAAAGTTGGCACGAATTGAGCAGTCACAATTTCCGCACCAAATGACGTCATTCGGAAGCAAGAGTTATATTTCCTGATTTTCGATAGTAAATGCTTCGATTCAACGGTAGATCCACCAAGTAGAGTTTTTAGTGGCTCTGGTGACGATTCAAGTTGGAGGCAATTTGATTTTCCGCCAGCGCAACACATCCCTTTCGATTGATTATTGAACTTTAGAGCTTGGCAATAGGTACAGACGTGACTCATCTGGCCAATGACAACATGCCGCCTTGAACTATAATCAACAGCTGGATTGTACCGGAATACAAGACGGCAAATTACAGACTCAGATCTCCTGTTTTTTGGGTCTGAGTTTCAGCTATTCTCACCCTCTCGCGATTTTTCCGTTGAGAACAAACCAAATCTATTGCTGCAGAACGCGACTGCCGTGCTCACAATCGTGCATCCTCACGCCTGGCTGCTCGTATTTCTACTGGTTCCGCGTTACGCATCTGGATGTGCTTAGTCTCTTCCTTTGTTGTACGAATGCCCGCTATTCCTCAGTCATATTCGAAAACCGTCTTCTCGATCCTTCTGTATGGCAAGTGCGACGACCCAAATTCGTTTTTCTGCGAGACATTATTTCGGTTTTCACAGGAACAGAAGTAATGGTTAACATTGTAACTTCTTATCGTTCTCACATCTCTAGGTTGAAAAAAATGAGAGATAGGACAAAATGTTTAATAACGAAAAATTTTCACTTTGAAATGGCCAAAAAAATTCATGGCATTTCAGGCGAGCATTTATTTCGTTAATAGAGCGTACACATTTTCGTTTCTTACGATGTTAACATTACTGACGGAAAGAGAAACAGTTGAGATGCATTTACATTGAAATATATATATAGTCCGAAATACGAAAGTTTAAGAAAAAAAATAATTGCGACACGAAATCACAAAGCGTAACAGGCGAAGAATTCGACTACATGAACATTAATGGCAACAGGATATTTCGGAGCAAAATTTCGAAAGTTACTTCATTTTCTAAAAAAAAAAAAAACTAAAAATTTTATACAGATGCCATTCATCGAAAATTAAACATTTTCAACTATTACGTGCTCATACATTCCCAAAAATAAAAAATTGAAACTTCAACATTATTTTTCTTTTCAATTTTTACTGAGCACGCGCTGTAATATAAAATTCATCGAAATCAAACATTTTTATCTACCACGTACTCAAAACTTCACAAAAATAAAAAAGTGAAACATCAACATTATTTTCCTTTTCAATTTTTACTGAGCACGCGCTGTATAAAATAAGGGGTGAACATAAAGCAAATATCAGTGTCAATATGTCGGATTTGCTGGTACACTGCTGACCATTAAAAAATCTGTTTTCTCGTGTTCGCGGGTATGTTACTGACGCGAAAAATAGATAAAAAACAATCTTTGAAGCGGGTTGTGTATCGTGAGAAGATTTAAGGTTAATCGGTTCAGAACATTTTGAGTTTTTGAAGTGTACAGAAACTAACTTAACATTTTTATAGGTATAGATTAACCATGATACATTTAAATTATGTGTGCAATTGCAGCAGTTTAAATTTAAATGCAAATATTCAATGTTAGAATAATTGTAGAACGTAAAATAATAATAATAATAATAATCAAGAAACAAATTAATCCTCAAGAAACCAAAATATAGATATCTAGGAAAAGTTTTATTAAAATTAAGAAAACATTCATTATTCTCTGTTGATTATGAACCATAACATCTCGTAATAAAAATGCATCTCTTATTTTCTTTTTCATAAAATCCCGTTATCATTGTTCTTCCTTTGGTGTTATAGAATCTGCTCTGGATAGATATGTCTTCTGTTGCCAATTTACTATTTATCACTTTCTTTTCAACCAGTTAATTATTTATCAATCAGTTTCTTAAGGGATTTAATGGTTTAAAATCAAGTGAATGTTGTGAATTTTTTATATTTTTAATGAAATTACTTCTGATATCTAAGATTCAAGAACATTTTTGACATTCTGATTTTTTGTTATAGATATAGTCTTTTGCTCTTCCTTCTTATTCCAGTTATTGTTTTTCTTTTCTGTGATACTTTGATCATATTTAAAATATATGATTTCATCCAACAATGTTCCGGAAACAATTCACATTAACGTTATCATCTGTTTAACATATTAAAGTATATTTTTTTGCCTTGTATAAGGCTTCATTTCTATATGTGTTTGTTTGTTTATTAATTCTCTTCTTCATTCCAGGTGTTTGATCGATGTAATAATGCATTATTATTATTATTATGTAATGTAAAAATTGAAAATGAATGTAACAAAAAAATGACAAATATGAAAGCAAAGACAAAAAATTTAATAATCCTAAAAAATTTGAGGCCCCCCTTCAGAGGAAATTTTCATTGCAGAGCAGAAACAGTAAGATGTTTCAAGGGCTACTTGTAAAGGAAAAGAGAGAGAGAAAAAAAAAAGAAAACGCAGTTTAACGATGGCTTTAGTTTTTTTCGGGTTACTTATTTTTTTTCTCTCTGCTTTTGTCCTTAATTTTTATAGTTTTTACATTATAATTCAGTTCATATTGCGCTTCAGTTTTCTATACTGCATATTTTTGCGTATTGAGTACGGGAATTATAGTCCATTCATTCTATCGAGAGAACGAAACTAAATAAACGCACGTGCGGTTTGGCTGCGGTGAAAAACCTGGCATTCTGCCAGGAGTGCCAAACAGAAAGTGTGAATTTCTTTTTTTTTTCTTTATTTGCACTGTTTTGCTCGTCCTATTGTCTGATTGTTAAATTCTCCAAATTGGGGATTTCGGCTGAAAGAGAACCTTCTTGGCTATTTTTGTGCAACCCTTTTATTTAGTTTCGTTCTCTTCTTTCGTTGAATAAACTATAGTTTTCTTTAAATTACTTATTTCAATAAGTATTTATTTTTAAATTTTCATATTAGATTCCTTTTTAATATATATATATATATATATATATATATATATATATATATATGTATGGTATACATTAATGTTTTCATGATCCATAAGTACATTCACAATTCTAATATTCTTTAAATGAGGCGTATTTCTTTCTCTTTACATTATTTTTATGTTTTCTGTTTTCTCCGTTTTTTTATGTTATGTTTTCTCTTAATTTTAGGATGGATATTATTATTATTTTTTTAATTTACCGCAAATAAGTATATAAAACGCATGCATCAGAAAATCATCTATAATTTCTAATAATTTTTTTCTTATCATATATCTGTTTGTAGATTTATAACTGTTATCTAATTTTTTTTTTAATTATCATTGGAGCTTTAGCCCCGTATAAATCAAAATTATGTTAAACAAATATATATACAGACACTATTCTTAAAAACGATTCCTTTCACAACAGCTATCATACAAATTAATGCACACTGCTTCTATTATATTATTACACGCAAATATTATTAAATAATAAATCAGTATTTCACAGCTTTTTCAAAATTTTCATTTAATTTAAAGTGACTGAAACACAAAAATGCTAATTAATCACTATGATAAAGAACAGTCAAGAACAGTGCAACTGATTGTGAAGTATTCGTTCGAATATTGTTACACTGTTGTTTAATTTTCCTTAAAGGTAAAACAGAATCTTATAAAACTCTCTTATATTCAGTCTTCAAACATAACCGTATATACTCCTTTCAATGAATAACTATGTTCATTATATGATACCTTGAATCTATATGTAATCTAAACTAATAGCTTAAAAATGTGTACTTCATTATATGAATTTACAATTTAAGAACATGGAAATCTAGTATTTCATCATATCACACACATAAACGTCCTTTAAAAGGATGTTTATGAAATAACTATGAAAAATCTTTATGGATTTACCTTACTAAATTTCGAATAAATTAAAAAATTATGGCATGACTCCCATACAGTGGCGTCTCAAAATTATATGGTTATTTTATTTGTGAAATAACAGTTCAAAAAATGAAACAACAATTATTAAAAAACTAGCATGTATAATTATCATATATGTTTATTACAACACAGAAATATGCTTATATTACAGATTTCATGTAAAAAAATCAAATTAAAAATAAGTTGTCTTAAAAATATATAGACAATAAAAAGTTTTGCTTTTATAACCACCGTATTAAGAAAAAAAAAAAAAATGCACATTCTGCGTTTTGTACATGTGCCGTAACCATTTCGAAATATAAAACTATAGTTCTTTCTTCAATTTTTGATTACTAGGAAAATGCCTCTCAACGTTTAATTCTTTGCATTTGATGTAGCTAGAATTCAGAATCTAAAGGCTCAAATGTTAAAGTGGCTTATAAACAAATAAATCATAACAGATCTGGAATTTAAGAAATTCTATCAAAATGGGACAATGTGATCGTGAAAAAAAAAAAAAAAAATGGTGTTCAAATCGACCAAGAAAGACATCTCGGCTGCAATATACAGAGATTTTGCAAGCAGTTTCAATCCAAAAGAAGTTTCTTTGTGAATTTCCGAGGATTTTAACGTTTATTATTTCAAGATCTACTTTTTCGAGATCATCATCGCGTACAGGCAGGCTAATTTGGCAAATAACGCAAAAGGTGTCCGACACCTATGCTAAAATTACCCCAAAAGAAGTCTTTTCGTAAATTTCCGAGGATTTAGCGTTTATTATTTCGAGATCTACTGTTTCGAGATCACTGTCGCATATAGGCAGGCAAATTTCATAAATAGCACAGAATGTGTCCAAACACTATACTAAAATTGCACTAGAAAAAGGCAGGCGTTCTTAGGTCTAAAAAGTTCATTCGTTGTCCCGGATTAATAGTTAAATATGTATGCCCATGGTCTTTAGTTTTTGACTACTCAGGAATTAAAGCAGCAAGTAGAGCAGATTTGGTACTTAATCCAGCCAAAATTCTCCAAATAATTTTTCTAAGCTTGCCTGATAGTGTTTTAAGGATAATTCAAAGGAAATGAACCAAAATGTAAGTGCTAAATACTCGAAAAATCTCTATGTTTTTTGGACATCTTATTTCATTATTATTATTATTATTATTATTTTTTTTTTTTTTTTACAAAATTCTATAAAACCTATACTACAGTTTTTTTTTTTTTTTTTTTTTTTTTAATAATACACTTATATTCTGATCACATATCCTTACTGTTTTTTTCGTGATTATTACTTTAATGTATTTCAACTGTTATTTCAAGAAATTGCCTTCCATATAATTTTGAAACGCATTGTATAATTATTCACGATTTTTTTTCCTTAATTTTCCTTTCCTGCATAATATTACTTTTTTTAAAAATAATTCAAGCTATGTTAAATAAAAAGTGAACAGCAAAATTTTAACAGTATCAACTAAATCAACACGTTCTATATTTGTTAATTAGAAAAAAAAAATAAATAACAAAAACTAATCTGATGTAGAACCCATATTGCTTTCTCTTATAATGGTAGTTCCTCAAACGTTTTATTTAACATTATGTTTCTGATATCAATATATTACTAGCTTTTCCCACGAAAACAACTGCGTGATAATACGTACGTAAGTATTATCACGCAGTTGTTTTCGTGGGAAAGGCAATACGTACCTACACTGTAAAAAAATATGTCATATTTGCTGCCAGAAACTCTCTGCATTTTGAGAAAATACGCGTAATTTACGAAAAAATTACAATGTCAGAACGTAGTTTCTCAAATTACAGAGAATTTCCGGCAACAAATAGGACATATATATTTTTCAGACAAATCTTATAAATAAAATCACTAACTGGAAACTTTCAGTTTTTTTTTTTTTTTTTTTTTTTTTTAAATTCATTAAAAGATTTAAATCTCCGATTATTGCTTTGTAATTTCAGTTTTAGAAAATATTTTTTTCCGCTACAAAATTAATTTTTTAAAAAATAAATTAAATTATTGTTATAATAAAATTGTATCTTAATATGATAGTTTTCCTTTCGATTAGTAGATGGCGCCACAACTGTTCTGCCGAATATCCAAAGAGAGAAGTGAGGCTTACTGGATTTAATGCTTACAAATATACTTCCAAATACGCGATTTTGAGCATATGTTTCCGCACAAAATGTATATATATATATATATATATATATATATATATATATATATATATACGATATACGATACATATATATATATATATATATATATATATATATATATATATTAATTTTTTTAAGAAAATGAACATTTCAAGTATTACATTAATCTTTTGTAGCTGAAATCTAAAACACAAATTTATGACTTCATGAATCGAATCTGAGTTGATCAATCAGATCACCTTACCTCAATATGGTATTGTTTCGAAAAAAGAAAAAAAAAATCGTAACTGACCCACGTTAGAGAAATGTTACATAGACGTTAGAGAAATATTTTATTATATATTATTTTAGCACCTACATTAATCCTCTTGTTTGAAAAGTGAACGTATTCATAAAAAAAAAAAAAAATAATAATCATGTTAATCAATTTTAAAATTGATTTCGAATTATTCAGACAATTTTCACTAATATCTCTCTTTGAATCTTACCCATATTAAACAAAAATTTTCATATGACAATTTAATCTTAAAAAAATAATAATAATAATAATAAATAAATTTAATTAAATAATCAAATAAATAAATTAAATTAAATAAATAAATAAATAAATAAAATAATTAATTAAATAAATTTGAGATTCCTTCAATTATTTTTTATTTTATTTTGGTGAAACTGATAAAGACACAAGCGCACTAACTAACCACTAAAACTTGATTTTCGTATTTAGTGGACGTCGAATTATTTAATTATAGGAAAACACCATATGTTCCATACAGAGTAACTGTCATACTTATGCAATTTTCCTCCTCATCATTATATAAAGCTGTCTCATATCAATTACATCCGATTAATATATATATATATATATATATAAATAATATGATTTAATATGCATCAGACGCAATTTCCATACGTAGCCCCAGTTTTAACTCATTTGGGTATACATGTAATTCCTTTTGTATACCTGCAATTCATTTAGGTATACCTGTATTCATTTGGGTATGCCTGTAAAAAATTTTGAATTTTTACATTCTACATTCTATACGAAACACGCGTTTCATGCATATAAAAAATTATATGTTAATTTCATTATGTTTAATGTAGTCGAAAAATTTAAAAATGTATTAAAGACTAATTTCACTAGTTGATGCTATGTATTAATTTTAATTTGTGTGGTTCTGCACGTGAATCATTTGTGCTAACTGTATAAAAAATTTCAAATAATATGACTGTATGTGTATAGTTCACATTTTACCGAAATTAAACTTTCTGCTAATTGTTTTTTAATTCTGCGTACAGTTACAGATGCAGTCACACATACGATTTTATATTTGCACACATACACAAATAGACTAACTGTTAAAAACCGCATTTTGGAGTCGGGGGACCTTAAAACGTGTTCTTATGAGAAAAAAAGAATCATTTTGAAAGTTTGATCCAAATGCAATAATTTCTTAATCATTTCAATGTAAAATGAAATTAAAAGTTAAAGTACATTCTAAATATTCAAAATGATCTAAACACACTCCCAAGCTTACTGTAATATATCACAGTAAGATTAATGAAAAAAAATCTAAAATTAATGGTTTCAAAATTCTCCGATAACTAAATTCACTCTCACAAATTTAAAAACTAGACTTTTTGATAGAATTTAAACATATAAAAGATATTTCATACAAAGTGTATTCCTTTATTCAGAAAACCAATTCTTTTACTCGTTATCCAGTTTAAAATTTTCCTGACTTTTACAATAGCTTTCGTAAATAATGATCTTTTCTTTCAAAAAAGGCACATCCTTATTTCGTTATTGAATATATTTTGTATTGTGTGAGATTATATTTTCTCTACGATAGAGAAAAGAAAAAGTACTATTTATAATGAAGAAAAAAGCTTTATTTATTTTTTATTTCAGTGCAAGTGTCCCTGCATGTAAATAAAAAAACGATACAGAAAGTTATTAAAAACTATATAAGTAAACTGTCCATTTCATGAACACATTAGAAGAGTGATGCAAATTAATTTTATATCTAAAACTTTCATTTATACCTTAATATTTTAACTAGAAAAACGTATTTTCCTTTCACAAGAAAACAACTTAAAATTTTAGTTAGATTTTACATTTTGTAAATTGATTAGATTTAAGATACTGTCTTTGCTACAATTTCCAGGTAGGATTTTCTCGTACATGTGTGAAATTAGCAATTAGTTTAAATTTTTAATGCGTTTTATGATAAATAAGAAAATATTGTCTCTGCTATGCAGACAAATAAAAATTACCTCTTTTGATTTTACGATTTAGTTTTGAAAAATATTTTATAAATTTGGCTTCAGTTCAAGACATTTTTACTTTCGCTTGACCAAATATATGGCAGAAAAAGTATAGTTTTTGGGTCAAATTTCAAAAATTAATTTTTTGTTATATTATTTACCTAATTTATATTGTTTTTAAGTAGCGTAAGCTTTAATATCTTACTTTATTGATTTTATGACTTAATCTGCAATCTATCGTTATTAGCTGAAATGCAGGGTAAGATAAAGTCGTGTGAGTGACGCACCAGATTATGTTTAATTTAAGATTTTTTTTGAATAAATTAGCTGTGTTTAGAGTACTAGTTTGCATTTAAGGTTGTCTACTGCATTACTATGCCTTTTACTTTACTCAATCAAACACAGTTAAACATTTCTCGAAAAGAAAATTATATATATATATATATACATAAGAAATTTTCCTTGCAAAAAAGGTTGGTTATCTCCACCTTTGAATATGCATGCGTAGAATGCAATGAATTAAGCAACAATGAACCGACTGAGTTTCCATAAGCTTTGTGGATCTGTTTTCTGATACACCTTTGGTGATCTAATTTTTGGTTGTTGGAGGGCGTTAGGTTTTATTCGGTCAGACAAGCCTGTGGTTTTCTCCAAAATTTGCCTAAATATTGGCTAGGACTGCAAATAAAACCTTCAAGGAAAGCACATCATCCAAGTCTGTGACCTTCGTGTAGTGAATCGTCCTTAACACCTAATAATTGGTTGCTAATAGCGTATCACGTACAGTCGGTAACAAAAGTCTCCGAACACTAGCAAAAATTCCTATAAAAAAAAAAGTACATTTAATACAGTTTTTTTTAAATAAATCCTTGTCGATTCCTGTTATTAGACTGACTAAGAACAGGATTATACAAGGATTTATTTAACAATGCTGTATTAAGTGTACTTTTTTTTACATAGGAATTTTTGCTAGCATTCGGAGACTTTTGTTACCGACTGTATTTAACACTGATACTAATGATCCATTTTTTTTTTCTAAACCCTTTACTTATGACAAAAATACACAAATGAATTACCATGCTAATATGTTGCTGAAAGTTACTGTTTATGTTCCAATCACGTTTATTATGTTTCGCAAGATGCCAAGAAATGAATTTTCTGCATAAAAAATTTGAAACAACTTTATTTTCCGATAGTGATAAAATCACTAATCTGAAGAACATCTGGAGGAAATGCTAGACCGGTTTTTGGCGTGCCGTTTTTGGAAGGTTTGTCTTCCGAGCTTTGCACGGCAGAAAGCATTTGATATCTTTATATTTCAAAGTAAAATTGTGTGAAGGTTGTCTGTTCGAACAGCCATATACTAAACATGATATTACAATTTTAAATTTTAATTCTTTAAAGAGTATAATAGTAATAGACGACCCGACAAATGTTGCCCGCCGTGCAAGGTTTGACTCTGTACGGCAAATGATTACAGAAAAAGTGGCACGCACGAACACTGTGTAAAGTTATTGGAAGCGTTTGCTCCAGTTGTTTTTCAGCTCAGTGGATAAAATATGCTATCTCACTCAGACGACTGTTTAGTTTTATCATTCTTTTTTTTTTTTACACTACGGGTCCCAAAAAAAAAAAAAAAAAAAAAAAAAAAAAAGACCCACTTCAATATTTTTCTTTTTTTTTTTCTGTAACCGCCGATATTATGCTTTAAAAAGCAAATTTTCGAACAGATTTTCTCCAAATACACCTTAGAATTGAGCGCAGTGTTAATAACAAAATGCTAGTCAGAAAATTGTAATTTTAGAAAATATTTCAAAAATGGCAAGGAAAGGGTAATTAACAATCCACGAAAAATATTAATTTTAGACTGAGAATAAAAAAATATTTTAATACACGAGATGCCAAAATAATTAAACGTTCAAGAAATGTTTGTAAGATTGTTTTTAGCAAGGGATAAAAATTGTTTTGGCAGTTTAAACTGGACACGTTGCTCAGCCAAGCTAGATGACCCCAAGTTAAAATGCAAATGTTTAAAAAATCGATTTGTATCATGTTTAGAACTTAAAAAAGATTTAAAAAGTGATTAGAAAAATAATTTCAACGAAAACAATACAGCAACAGTTAAACAAAAGCTAGTTAAAAACCGGAAGATCTGAAAAAAAAGAAATAAAAAAAGACATAAAAAAAAAAAAAAAAAAAAAAAAAAAAAAAACAGGACTTTTGTTGACCAAAAATTTTAAAGAATGTATCAGTTAATTACGCTGCTCGGCATGAAAATTGCCTCTGACACCATTTCAGCATATTCTTATGTAAATTAACCTCCTAAATCCCAATACGACGCTCATTTTGACCTATTACCCACCGTATAACCCTTATTTTTTATCATTTTTTGGGGATTTTATGGGTATAAATTTTATTTTTAAAAGGGGGGGGGATTATTTTAACAGTTAAATATATTCCGAGGTGCTACAGTTTTGGAAAATTCTAAAGCATGGGCATTTGCGACAAGGGAAAACTTTTTGGGGGGATTTGCCTCTGAAATTATGCATTAGGTATCTTATATTTTTTTTTAATCTGTTAATAATGTTATTATTTTTTTTATTTATTTATTTTTTTGTTTACAGGTGAAATTAATTATGTTTCATTCTTCAGATGGAATTTATGGTCATAAAATTATCGAACAGGGAAAGAAATTGAAAAAAGGGGGTAGTGTTTCTAGAAAACGGTGGGTGACTGGGCAAAATAGGAGCCATATTCGAATTCAGGAGATGATTTTACATAACAATCAGCAAGAATGGTATCAGACCTCGATTTTTTTTTCCAGAGCAGTGTTATTGGGTGAAGTTGTTTTCTCTAATGAGTCAAGTTTAATTTATTTCGAGCTTATTAAAAATACTAGTAAGACGGCGAATTTGTGACCGATTTAATGAAAATTGCTCTCTTGAAACACTGACGCATTCTCCGTACATTATGGTACAGAAGTTTATAACTTTTCAAGGAGTTTGGGCAAATTTTCATGCTTAAAGGGATCAGTTAACTCGTAATAAAACACAGTCATTATAAAAGTTGTTCCTGAACGACTATTTTGAATGTATCTCTGACTTTACCCCAAACAGTATTTCAGGGAGATAATGCACCTTGTTACAGGGCGTCTTGGGTACATTTATTTGATTCTAGCTCTTAAAATTACGTATCCATTCCCATGAGTACTTATAATTATATAAATAATCATACCTTTTGTCACTTTAAATTTAATCCCATAAAGAATATCATAGAATTTTTTCTTGACCAGACCTGCAAATAGTCCGAATCTCAATCTGCTCGAAAATGTTTAGTCTATGAAAAGTCGGGGGGAGGTAGGAGGAGGGATCGAAATTTGTAGCCTACAAATCTCAAGGAACTAAAAAAATGTATTTATGATATTTGGCTCAGTGAAGTTTCTGAGATTTATATTAAAACACTGTATGATAATATGTCATTTCGCAATAAAGCAGTAATTCCATATAAAGGTGGAATTAACCCAATGTAGACTACATAATTTTATTAAAATTCTTTATATCAAACAAATAAGTAGTTTTATTTCATATATGAAAATATATACCTCGTATATTTCATATAATAAATCATAATAGAATACAAACCTTATACTTATTTTATTGCGTTTAAAAAAGAATGTTTTATGTAGATTTTTATTGAGTACTTCATAGAGTGTAATAAAGCGAATTACTAAATCGAAAATGTACATAGTTATCATTTAAACCCTTTGGTATTATGCAAACATTACAGTTTTATTTGTTTCAAACAGTAGTTTTAAAGTTACTACAAACAAAACTAGTTGGCATAGGTGGAATCTTCTCAGTTCCCCATCATATTTATGTTCTCATTTCTAGTGCGAGACATATTATAATCATGTTAAAAGAAATGAATTTTTCCAAAGCTCGATACAGTGACAGAATGAAATCCCCACCTAATAGGCTATCCACCGTTCACTTCGATATATTTATCTTATTCTAACCTATTAATTTATTTTATCAGGGTCGATTCCGTTGTTTAGTTTCCATGCTACTAATTTCAATTCAATAATCCTCAAAATTCAGATTTATATGAAAAACTTACAATTTCGCTATGTTGATAAAATCGTAAATTACGATTAATTTACGAAATTTTCCTATTAGAATATTTGTATTCAATCATGTTCAAACAAATATCATAAATGTAATTTTGAAGTTGTCAAATGTATTTATGATCCTCAAAATGGAAGTTTATTCTCAATTTTGCCTCATTCTGACATGTTAAGTAAATCGTAAATTCCAAATAACTTACGAATTTTTTAAATTGTAAAAATCATAGTCTATGATATTCATGCAAGTGTCCTAAATAAATTTTGAAAAGTAGTCTGACATCTTTACAATGAAAATATCGCCCAAATTTGACGTTTCTGTGAAATTTTGCCCTATACTGCCATGTTAAGAAATTCGTAAATTTCCAATAACTTGCGAAATTTTCAAAGTAGCATATTTATAGTTATTGATGTTCATTCCGGCATCAAAACTGATATTTTAAAACTGGTCCGACATTTTTACAGTAAAGAGATTCCATTTAATGCACGTTTAGGTGAAATTTTGTCCTATTCACCCATGTTAAGAAAATCGTAAATTTCTAATAACTTACGAAGTTTTCTAATTCGAATGTTTCAAATGAATAGAGTTTTTGCCAGTATCGAAAGTAATATTTTAAAACTGAACTGACCTCTCTGCAATCATTTGTCCGTGTGATATCGTGTAAACAGACTAACAAACTAACGGACTAACGCACTAACGGACTGACACACTAACAGACACCCTACAGACAGACAACATACAAATTTTGTCATTTTCGGATTCCTCATACCTCAAAACTTATAAAAAAGTCAAAAAACCTAGGTCGAAAATTTTCACGATTACCTAAGTTCCCCATACCTATAGTATGATGGGGAACTAAAAGGTATAAGTCAAATTTTCTGCAGTGAGGCAATTTTTAGTTCCCCATCACACTATAGATATGGGGAACTTAGGTAATCGTGAAAAATTTCGACCTACGTTTTTTGACTTTTTTATACGTTTTCAGGTATGAGAAATCCGAAAATGACAAAATTTGTATGGTGTCTGTCTGTAAGGTGTCTGTAAGGTGTCTGTTAGTGTGTCAGATCGTTAGTGTGCCAGTCCGTTAGTGTGTTAGTCCGTTAGTCCGTTAGTTTCTTAGTCTGTTTACACGATATCTCACGAACAAATGATCGCAGAGAGGTCAGATCAGTTTTAAAATATTACTTTCGATACTGGCAAGAACCCTATTCATTTGCAACGTTCGAATTAAAAATTTCGTAAGTTATTAGAAATTTACGATTTTCTTATCATGGGAGAATAGGACAAAATTTCCCTTAAATGTGCATTAAATGGAAACGTTTCACTGTAAAAATGTCGGACCAGTTTTAAAATATCAGTTTTAATGCCGGAATGAACATCAGTAATTATACATATGATACTTTGAAAATTTCGCAAGTTATTGGAAATTTACGAATTTCTTAACATGGCAGTATAGGGCAAAATTTCATATAAACGTCAAATTTGAGCGATATTTTCATCGTAAAGATGTCAAACCACTTTCGAAATATTATTTAGGATACTGGCATAAATATCGTACACTATGATTTTTCCAATTTAAAAATTTCGTAAGTTATTTGGAATTTACGATTTACTTAACATGTCAGAATAAGGCAAAATTGAGCAAAAACTTCCATTTTGAGGATCATAAATACATTAGACAACTTCAAAATTACATTTATGATATTTGTTTGAACATGATTGAATGCAAATATTCTAATAGGAAAATGTCTTAAATTAATCGTAATTTACGATTTTATCAACATAGCGAAATTGTAAGTTTTTCATATAAATCTGAATTTTGAGGATTATTGAATTGAAATTAGTAGCATGGAAACTAAACAACGGAATCGACCCTGATAAAATAAATTAATAGGTTAGAATAAGATAAATATATCGAAGTGAACGGTGGATAGCCTATTAGGTGGGGATTTCATTCTGTCACTGTATCGAGCTTTGGAAAAATTCATTTCTTTTAACATGATTATAATATGTCTCGCACTAGAAATGAGAACATAAATATGATGGGGAACTGAGAAGAGTCCACCTATGCCAACTAGTTTTGTTTGTAGTAACTTTAAAACTACTGTTTGAAACAAATAAAACTGTAATGTTTGCATAATACCAAAGGGTTTAAATGATAACTATGTACTATGGTGAACTGAGCAGTGTCCACCTATGCCAACTATTTTTTTTTTTTTTTTTTTTTTTGTCCGTTAGTGTATATATATACATACATACATACAAGTTGCTGTGACGTAAAAGTATTATTTTTTTAAATATTTTTATAGTTATTTGCATTTATAACGTACTATTTAAATTTAACACAAAAATCGCGTTATGAAATATAAGAGCGCTTTTTATAAAAAATAAATTCATTTAAAATAGTGTGGTGTGGCAGCCACACGGTATTCTTTTGCCTTGTATTTGAATAATACAATAATTTGAAATTCAATTTTAAATTATTCCAAAATTGTTTTGAAAAGAGATTTTTTTTTTCTTTTAACACATATTTCTGCTTTTGGTGAATAATACCAACCTCCACCCAGCCCTTTCCCATTTGATACCGCTCTCACGACTCTACGATACCGCTAAATACGGGTTCGGTCATCTTGATGTTGTAAACATTATTATGATTCATCTTAAAAGACGACTTCACGGCATTCCTGCTTCCAGGATCAAATATTTTCAATTAATGAGAGGAAGAACGTATTATTCAGAACGACAGCCGAACACATTATTTATCAAGGAAAATACGGAAAATACGAACAACAACCCACGCAGCCACTTACATTCATAATACATCTATAAATGTTTAAAATTGATCCATTAAACTTCTATAAACATCCTACGGATACATATTACCACGACAAATGTCACTTTTTTTTTTTTTTTTTTTTTTTTTATTTTATTTTTATAACCATTACATGACTGTTAAATATCCGATAGCTGTCCAAATAACCAATAATTAGATAAGGTCGAATGATATTGAAAATATCCAAATTTTGTTTTGATCTAACACGTTACATCCATTAGACATTGAAAAAAGCACATCTAAATTACGTCTACATTTAAACGTCTAATAGATATCTATAATGGGTTCAGGATATGCAGGACTTTTAATGGGCATTCTTAAGATATTTTGTGTCTTTTATGGACTATTAGATGTAATTTAGATGTCTAATGTATATAAGTGGCTGTGTGGGAAGCGATCGTGCATTGTCTTGATTAACTGTTGTGTAGCAGTGGCCTCGAACACAGGGCCGATTCACAAGCCTTAACTTATCAGAAATGTAAAGACCGCTATTCAGAGTGCTGGCAATTCGAAGAAGTGGTGGTAGAGACATGTATCCAATTCCATCACACATGCCATCACTCCCTGTGGTGAGCCAGTATGCTTCGACTACCCCAGAAGCCGCATCACATACATGAGCTACTTCAATGGGTGATCAACAACGGATTTTACGCTGAAATGTCGTGACTTAATATTTTCAGAGGAATCATAGTACTGTTGAATATGGTGTTTATAATCCACTACAGCATACCAGATTTCCTGATTTCACGAAAAATAATATAAAAATATTAAATTTGCAAAAATAAGTTGACTTGATGTAACTTTATTACAATTATTTTATGTTTTAGTATGTAAAAAGCTATAAGAAGGAGTAAAAAAGAACCGTATGCAGTTTTTATTTGCAGACTAATGTTATTTTATTTATTATCAACCGTCTTCAGTTGCCATAGCATTGCATTAGTGAAACATGTAATCCACTCGCACATTCTATTTGTAATAGAAACATATGTATTGATTTTAATATAATTTATAATTTCAGTTTTATGAAAAGTAAAGATTAAATTTTGAAAAAGGCATTTTTTAAGATAATATTTAATGGTTAAATTGTAAAATAATATTTTTACGGCATCATTATTATTATTATTATTTTTTTTTTTTTTCAGTTTACCTGTCTTAAATCTCAGAGTAAATAAAATTAATTTTATTCTGGCTCCCCAAGTTTCCATGTAATTGATTTTTAAGTAGATCCCAACTTCTGAAAAAAAAAGGAGTTTTTTATTTTTCTTTATAGATTTATAAGACATGTATGCTTAAAAACTAGTGCATTATGGGAATTAAAATTCACAATAATAAAATTCTATAGTAAATTATTTTGCAAGAAATGTAATATCCAAACACACACACACACACATATATATATACATATATGTGTGTCTGTGTATAATAAAAAATTTAGAAATTCTTTTTTTAACATTATTTAAAGATAATACTAATTTTAATTTTCAAGAAAGAAAATACATAACTTATAAGAAATAATTAATGAGATATGTTTTGTATTATAAAAATCAGTTAATAAGAATTTCAGTTTTCAATTATCAATGAATTTATACTTTTATTGAAAGTTTTGATGGCACGATATTTATTTTTCGCTTTCCATTTATTTGACAATGAGAGCCCCATTTGCATTTCCTACATCATTATTTTTTATATCTTTGAATCATTCGTTGAACTGAGAAAAACATTTTAAAAAACAAAAGAAATAAACAGTCCATTTCCTAAACAAAAGGCTATCAAAGTTAGCTTTAAAGTGACATTTATATCTCTATTCAACTCTCGCTGATGTTAAGCTGCTAGTTCTTTGATAAACATTTTAGCATTACAAATATCCCTTATGGTTCATCTTTTAATCTTCATTGTCTAGATTGCTTCTTTATAGCTTTTGTTATTTTTTTTGCATTGTTTTCACTTTCAAAAACGTCAACTTGTTTCCATGTCCTTAATTCATTGTAAAGTACTTATCAGTGCGGATACAACAAAGGGTCATTGTAAATGTAAGAAAAGAATAGTTAAGCATGTGTTCAACCTACAACAGAAGATAAAGTTGAGGCTTCAGAAAGAATATGATTTTAAAATTATCTTATAACGTATTTTTAAACTTTTTTGAATGCATGTTGGTCATTTTTTTTTTTTTAACGTTTAATTAGACTTAAAATTGATCTTTACTTTTTAGTGTATATTAAACATTTTCAGATTTTTTTTTTTTTTTTTTTTTTAGTAATTCATTAAAAGTTTTTTTTTTTTTTTTTGTTTTTTTTTTAAACGAATCAAGAAATAAAGTACCGTTTTTCTTTTACTACTTACAAATTATTGCAACATAATGAGATAATATATTTTTCAATATATTTCAATAAATATATAAATAAATAATAAATATTAATAACAATATATATATAATCGTGACAATAATTTTTTTCGAAATACATCTCATTTAAAATTTCATATGTTGGTATTTTCATCTATCTTTCATTTGCTGAGTGTTTTAAAGGAATTAAATTATTAAAATTATATTTACATTTAAATTTAATATGCTGCTTATGCGCAAATTTTTAAATGTATTTTGTTTATTATCATTTTTAAAGAACTTATTATCATTATAAATAACTTAATATCGAATTTACTGGTTATTGTATATATAATTAAATATATACAAATATTGGTCTAATTTGGCAATAGCACTACTTTTAAAAATTACATACACTTTGATTACAGCTGCTAATGCGCTTAAACAATTGTGTATTATTTCAACTTTTAGTATTCCTGACATTGATTTTACGCATTTCTTAAATCATTTCTTAAATTATTAATTTTTGTATATTAAACTTGGCATTTAATTGGTTGTTTGATATACCAACTCTTTTCCTCTGAAAAGTAAAAAGTTAATGACTCCATTTGTGGTGATTTTAATAATTTAACATGTTTTTACTACTCAGTGTAATTAAATTAAATTATCATTAAAAAAAAACATTGTTTTCAGTAATTACTGACAATTTATTTAAAAAGTACATACACTTTGATTACAGCTGCTAATCCGCTTAACCAATTGTGTATTATTTCAACTTTTAGTATTCCTGACATTGGTTTTATATATTTCTTAAATCATTTCTTAAATTATTAATTTTTGCATATTAAACTTGGCATTTAATTGGTTGTTTGATATACCAACTCCTTTCCTCTGAAAAGTAAAAAGTTAATGACTCCATCTGTGGTGATTTTAATAATTTAACATATTTTTACTAGTCAGTGCAATTAAATTAAATTATCATAAAAAAATACATTGTTTTAAGTAATTACTGGAAATTTATTTAAAAGTTACTTAACTTTTATTTATTACAGGATTATAACATTAAGGCATTTTAATAGATTTATTGAAACACGGTAAACATAAAAACGCGTTGCTATACTGCAATAACAGCGCTTCTACGAAGCGCACGTTGGACTGGCGGGGATTTCTTTAAGAATTAGCGTGACGCTCAACGAGTTAAAAATTGCAGAAGAAGTAATAGGAATAAAATGTTCTGACATCAAATAAACAAAAACATATTTAATGGCTTGCTTCACTTACCGTCAGCGGAAGGTTAAGCTAATGTTATTCTATGGGAAATTTTCTTTACTTATAACTCATTAACTAATGCATATTTTTAAATTCTGTTTTCAGATTCAGAAAATTCCCAACAGTTAAATTGATGGACCTATTTTAAAAACAGATATTTTTAATTTTAATATTTTATTTTAAAACTGTAAAATGAAATATTTCAGATATTCAGAATTCGTATTTTAAAGCTTCGAAATAAAATAGTTAAAGTTAAAAAATTCTGTTTTTGTAAAAGGTCCGTCAGTTTAACAGTTGTGAATTTTCTGAATGTGAAAACAGAATTCAAAAATATGTATCAGTTAGTGAGTTATAAGTAAAGAAAATTTCCAATAGCCACTGGCCGCTATATTTAGATGAATATTCAAAAGAATTGAATCACTATTTTTTTTCTTATCAATTTATAAATAAAAATAAATAAATAAATAAATAAAATAAAATCACTGTAAACCTCGCTTCGGGTACTCGCACCTACGACATATCTTTTCCTGGCAGTATTCCATCAGGTCTAGGTTCCCACTGCTTGCAGAAAAGTCTTTCTTTAGCACCTCAATTTCTGTATTTATTGAAGCCAAGTGGAGCTGTTATTATTCAAGAACTACTATTTTAAGGGCAAATGTATCTCAGCGTCGATTAAATATTTTAGTTTTTGAACCATGTATTTTGCAGCTAATACTCTATACTATATATTACTATACGATTCCGACCAATATAATAAATAATAATAAAAAAAATGTAGATTTTTTCTTTTAAAAGGAATTAAATAAAGAAAAATGAAAATAAATCTTAATTAAACTTAAATTTTAATAACTATAATCATTTGTATTTTATTACCATTTTTTTTTTCGATAAATGCAATAAATAAATAACAATAAAAATAATAATAAAGAAACTCCTTTTAGAGAAGTTAATTAAATAAATGAAAAATAAAAAGTTGTTAAATACAAAATAAAATGTAAAAATTACAAGTGTTATAAATAGATTTTTAATTTAAAATTTAATGCATTCAACTTTTTATACTGTTTCACAACTTCATTTTGATAAATATAGATAAAAATAATAATAAAGGGTTTTCTCCTTTTGATGAAAGAATTAAATAAATAAAATATAAATAGTGTAATAGCCGTTTCTATAGTACTGTGATCTCATAATTATTATTTATAGTAAATTTTTAACTTTTATCAAAAGCTGTTTAAAATTCGCTTTCTTAAAAACGTTTTTAAACTTTAATAATAGTAATAATAATAATAATAATAATAATAATGAAAAGAAGCAAATTAAACTAGGATTACGTTAAGGTATCAAACTTAGGTTGCGAAACATTTGAAGAATGAAGATCCTCTTTTAAACTTGTGACTGTGTGACGACCTTGTGGACGTCATGATCTCATTTATCTTAGATTAAGCTTAACTTAATTAAATTATGAAATAACGACAAAGCCAGATTTATAAAATAAATAAAGAGCTTTTTTTTAGAGCTTAATGAAAAGGTGAGCGTTGGACTATATTCACATTCAATACCTTTATAAACTTAAAGGGGCAGCCTTCATAAATATTCTAACCTTGAATGGATACCAATCTCCACTGCTTCATTTAACGTCGTTACCTCTCACGACTATACTAATCTTTCGTTAGTGGGAGGATTCCCTAAGGCACTATACTACTCGACTAACTATCTTCTACTATAGCCGCTCGCTACTAACTCCTTTGACCTCCTACTACTTCTCATTCACTATCTTCCTCTCTAAGCAGCACTTTTCCTGCTTCCCCCATACTATGAAACACATCACCTTTTATATCCATCACTTTCCAAAATATTTACATACCGCAAATTATAATTTAGTTTATCATAAGAAGTAACTCCATTAATGAACTGAAACCTAAAACTCTGCACATTCACGTGTTATTCGTAAAGTGCGAACTTCGTTTGTAGCGTTACGCTAACATAACATTACCTCACAACTGATCCCTCACGTTTTACGAATCTAAAAGAGAGTTGTTTTATTCCTTCAATAAAGCATAGGTAAATTCAGGACCCGAATGTTGGTCCCGAATTTATCTACACCCGACTGATTATTTTCTGAAAATGGTCAAGTATTGTTTATGGAATCTCAAAATGTGTAAATCCATTGAAAACAATAGTTCGAAAATTTTCATGAATCCAGTACTTTCTTATATAGAGAATAGTAGAAAAAGTTTATATATATATATATATATATATATATATATATATATATATGTATGTATATACGAGGGTAAGTCATTATGTAAGTCACAAATGCATATGGCATGATTTACAGTTGGAACAGATATCTCCAAAGAACGGTAATAGATGACATCACCATACAGCTTTATGATATTCAATTACTATTGAGTAGGAAGAATTCACACGCATGCGCAATGCAGTTTCAAAAATGGTGATGTTGCTAAATGATTGTACGATGGAAGAGCAGCGTGCTGTGGTCCAATTTTTGTGGGCGAAAAGAATTGAATAAAAAAATAATCATAAAAAATTTTTACCTGTTTATGGATGCTACAGAATCCACCTTACAGCCCAAACTTAGCCCAAACATATTTCATCTGTTTGGTCCACTGAAACAGCATCTTGGAGGCAAACAATTTGCAGATGATGACGACGTTCAATATGAAGTCTTACTGTGGATGAGACAGCAACCCAAAGAATTTTATGCAGCTGGAATTGGGGCTCTGATAAAACGATGGGATAAGTGCATCAACGTTGCTGGAGATTATGTGGAAAAATAAAAATTGTTTCCAAGTGATTATTATGGCAAATTATTTTATTATTATTTTTTGTGACTTACTTAATGACTTTCCCACGTGTATATATATATATAATAAAATATAATAAAAGAAAAAGAAAAAATGCAATGATTTAAACAAGTGTCAGGTAGGGGGAAAATATCACATTATGCTCTCTCTATGTTGCCTTATAAAATAGCGACGAAACATTTCACACAGCTTATTGTAGACTGAAAAACGTTGGAAACCTTCGTAAAATAGTTCCATAGTGCATGTAATAAGTTTGTTTGTTTGAGATAAATTTTAGCAAAAATGAATCAGCTGAAAGTATGGGTGTAGTCTTGATTTTTAATATATCGCATTTCTCCAACCAAACGTATCCAGAGACATATTTTCTAGTTATATATATATTCTTTTTAATTATGTTTCAAATCCTTGTTACTTCAGCTACATTCATCGGAACAGCGCTATTTATGACTTAAAGTCTGAGAATTATGTTTGAATAATAGTATAAAATGTAAGCCGTTATTCTAAAATTTCGTAAATTTATAAATGTGGCTGAAACAGTGACAGATAGACTATTCTCTTTTATATTATTAATATTATTATGAATAATATTATGTTATTACAAAGTGATTGTACATTACCTTTGTACATCGGCTTTGTCCCTATTTACCGTCGTAGTGTCACTTTTCCTCTTTCTTCATTGATAATAGATATTTCTAATACTAACTTCTACAAATTCGAAGGAAATACGAAATTCAATTACTATAAAATTTATGTGCACCAAGAAAGAGCAGTGGTAGGCGAGAGAAAACATGATAACACTAACCTAATAAACAAGTGTGCTTCTTTAGTGAAGTGGAGCAGAACCGCGATCTCACAGATATGGAGATGAACGGTTTTCAAACTCAAAAGCCTTAGAATTCGATCGTTTTTTCAGCACATCGGGCTTTTCAAACGCAAATAACACAGGGATGGATCGGCTTTGGGATGATTTCTTCTTACCATATGGTGCAAACGTTTATCAAGAACTGATTAAAAAAAAACAGAAAAAACTCATTTTCCAAATTTAAGGAGTTGGCCGATTTTGCAACTAGACGTCACATATCACAAAATATCTAAATTGAAGCATACATATGATATGATGACAAAAGGTCTGCAAAATTGCTTTAAATTAACACAGAGCTATGTTTATACCTTTCGTTTTAAATGTATTGTTGAGTTTTTTGAAAGATGCCCATACTAAAAACCTATAAATTTGGGGATAGGATAAAATGACCGTACGTGTAATTAAAAAAAAAAAAAAAAAAAAAAAAACCTGCTTTTTGGATACTATTACAAATATTATATTATTTTTAATTTCACATTAAAAAGGCAAAAATAATTCCTATCATTTACATTTATGTGAAATTTTGTCCTACATTCCAATGTTAAAAATTATGAAAATATTGAAAGAGGGCAATTGATCCTCAAATGTTATCAAAACAAATTTAAATCAAGGTACAATTAAATATCAAAATTGGTCAAATTCCATTCATTAGTTCGTGACATACCACGGCCAACTTATATATATATATATATATATATATATATATATATATGTATACACAGACAGAGATACGCAGACGATTGAAATGAAGAATAAATTTTAGAAAATGAAATAGAAAAGTCAATGGATAAAATCGAGAAAAAGTTTTTTTTTTTTTTTTTTTTTTTTTTTTTTTTTTAAATCTAATTTGTGAACGGTTTGAATTTTTTTCTCTGAAATAGAAGAATATTGTTATAGTAGCAAAAAGGACCAATTTGAACGAAATTCTACGAATACATTTTCAGTTAACCTGAACGAAAGGCTTTAATATTCATCGTAGTTGTAGAGGCACATCGAGCACCATAGATCCTGTTAAAAACGCTGTGTATTAGTCTTCACAGTCACGCAAACAATTATTATAATGAAGAATTTTCAGTCAGTTATTTTTGCGTTATACTCATAGTACGTATTAAATAGCGTAGTATGTGCAATATACATTTTTTTTTTTGCATATATATATATAAATTGAATAATTTAATTCCTTTATAACACTCAGCAAATGAAAGATAGATGAAAATACCAACATAGGAAATTTTAAATGAGATGTATTTCGAATAAAATTATTGTCGCGATGATAATTTAATTTAATTACACTGAGTAGTAAAAACATGTAAATGTACTTACGCAAAAGAGAAATGACACACATAACTCATAAGCCTAACGATGAGAGAATTTGCATAATCCATTAATCCAATAGAAACGTTCATCAAATAATAGAAATGGAAAGAGATAAATTAACCAAAAGGATCTGTTAAAAGAAAAGAGAATTCATAAAATGAAAAATAGAATTTTAAATGCTGAAAACCAGAAATGGTCCTTCATCAGGAAACCTGCATCTCTGTCAGCATATGCAAGATTTCGGATTACTGTATAGCTTATTCAAGCAATATACAACTCAAGCTTCTATCTTGCAACAAAACAAAGAAAAAGATGATATTTAACAGAGTTATTTAATTATAACGTAAATATTATCTATTTTCGGTTTAGATTAAACGTTTAAAGTAACGTGAGCTATCGCCATCTTACGTGAAAAAAGTGAGTTACTATTAAGTAATTATAGAAAATGTACGATTTGGCTTAAATTTTTACATTAGTTTAATTTGTATTCTTAAGCAACCTCACCAATATATATATATATATAGAACTTCTAAATTATAATGAAATCTTTCGAAGAATTTAACTTAACTTTAATGTGTCTCCCTCAGGTAATAATATTACATGTTCTTCCATAAAACTAATTAAGAAATGTTGTTGTAATAATTCCAGAAGTAGTTTTTAATTCTCCTTGCATTAATGCATTTAACACAGCAATAAAAGAATGCAAAGATTCTATTAATCATTCAAGTGTAAACAAGGGTTTATCAGAATTAATTATAAGACCATTTACTATCTCCTAAAATTTTTCGTATTATAATACTCTAATATATAAAATTAGTAAATTCATCTCTGGAGAATCAATAGAAATGTAGTTAAATAAAGCATTAATTAAAATGATTTCTAAATAATTTTTAACTTTTTACATTTACCTTATGAGAGATTTTTAAACTTGCGTGTTTTTAATGTTTGTACATCATTCATTAAATAATAAATTAAATGTTATTGTCTTGAAATCTAATATATAAATTAAAGTTAAATTTTCTTATTTGTAGGTAAAAGAAAAACTGCATAGAAATGTAGAGTTAAGAATAAAATTATATTGAAATACTGAAATAATAATAAATTAAATATTCAGAAATCTAATAATTAATCATATAAAAAATTGTGATAAAACAAAAAAATAATGTCGTGGTTTAAGTCCAAGTTGTAGAACATTTCATTTTTTTTTTCCTATTCAATTTTATGAAAGACTTTCTTGTAATTTTTATGTTAATAACGGTAGACATAAAATGCATTTTGAAAAATTTTACATGTTTCATGACAAATACATGTATATTAAAAATGATTAATTTATTATCGTCAAATTTAAAATATTTACAAATAAGGAGTGAATTTTTTCTTCCTTATACAGAGTATAAGGAAGTATATAGTCATCTCGATTTGCGAAATGGATTTTGTATTTCTCATAGCTCAAAAACGAATGATCGTAGAATGTTGCAAATTTATATGTGAGATTGTCATAATGCCTTATTGTACACCTGTAGCTTTGGGTTTAATACGAGTTCCAGTTTCAAAGATATCAACGACTTTATACGAATTTTCGTGACGTCTGTATGTAAGTACAGGGTGGCCATAATTAAACTGCAAGTGTTCAAGGGGTGCTGGAGAGAAAACTACTGGGAATATTCCAGTGAAATTTGGTATCTACACGTTTCAGAACATGCGCAAATCAAATATGAAACAAAAATAAAATCGCTGTACCGTATTTCAACGCTCACCGGTGGCATATAAAACTTCCAAAACCGATAGACAGAGCATAATGACATTCTAAGAGTCATATAAACAATATAAAACATCACTTACAGTTTATAAAAAATTATGGATTGTTTAATTTGTGATCTTAATTTACGTTAATTTTTGAAAACATGATACTGTAAAAATTTAATTACTAAGGCGAATTGTATGGAATTTTGATGAACTGTAAGTGATGTTTTATATTATTTATATGCCTCTTAGAATGTCGTTATGCTCTGTCTATCGGTCTTGGAAGTTGTATATGCCACCGGTGAGCGTTGAAATACGGTACAGCGCCATCTATCGGGTGAAAATGGCGATTTTTTTTTCATATTTGATTTGCGCATGTTCTGAAACGTGTAGATACGAAATTTCACTGGTATATTCCCAGTAGTTTTCTCTCCGACGAAAATTGTCGAAAATTTCGACATTTTAGCGTGTAGAAAGTAATTCTTTAAGAACTAAGCAAGTTCTAATCGACGAATGCACTTTATTTAATTAAGATTCAGTTAACAGTTAATTAAATCCCTTTTTGTGCTACAAAAATTAATATTCTTGAATTAATCCAATGAAATGGTCATTTTTATTACAGAATTCAAATAAACATTATTAAATGCACTACAGAGCATAAATTTCACTAAATCATGAACAACCGATTATTTCGAAGTCTGAATGGAATTTTAATTCATCGAAGAGAGTATTGTCAGTGGTTTATGGAATTTTAAAGGTAGTTCTGCCCGAAAAACCAATGCATCATTACAAAATTTCCAGAACTAGACTCCTACTGAGGTTGGATTTTCCAAATTTTGTGAATCCCATTCTACCATTTTTCAAAACGTTTGAATGCCTAATTTGACGCTAAGTCAAAGCCCACCTTCGTGAAAATGAAAAAAAATTTCATCTGTTTCAAATTTTACTGTAATACCGTATATAAAGTAGCACGTAAATATATAAGCAAGTTTTAGTCTACAATCATCAACAATCACTCTTCGTTTTTTTATAGTCCCGTGAGTCATTTATTTATCGACAATTATACAAATTTATCGTTTCGAAGAATTTAGTTCTGCGTTAAAAATCAATGAATTTTTCCGGAATATTCCAGAACCCTGTTCTTATTGATGTTAGAGCTTCCAATATCTGGCAACCCTAAACTACAAAATTTCCGCAAATTTGGTCGCAAGTCGCTAAATTCGAAGACGAATTACCAAATTTAATTCCAAGATCAAATTGCGGCAAATATTGCTTCAAGATAGCCAGAAATTCTGTCTCAATTTTAATTGAGTTAATTATTTTGTAAAATTCGTTGTTTTTCGGCACTAATTTTTGCCAAAGAGAACAAAACTGGACCATTTTTAAGGTAATTCCGTATAGAAAGTAGCACGTAAAGATATAGGCAAGTTCAAGTCTACAATGATCAACAATCCTTTTTTTTTTTTTTTTTTTTTTTTTTTTCCAGGCCTGTGAGTTATTTATAGAACTTTCAAAGAATTTAGTTCATCATCAGTCAGATTTTTTCCACTCAAAAGTGGAAACACCACCCACACGCAAGCTAACCAAGTACATGTTTCCGCCAAAGGTCTGTATGTATTCAGGCTGTCATCAATAGATAAGCCACGATTTGACATTGCCTCAACCACGCCAGCCAGCCACGTTTTCCTGGGCCTGCCTTTTCTTCGTCTACCCACAGGCTTCCATTCAAAAATGAGGTTTGGGAGTCTCTCCTGTCCCATGCGCATAACATGTCCAAACCAAATGATCGACACCATCCAAAAAGCAAAGTCCGTGTACCTTTTCCCAGTCGTTTTCGATTAGTCTGTCTGGTTAACTCGCTTTTGGGTCTTTTAGCAAAGTAAGTTTTTTACAGGAGTGAGGAGCTGGCCCACTACCAATCCCCCAACCTGGAGGGCTAGGGCGTTAATTTTCGTCTAGCACATACCCACCGACCTGCCCTGCTTGGGAGGTCCTGCCAGTAGCTACGCTACCGCCGGCATAGTTTTTCGGGTCATCGGTGCACGCAAGCCTCACCGCCCCGACAAGGCAGGAACGCCAGAATTTAGTTCTGAACTATAAATCAATGAATTTTTCCGGAATGTTCCAGAACTCTGTTCTTATTGAAGTTAGAGCTTCCAAACTCTGGCAAACCTAAACTATAATTTTTTGCCAATATCGGTTGCCAAGTCGTCAAATTCGACGCCAAATTGTCAATTTCAATGACAAGACCAAAAGTATATGCTGGCTACTAATTTGCGGCTTGGCAAGATTAGCCATAATTTTTTTGCGGCAAATATTGTTTCAGGGTAGCCAGAAACCATTTCTCAATTTTAACACAGTTAATTATTTTGGAAAAATTTGCTGTTTCTCGCCACTAATTTTTTCCAAAGTGAACAAAACTGGGTCATCCATACTCGACAGATTTTCACTGTACTCTAAGCTGTGCATTTGCCAATGAGAGACTATTCCTGAGCCGTGGAGTACTATTCCTGAAAAAAAAAAAAGAAAAAAAAAAAAAAAAAACTACTTTATTTGTCTCGGCGGTATGTATAATCGTATTATCGTGACTTTTTTTATTGTAGTAGTTTTTTTTTTTTTTATTTATTTATTTTTTTTTTTTTAAGGAATGATCGTGGATTGGAACCTGCCTGTTTATTTACGAATCGGTTACCTCACATAAAACTGTCCCTATTTTCATAACAATATGTATTTTTCTGTGGTTGTAGAAGGAAGTCATGTGGCGTCCACATAAGATTTTTTTTTTCTTTTAGCGTTACAAGTTTACCTATAATATAATGTAATTATGAATAATTGAAATCAATATTAAAACTATTTTAAATTTCTGAAAATTTTCAGCTATATACAACAAACAAATAAATATAAGAACGAGAAAAAATAAAATAAATCAATTTGTGTTGATTCATTTAAGTGAATATCCATTATATTTTAAAACACTGCAAAGAGAGGCTATATCTCTCTATTACATGTTTTACTCTCCTTACAAATTATAATCATTGCTGTTTTTGAACATTGCTGCTTTTTTGGTTGTAGTAGTTTTTTTTTTTTTTTTTAAAGGATTGTTCGTGGACTGGAACCTGCCTATTTACGAATCGGTTACCTCACACAAAACTGTCAATGTTTTCATAACAATATGTATATCCCTATGGTTGTATAAGGAAGTCATGCGGCGTCCACATCAGATCTTTTTACTTTCTCTTACCCATTAGGTAGAGAAAGTATTGTTTTTGGGTCAAATTTTCGAACGCGAGATTTTGTTATATTTACACGTTTTAAGGTCCCATGAATACGAAAATCATGTTTTTAGCAAATGGTCTGTGTGTCTGTCTGTGTGTCTGTGTGTCTGTCTGTTATCAGCATATCTCAAAAACAAATTATGGCAGAAAGTTCAAACTTGGTATTCTAAATGTGTATCATATAGGGATCCTACAGTGAGCTTTTCGTTAAGATCAAGCAAATGGTTCGTGTACAGGGACAATCAAAAGTATTAAAATACATTACGTCTATGGGGGAAATTGCAGGAAAGTAGAGTTTAATGTCTATAGACTGAACTAAACCAAATGAAACGAATATATATTTTTTGTAATAGAGATAGTTAACTGTGAAAAAAAATTTGTGTATGTAGGAGCCTCCCCCCCTCGAGGGGAGTAAATTTTCATGATGGGTATCTTTCAAAAGAGCTCGCCAATACCTTTAAAACGAATGGTTGAACCATCGATCTGCGATAATTTAAAACAGAGTCATCGATTTTTTTTACTTTTAACGAAAAAAAAAAAAAAAAAAAAAAAAAAAAAACTTTGAAAAAAAAAAATCATTTTTTTTTTCCCCTTCTTTTTTAATGATGAGAATAAAATGGACTTTTTTTTTTTTTTGATATTTGGTGTTATACCACTTCTCTAATATGGAAATCGTCTGCATTATCATAAGAGATATTTTTTTTAAATAATAATTTTAATAAATTATTTTTAAAAAACAGAATTATTTTTTAATAACCGAATTAAATTCTATGCGTTAATGAAATAAAGCGTTAATGAAACGGGGGGTTGAGGGGGGCGGTAGCCCCCCTCACACAGTACTAATTATCATATAAAACTCTTCAGAAGCCTAATATGAATTGTTTAGCACAGGTTTACATAACAGTACTCGTTATCTTACCTTTTAATCTGCAACCTGTATTTATAGTGTTAAATTTCAGGGTAAGAGTAAGTCGTGTGAGTGACACACCAGATTATTTTTTTTTCTTTTTGCGTTACAATTTTACCTATAATCTGATGTAATTGTGAATAATTAAAATCAATATGAAAACCTTTTAAATTTGCGAAAATTTTCAACTATATGCAACAGCCAAATAAATATAAAAGTGAGAAAAAATAAAGTAAATCAATTTCGGTTGGTTTATTTAAATGAATATCCATTATATTTTAAAACACTGCAAAGAAAGGCTATCTCTCTCTATTACATGTTTTACTCTCCTTACAAATTACAGTCATTGCTGTTTTTGAACAGAATTTTTGTAATGTTCTTTTAAATTTGAAACCCATCCTTAAGTAACATATTCTTGGAATCAAGCTGTTGCACTGTTATGATCAAATAAATAAAAAAAAAAGAAAAAAGAAAAAAAAGTTAAAGCCACACGCCAGTAAATCACTTAGAACGATCTGTTAAATGTGTAGAGTGTTGGGCAGGGAGGGTATTTTTGAGGTTAGAGGGTACCATTGAGAATAGTCATCAAAGAAGGTGATCATGTTTATCTTCTTCTAATATCCTCATTCTTTAGGCAATCCCTAATCCCCCCTGACCTTTCGACACTAGACCAGGAACTATGGTTACCTTCGCGTTGGTTGTTACAACAACTATTGAAATACAATACTTAATAGCATTAAATATATCACTAAAATCAGTAATTTGTCATTGTTCAAACAATCTTTAAGAGATACATCATAACTCAAATCGAGACAAACTAATCATAGTTCAAAATTGTTACAGACTTTAGTGTGTTTAGATATTTGCAGTTTATAACACCCCTTTTTGAAACTATTTTATAGTAAAAGAAAACAGATTTTTATTTATTTTATTTTATTTTTATTATTGATAATATTTTCAACTTTTTAAAAATAATTATATAATATAACGAATGCATGAAATTAAATAAAATATTTTGTATATTATTCTCACTAGTCATTTATATCAATTTATTTTTCTTTAAGAATTAATTCACAGGAAATATACTAATATAGCCAAAACGACTTTTTTCTTCTTTTAATAAGCTATGTCGACGACTGCGACCTGAGATCGAAACCGGCACCTCCCATCTACCAGCTTTGAGTGCAGAACCGCTCGGCCGCTGGTGGGTTCTAGTTGAAAGGAGAGCGAGATTATGGCAGCAGAATTTATTAATTCGCATACCTGATATAATGGCAACTATAGTTATAACAGAAATAATCTTTGTAAAATATAAATATCACATGCATTTTTTTTATTCTCAAAATAAGACGGCCAAATTTTCCCTAATTTTGTGCTTGATTCGCACGTTTTTAATTTCAAATATTTCTATGGCACCGTAATTTCGCCGAACGCTTTAATTTGCGTTAAACGTATTAACACACGCGCAAATAATTTCCAGATGACAATTAAAATAATCTGGTATGCCACTCACACGACTTTCTCTTACCCTGAAATTTAATAGTATAAATATAGATTGGAAATTAAAGGGTAAGATAACGAGCACTGTTATGCAAACCTATGTTAAAACAATTCAAATTAGGCTGCTGAACAGCTTTATTTGACAAGTAATTCTGTGTGAGTTCCACCAGTTCTCAAACCCCAGTTACTGTACCTATATTTATATAGAATTCAAATCTCTTATTAAATTCAAAAGTTCATTTAAAATTATTCTGACAACTCTCATATCAACATTCTTGAAACTTATCAATCTTGATTAAGCTTTTCTAGTAACAATTTGGATTGCCTGAAATAATTTGTTTTTAATTTACTCTAACAGACACAGACAAAGACCAAAAGTTAAAAACTTGACTTCGGTATTCAAGAAGCTAAAAAAGCCTAAATATACAAAAAACCAAGCATTGAATATTCAAATTAAAAAATACATTATTCACCATGTGGTTATGAGGAATTAATTTCAGTTCCTCAGCAGCTTTTCTGGACATGGTAAAACAGTACAGTACAAACACTTCCACTAACAATAAAAAATAATGTTATTGCTTAAATATTGGCAGCCCTGCATATCTTCTAAAAGTTATGCATACATCACATGGTGGATATAAATATAATCCTATATTAATAACACACGGCACATCATGAAGTACACTTCCATCAATTTTCACGCATTATCGCACTATAATCTAGTGTGCCTTTTATGTAGCCCTATAAACGAATAGTGCATGAGTTCTATACCATATTCTACATGAAACATATTTTTACGTATATGATATATATATATATATATTCGTTTCATTTGATTTAGTCGGTCTATAGATGGTATACTCTACTTACCTGAAAATTTCTCCATTTACGTAATGCATTTGAATTCTCTTGGGTGTCCCTGTACACGAACCATTTGCTTGATCTTATGAGTAACAGAAAGTAAAAATCAATTTTAGTAACTTAATAGCATTGTGTTTATTTTTTTAAATATTAATATATATATATATATACATTGTTATTATTAAAAAAAGTAAAATTTTATAACGATATTTTCTGTTTAAAAAAGTATAATAATCTAGTAGTTTAATAGTCATAATCCAAAGAAACTTATTCTAATATTAATCTCTGCGTGATGCCTGGTAATTTAGTAGATATAATATATTAAAAAATAAATAAATAAATAAATAAATAAATAAATAATAATAATAATAATAATATATTTTAATGTGAGTTTCTAAACCACAACCGTTTGCTGGAATTTATTAAACTAAAATAATTATTTTATCCTCTTACGTTTTATGACAATTTTATTTAACATAGATGATCTTTTTATTATTTCAAAATGATACTTTTATTACAGAAGTAGAAATAAAAATACATATATACGTTTATCTCAGCCCAGCTTAATCTTCAAATCAACTAACCCTTCTTTGATAACACCACTATCCTCTCCCTCCATATTATAGCACCTGCGAACTCTGATCTTTAGTTCACCACCTGCCATCAATAACGTTACTACGAATCACCTTTGCTTATCTCTATATCCTTTGAAGATTCTGCGGACAAGATGGGGTGGGGGAGATTCTGTAGGTAATGGGGGAACAAAATTGCTGGCACGCGCTCGTGATTGTTAGGGACACGAGCCTGGTTCAAAAGTCAAGAACGCCCCTTACACACGCCACGAGAAGATCCGGTCTATAAATATTATACGAAAAGAAAATCCATGAAGATTTTCAAAGGCGGATGTTGGGCAGGGGGTCTTATAGGTGCCACACGATGCAGGTCGTGTCCGGATCACACCTAAAACATACTGATGTGTTATGTTAATACATTTCTTTTATTTTTGTCGAATCACAAAAATCAGTTTTGTAAACAAAAAATAGTTTCACAGGAAAATATTCTATAGAAATTAAATTTATCGTTTAAGTAATTTTTTCAAAATATTTTTACAAATAATGTTTTCTTAAAACGTATTTTATTTTATTTCCTTTTATCGAATAATAAATTTAAGGCAATACGGAAAACAGAAAACGAAAACTCGTTTGCTGTAGATATAAAAAAAAAAGAAAAAAAAAATGTAAAAAATATATTAAACATTATATTCGTTGCCGCACTCACACGACTTTCTCCTACAACTTCAGATTTAGACGGGTTTCATGTATATTATAGATATGTTTTTTTATAAAGAAGGATGCCATCAACTTGAACTTCCGTCAAAATATTGTAACTCTGTATATTCATAAAAGATTTAAGTTTGATATTAAATTAAGTAAAAAAAATCATTTAGAACGCTTATTAAACTCACAATGCATTTAGAACTTGTCCAATATTAATCAATATTTTACATTCGCACATCTTCATATGATATTCAAAATATTAAATTGAACTTTTCTTAAATTATTTCTTTTTAAAGTATGCTGATAAGAGAATCATGGAACAACCGCAAAAAGCATCATTTACGCATTTATGAGACCTCAAAATGCATAAATATAGAGAAAAACAACTTCCAAATTTGGGCACAAAACAGTATTTATTTCTACCATATGTGCATATAAGAAAGTCATTATCCTCTTTAAAGGAATATTTCATGTTTCATATTTTAGGAAATGACAAAAAAAAAAAAAAAAAAAAAAAAAAAAAAAAAATGGAAAATAAGAATTATTTTAACTGTTGTTATTTTTCATAATGTGGTGACAGAATTTTCGAAAAATTGGTAATGAATAATTTGCATAATACATTTTCCCACAGTATAAAATTGGGTTCAGCTGCAGTCCAGGGCCTAACTAAAAAAATTTTGTGCCCAAGACAGTATAATTTTTCCGTGCCCCTTAGAGACAGACTTCTCTTTCTTACCTACCCCCCCCTCCCTACACACACACACACACAAAAAAAAAAGGCTTTCCATTAACGTACCACAATTTTCAGTACGCAAAAAAGCAGACCGAAAAAATGTTATTTGGTCAAAAAATAATCTATTTTGGGTTATAAAAACAAATAAAATTCTTTTAAAATCTAAATATCTTTTCCAGGAATAAGCTCTGTGATACGGCCTAGTGGCCAGTGGATTCGTTTCTTGTTGTCAGATCCAATTAATACAATATCTCCGACAGCGATACCCTTTTCTGGCTGTTTTCTATTTGCTCGCTGTATGAGAGCACCCAAATATTCGGATCTGAATCGATCTCTCAAAGCTCTGAGTAGGGACTGCCTGTATCTGAGCCTCTTTGATAGAGAATTTTGTTCAACTGCATCAACATCTGGAAGCTGAATTTCGTGAAGAAACATAGATGGGGAGATAGGCTTTACAGTCGCATCTTCAGAAAGGTATGTTAGAGGCCTTGAATTCACTACACTTTCAACATCAGCTAAAAGAGTTGTCATTTCTTCGTACGTAAGACAGGCGCGTCCTAAGACTCTTTTAAGAAGATCTTTTATTACCCTATCAGCCTCTCCCAGAAGCCACCCCACCAAGCCGCCGTTGGCGGGTTAAACTTCCAGTCTATGGAGTTGACAGACCCATATTTTTGTATTCGTTGCCAATCTAAGCTTCTCAATAAATTAGCTGCGCCAACAAAATTTGTTCCGTTATCACAGTAGATAACAGAGCATCTTCCTCTGCGAGCCACAAACCTTCTCAAACCCATCAGAAATGCATCTGTTGAAGCAGAGGTCACTAGCTCTAGATGAACAGCTCTATATATAGCACATGTGAAAATCAAAATCCAACTCTTCTTATCGTTCTTAAGATACAAAGGACCAGCCATATCTATGCCTGTAACTTGAAATACGGCAGAATCTTTTACTCTGTTTTCAGGTAGAGGAGCACTAGATGTCCATAAAGCCCTTGAATTAAACCTTTTACAAATCACACAGCTGGCTAACACAAGCTTTACACTCTTTCTTCCGTTGAGGATCCAATACCTTTCTCTAAGCAAATTTAAGAGGATTTGTAACCCCGCATGACAGTTCTTTACATGAATTTAAAAAATAAGTCGCTTAACAACTTCATGCTTTGAAGGGAGAATTATGGGATGGAGAAAATCTTCACTATCTTTCCTGTAAGTTATTTTAGTTTTCAAACGAATGACATCTTGCTCATCCTTACAGGTTTGTAATGTCTTCAATCTTTCATCACTTTCCGAAGAGAAAGATTCTTTTTGAACCATACGTAGAGTTTTTATCTCAGCTTCCCGAAATTCAGTAGCCGTCAATTCGCCTTTACTCTTCTTATCAGGATTTAAACAATTATGCTTAAAGCGAAGAATCCAAGCAACTAAACGTATTATTTTTTCATAACTTGAAAAGCAGCGGTAATACCAGTTATTGTTGGATGGAAATTCAGGTTTCGTCACCATACAAGTAGACTTTGACCTTTCTTTCTGAATTTCTTCCTCATTCCAATCTTCATCAGAAGTGTTCATGTGGGTTCTAAATTCTGATGAATCTTTCATCCAATGTGGGCCCTCCCACCATCTGATTAAAGCTAATTGCTTAGCCTTACAGCCTCTAGACGGCAAGTCTGCTGGATTCTTCTCACTTGGTATATGTTTCCATGATGAAGGACTGCTTAATTTCTGAATCTCTTGAACCCGATTTCTGACAAACACAGACCAGCTCTCATTTCTTGATATCCAAGCAAGCACTGTTGAGGAATCGCTCCAGTAATATCGCTGCATTTCCTGCCAACCCAAAGCATCCACAACAGTTTTCGCCAAACGAGCGCCAATAGCAGCCGCTTATAGCTCCATTCTTGGTACAGTCGTATTTTTTAAAGGCGCAACTCGGGACTTGGCAGCAAGCAGAATTATTTCCCCTTGATCTTCATTTTCTATCCTCAAGAATACTACTGCTGCATAAGCATCTTTACTACCATCAACGAAAGTATGAATTGTGCATGCATGTAAGTTTTCTGGAGTTATCTGGATATGTCTTGGTATCTTAACATCATTTAAATATTTAAGTTCTTGAAACCATAATAGGAATTCTTTTTGTAAATCACCAGTTATTTCGTCATCCCAATTAATTCCTAATTTCCAAGCTTTCTGTAACATCAATTTAGGATAAAGCATCACCGGAGCAGTAAAACCAAAAGGATCAAAAATTTTATGAACTGCCGATAACATACTTTGCTTGGTAAGCCTTTCTGTGTTGAAATCGTTTAGCCATTTCATGTTGACCTTTAATGTATCGGAAACCTTATCCCAAATCAGACCCAATACCTGAGTTTCCTTCTGGTTCGACGTTTCAGCGTGATCACCAGTGTATTCCCACTGCCTTAAATCAAAACCAGCATTTGCCATTATTTTCTTTGAGTCCGAGATAAATCTCTTTAGATCTTCTTCACTGTGCACACTAGTGGCGACATTGTCTACATAAAAACTGTGCAAAAGCCTTTGCTTGAAATTTTCCTCAAAACTTGCACTATTTTTGATGTGATATTCAATTACTGATGATAAAAGAAAAGGGCTACACTTTACACCGAAAACGACTCGTGCATGCCTAAATACTCTAAGTTTCTTCTCTTTTAGATCTTTCCACCATAGAAATCGTAGGGAATCTCTATCCTTTTCACAAATGCTAATTTGAAGAAACGCTTTTCTAATATCAGCGGTTACACCAAATTTTCTTTCTCTGAAACGTAGAAGAATATCTGGGATAAGCTCAATCAAATTTGGGCCACACTGCAGACACTGATTTAAAGATGGATAGTTAGCGAACTTTGCTGAAGCATCGAAAACCGGACGGATAGGTGTTGTACTACTGGTCTCTTTAATAACTGGGTGATGAGGTAAATAATTACCATAAGAGTTCACTTTGGTAGCAGGAACTTCTTCTATGATCCCCTCATTCAACCAGTCCATAAATATATTTTCATATTTTCCGTACATGTTCTTAGATAATAACTTAGAAGTTGTACTTTCCAAACGTCTTACATCCAAACTCAAGTTATCTGGTAATGCAGATGTGTCGTCAGCCCAAGGAAGACAAATTTCGTAACGACCATCCTTGTTAATTTTTACTGTCTCTAAGAAATGTTCCTTTGTTTGACGGTCAATCTCACTTTTAGATTTCTTTTCTATTGTATCTGTTATACCGATCAAGTCCAATCTCCATAAGTTTGAGATATCAGCTTCATTTACAAACAAAGACGTCACCATCATTGCTAAATTATCTGTTGAGACTTCGGTGTGAGGCGCTTTGCCCATCAATGTCCAACCAAGGTATGTTTCTATGGCAACAAGACCAGATGTCAATACTTTTCTTTTGCCAGTTAACATCTTTCCCATAATATCAGCACCAATCAATATTTCGATAACTTCACGGCAATGACTTACATCAGATAATTCGATTCCATATTCTTTCAACTCTTTAATCCACGGACCATTAGTGACGGGTTGAATGTTTTCACATATAGTAATTTGATCCATCACTTCAAAATTACAGGTGAACTTCTCCTTCATATCCTTAACCTTTATTCTATAACAATTATGTTGGCATTCCTTTGTTGTAACTCCGCCAAACAATGAATGCATCATTTTTTCTTGACGAATGGGAGTATAATTCATCTCTTCTGCTATACTTTTCAAAATATAAGATTTTTGGGATGCTGAATCTAACAATAAACGAACTGTTTTTTGCTTGTTTTCGGAGATGAGTTTCACTTTTAAGGTTTGAAGGAATACTTTAGCACTTTGCTTATTAAAATTTGTCATGTTTATTTCACTACTGACTGAATTTTCTTCAACCTTTTCTTGTGCAGTTTTACCTTGAGAATCACGCAAATCGCACATCAAAGGCACATGCTTCTTAGAACAGATAATGCATCTTAAAACTGCTCGACATTTTTTAGCTGTATGATTAGGTAACAAACAAGCGAAGCAGCAATTTTTATCCTTTACAATCTTTTGTATCTCAGTTAAACTCAATTTTCGAGCTGAAAAGCATTCAGAGCTCAAATGTTTGCCTTGGCAAAAAATGCATACTCTTTTGAAATCTAAAGCAGAAGACGTTGTCAATAAACCTGCAGCTGTCGATATCTTATTTCGCATATAGTCTGCACTTGCACTGTTTTTCCTTTTAGAATATTTATTATCTTCACGCTTTGTCAAACCGAAGCCCGCTACAGCTAAAGATATTCTCTCTTCACCTTCTACTTCCGTTTTCAAAAAATGCATCAGATTATTCAACCTTCCTTTAGCATCCGTATTAGAAGAAGAGAGATTCGAGCGATTCCAGGCCTTCAAAAAGTCTGCTGGGAAACAAGACTCAACCACAGGGTATAAAATGGAGGCATATTTATCAGTGGTAACACCTAATGTTTCTAGCGCCCGTAAATATGACTCAAGCTTATCATATAATGAAGTTAATGCAAATCTACCTTTTGTTTGCACAGATATTATCAATTTCAATAACTCTCGTACATACACTTCTACTAGAATATCTTCCCTGCCAAAACGAGCCTTTAAACTTTCCACTGCCTTTGAATAATTGGCGCCAGTTGGCGGGAAACTTTCAACAACTTCTCTTGCGCGTGAACCAGCGATTGTTGCTTGTACTAAATACTGGAACTTGTCCTCTGGGGCAATCTCATCATCTTTATCGATTTGTTCAAATTGGCTCCAAAAAGGCAACCAATCCTTAATTTCTCCGCCAAATTTCCTAAATTCCAGCTTAGGTAAAGTAAATTTTCGTCTCATAGTACTATTTTCATAATTACTTAAAATAGCATCAGTTTGAATTTGCCCAGATGATTGTATTCTCGCCAATTCTAAATCATGATTCAATCTTAATTTCTCTTTCTCCAGTTCTGCTTCTTTTTCCAGCCTTAATGCCTCAGCTTCTTTTTCTAGCTTTAATGCCTCAGCTTCTTTCAAAGCTTGTTTTTCTTCTTTCAAATCTTGTTTTTCTTCTTTCAATTTTCTTTCCGCTATAGCATTTTCTAAGATATCTTTCACAAATTCGGGATCCTTTTCATACTCTTTACTATTTAAAATCAGCTCTTTTAAGCTTGCTATTGTGAACGTCGAAGGCAAAGTCTCTCCAATTTCTTCGGCTACCCATTTCAAATCTTCTTTTTTAAACCCCTTAACGGTTTTAAACATCTTTTTAATCTTAATATAATCAAAATAATTTTACTTCACTTGAAAGGTCCTGTCGCAGTGACTCCAGTATTTTTATGTAAAGCAACGGAATAAGCACCGCAAATTCCTAGCTTTTCTCTTACTAAATTAAACTGTATAAAGGCGGACGCCAAGACTACCTATTTACACTTTAAAATTATTAAAGTAGCATCTTTTATGCTCATATAATAATTCCCTATAACATTAAACATAAGAAAATTATTCCTACGGTAAAAAGTAGTTCACTAAAATTAAAAATTCATACTATATAAAAAAAAATGCAACCAACATCGTTGCTAACTTTATTCTGTTCTATTTCTTGAATTAAAAAAAAACAAAACTTTGGATGCCACACGCATCACATAATCTTTACATTTTAACAAATTTTGAAGATAGCACGCGCTCATATTTTACATAAAAATTAAAAGCATTAAATTCATTTAACTCTTTTTTTCTTTGACATATTGTTCAGCACGTGAACTTACAAAAAATAGAGGATAAATAATAAACAAATTTATACACTGAAATTGAAAATGGCTCAGTTATAACAGATGTGGTTATTTTTATTTAAAAATATTTAAAAATAAATAAGCACAAGAGCATAGGTGCAAATTTCCATTATTTTCATCGAAAACTTCATGCTGGAAGGTTTTTAAAAATGTTTTCAGTTTATTAAAATTTTATTTATTCATCAAAAATATATTTGCCATATTCTTTTTTTTAAATAATAGTGTATAAATCTGATTTAAAAATTACGAATATTTGTAGATATTCAAGAGGCGAGTTTTAATACCTATAACTTTGGTTTATGTCCGAATTCTAGGAACTCAAAGGAAAATTTCTACCAATACAAAGGATTCATAATATTCATACACTGAGAAAATATTCTGTAACTGACATCTAGAATCTAAATTGGGGCTCTAGTAAAAATAGTTCAATGCCATTCTTATAAATTCCAGTCCCACTTGAAAGCTAGCTCTAGAAACTCCTATTAGAATTCTAGAGTGTTTGCCTATGTTATCGAGGGGTCAAATTTATTTAAAAATCTTTGCAAATAAATGCAAATACAAAAGGCGAATTTTAGCAACTATAATTTTGGTTTATGGCCCAATTCTAGAAAATCAAGTTTGAACTTCTCGCATTACAAAGGATCCATAATATTCATAATATTATTTCACCATCTAGAAATGTATTGACTTGAAGTTCTCGTTCATTTCGTCTATTCAGCTTATTAACGTGCCTTACATGCATAGTTCGGAAATCTATATTTCTTTTTTAGGGATTTAGAAAATGACCACTTATTCGTTCCAAATGAAGGCGGTCTGTATATATATATTCTCAGTGTAATATTCACAATTTTGCTTCACCATCTAGAAAAATGCAGAAAAGAATTTCTCCACTATTTAGTTTACCCAGGTTATTTGTTTACCTTATACACATAACTCGGAAATCTATATTTCTAGTTTAGGAATTCAGAAAATGACTACTTATTTGTTCTCGATCATGGTGGTATACATATTTTCCCTAAGTGTAGATTCATCTGTGCATCTTCTATAGAGTGTATACGAATCCCACAACGTAAATAAATTTAGCACAGTAAGAAAAAAAACATGAAATCTTTTGAAACGTACATAAAATGACTTCCAAATATATCACCTAAAAAACCGACATTTTTGCATAACCCTGTAAGCGAATGACCTATGTTTTTCTATACCGTAATCCATAAAAAAAAGTAATAATAATTTTGTGCATGTGGAAACATACTTTTTTTATTTAGTTTAATGGTGTCTGAAAATACTTAATGTAATCAACAAAAATTTTCGCGCATAGACATTAATACATTTTAGTATTTTAAAATAAAACTGCTTAAATTTTTTTTTTCCGATTTCAATATATATATATATCACTATATATATATATATATATATATATATATATATATATATATATATATATATATATTTCAAGTAACACCAGTGCATAATAAAGATGCAGTATGCCGATTTTAGGTTTCCTGCTAATATTGTTTTCAGATATGCTGATAACACGCATACAGATCAAGAGCTAAAAAACCTGTTTTTTTCGGATTTAGGAGGCATCAAATCATAAATGCATCAAAAAATTCAGTTTAAAAATTTCAACCTAGAAGTAATAATTTTTCATTTTTTTTTTTTTTTTTTTTATATATATGGACAAGCGAAAGTAAAGAAAAAATCTAACAAACATTTCTAAGTTATTAAAGGGAACTTTTTTTTTTTTTTTTTTGCATTGCATTGCATAATTTATTTTATTATTATTATTATTAATACATGCATTATTTTTGCAATTACATCTTTAAACTAGCATTAAATGCAATCTTTTATTTAAATTGAAAATAAATCTTATACACACTAAAATAATCAGTAAGCTTTATATATCTCTGATTATTTTTGCAACACATTTTAAAATCCTCTATTTTCTTTTTCTTTTCTTATTTATAAACTGATAAAAAATATTGTACGGTATTTCTGTAAAAGTATTCTGTTTAAAAATCGTAAACTTCTTTAACTTTCTTATAGAAATTTCTGTTTTCCAAAATGAAAGAAATTTAGAACAAAATTACTTCTCAATCTATCAAACAAAATATATATTAATACCATTGATACAGCTTTTATCTGAAGATTACATACTTTTTGTATCCGGGTTGGGTTGGGTTGTGGGAACTGAAGTCGATTAACTGCACTAGGATCCTAAGCCTGCGACAGAGTGCCCTCCGTGGGGGTCCTAGAACATATTTACGTAAGTTTCGGAGAAAATCATGGAAAACTCGGAAGGGTAGGCCGACGAGCATGACCTGGAATTTTGTAAACGGAGAACTTGGTATCAAATCAGGATCGGGAAACACTGACATAAAACACAAATTATGCTTTAAAGGCACTAGGTAACATTTTCACCTAAGCAAAAAATATTGCAAGGATGGAAATATAGAAATGCTGTGACATGGAAATGCTCAGTGGCATCAGTATTTTCAAGATTGTGCATCCCCCCATAAATTTCCAGACGTCATTACATATATTTAAAAAAAAAGCATCTGTACATGCACATATACACACACACATCAAATAAGGTCACATGCACAGGCCCACACATGCATATAGATATAAAAATACGTATGCACACGCATATGCATGCGCGCACGAGCTTAAACGTAACAAAGAATGCGCAAACACACTCCCGTTTCCAATCACAAACGGTATCCACGCACACACCAGCACTCTCCCAATTATGTAAGAAAATGGATATTTACACAATCACACACACGGTCATACACATATATGCATTCATGTGTATACTCAAACGCACACACATCCGATCACATAACGTTCGACCACACATGTGTATGCAAAATGTGTATTCGCACGAAACGCAAATTCAAAATATTCGCACAACATGCATGGTTGTATGAATGCATGTGCATGTCACATGCGTACACGTGCGCAAGCACAGACAAGCATAACAACACGCACGTGCACGCACATTTGCACACACACGGTAAGTCATGAATCATTACTAATTTATGAAACTTCATATTTCTGGGAAAGTAAGACGCTACTGTGGGCGAAACTAACAAACTGCGCTGAAGACAGATTTAGAATCTAATTTCCAATAGTTTTATTTTAAAATAAGACCTTTTTTTCATACAATTTTTATTATACAGTTTTTATTTATTTTTTATTAATTATTATTTATTTCTTATAATTATTTTTTTAATTAAATTCTATGTTATGGGGACGTCATCCGCTATATATATGAAATTGAAAGGAGAAAGAAGTTTAATATACCACGGCGTACATTTTATTTTGCACTACTAAGCAGCATAAAAAATAAGTAAAGGAACTGGAACAAACAGAAATACCTAGAAAATTAATATGAGATATACTGAAAAAAATCGAAAGAGGGTAACGGTGGGGAATTTCATTTTCTATTTTTGCCATCAACCGATACCATTAGACGATACTACAAAGCATAAGCCAATTTTCCGTAAAAGAGAAATGTTAAAAAAGAATTTATGAAAATCTGAAGTAATAACAATATTGTACCCTTAAAGAAAAAAAAAAAGTCTGAAACATTTAGACATATTTTTAAATACTCATGCCTTATACCTTCATTTTATACTATATACATAAAAATAAAATATTAGATTTGGGAATTTTTTTTTTTTTATGGATTTACATGTTTTGAAATATCCTTAATGAGAATCGAACATTTTTTTGAAAATGTCTGTTTGTATGTGTATCTTTCTGAATGTGTGTTCTAAATCGTTTTGTGTGCTGTATTTCCCAAAGAATGCACAGCATTGCACTAAAGTTTAAATTTGACTGAAACATAATAAATTGGTATTGTTTAGATTTTAGCATATATCGCTCAGTAGACAACCCTGCTATGGATTTATTTTTCCCCGTGTACAAGACGACATTTAGAGCGCTTTATGGGAATGCAATGAATTTTCAATTTCTGTAATGTATAAATGTACCAAACTTAATATCCGAGGTGATTATAATAAAAAATCTCTGTAGATTATATTTTGGAGCATGTCGGTCGTTATGTGAGCGCTTTTAAGCTTCAAATTTTTCCATATGTGAAGGGTCTATCTAAGCTTCCATTCTGCATAAGTAGACGGTACTTCTTATATAATATATCACTTCTGAAATTCTGACCGACAAGTTTCACTGCTGTGTGTGTTAACTTTCTCCGTTTACGGGAAGGCGGTATTCCGTCTCCTATCGTATACAAGTGAACCAAATTTTGTAGGTTAGGTGCATTTTCTGAAAAAACAATTCTGTTTTATTTTGGGTTTAATCGGCCAACAGGTAGCGTTGTTATGGTGTTATTGTGATGTTTCTCGTAAATTTTCCTACAAATTAATATATTTCAAAAATATGATGTATTATAAATTTTATTTTGGGCTTACGCTGGCCATCTGTCGTTGATCTCTCCTTTGGATAGAAAACAGTTACATCAGCCAAAGAAAATGGCGTAAGAAAATCCCGAATGACCCGTCACTTCCATTTCATTGGGAACAGAAAGGGGTCAGGTCGAGGACATGACTCTTTTCTGCTCAAAACTGTTTTTCGGATATTTTTTTTCCTCCTGTACAGAGCTGAAGCATAAGTTTCCTTCTTACAGAAAATATGCGTCTATATGTAAGGAACACAATGGTGGCATTAACTCCTTTTCGCTAAAAATTGGACATGTCTTCTTTCTGCAATCATCGGTTCATATGTAGAAGATATAGGCAAGCGAAATGGGACGTCACTGACCGTCGTTGACACCAAGTAAAATATATCCTATATTAATCGCCCATTGGATTTTTCGTAAAAAAATATTAAAAATTGTGGAAAATCGTTTTCCGATTTTAATTCCCATATTTGGATATAATTAAGAATTAGTCATAGTGCACATAGTGCACATGTTAGAAGTTATTTTGCTGTCAAATTGACAAAATTTTAATTTTAAATTTCAAAAATTCAGAAACAAAATGGGCATAGACTTCATATCTGTTCGTCTTTGGTGTTTTGTGTATTTGGCGATCAAAATCGTAATACGAAAACATACATGCCAGATGTACTTTTTCGTAATGTATATATATTGTACGAAAAATTGTTTAATATTATCGATTGCTCGTTATTAAAATAACCATGATTTTGAAAGGAATTAAGTATGTTCGCCAGATAATTGGTGATCTTTTATTATTATTATTATTATTATTATTATTATTATTTTGCCAAGGACGACAGATATCAAATCTGTTCCATTGAAATGAATCTCATTCCATTGAAATTAAATGTTTATGATTATATTCGAAAATGGAAGTCTGTCATTTTATTTTTCCAGAGTTTTGAAATTTAAAATTAAAATGTTATAAATTTTACAGAAAAAAAAAAAAAAAAAAAAAAAAAAAAAAAAAAAAAAAACCTCAATCTAACACACACATACAGTAACTTATATATAACTACACCCAAATATGGGGATTGAAATCGGGAGATAATTTTCCTTTAATATAAAATATATATATATCCAATGGACGATTAACATAGGAAATCTTTTGCCTGTCCTCAAGGACGGTCAGTGACATCATCACTTAGCTTGTGTATAGTAATAAAGCTCTTTTTTTTTTTTTTTTTTTTTAAAGGTGTAATGAATTTCACTTAATTTGAATGTCTTATGTTTTTGCTTAAAAATAGTCTTAAAATTAAAGCTAACGTAAATCACACACAAAAAAGAAAAAAAAGAAGAAGAAGAAGAAAGAAAAAAAAAAAAGAAAGAAAAGGAAAAAGAAAATAGATCATACAAAAATTAGAAAAAAAAAAATTGAACTCTCATCAATCAAATCCTTTTTTAACTTGCGTATATTTTCAACAGTAAAAACTTTCGATCTACCACTCATTCACTCAAATCTCTACCATCTAATGGTTGTTTTCTCTTAGAATAAAAAATCTGTAGTGGAGAGTATATAGTGCTTCTGCATCATACAAATTACTGTGTCTATGGTTTTATTTCAGCTTTCAGATTTAACAACCAGCCAGATTATCGCCAGATTTAACATCTTTCTATTTTAGGTATTTTTCAATATAAAAGAATACGTGTATAAAGTGAAAAAATACATAAAAAAAAAATAAAAGCATTTTTAAATACCTTCTTGACATTGTAAGAAAATAATTTTTGTATTCTGCACATCTGCCTAATCATACATTTCGAATGATGACATATTCAACCCTCTACTCCCATAATTAATGTTAAAAGTGTACCAAAAATTTCATGCTTGCTTATTAATATATAGATAATGATATATAAGAAAGTTTTCTGAAAACCATTGTATGTTTAGAACAATTTTTGACAGTAAATTTATCCATCTAAACATATGTTTATACATTTTTTGTATGATAATAATAATAAAAAAAAAAAAAAAAAAAAAAAAAAAAACAGTTCCCAAATATGCACAAGCCCCCTCACCTTTCTAATTATCTAAAATTGTCCGAAATACAATAGAATAAAATGTTCTTATCGAAATCCTAAATATTCTTTGGATAAAATATGTTTCAAAAGATTTATGGATAGATTTATCGCATCTGAATCTTGAATATGTATCTTTAGTTTCAGAAAACTTTTCTTATTTAATCGTAGAATAGATAAGGATCAATATAATATTCAATGAGAACTTGTTTGATAAATGAAGATGCTAGGACTTTTTAGTTTTAATTTAAATTAAATATATGTCCCCCACTTTTATTTTTTTTTATTTTTTTATTTATTTATTTATTTATTTATTTTTTTTTTTTTTTGCGGGGAGGGGGGGTTCGATCTGTCTAGGATCTTAATTCCTTTTCGGGCATCGGCAATGCATTTAATAAATTCTGAGTTTACACTTAGGATTACTGAAAGACTTTTAAGACGTAGAAATATTAGTCTCAATATACGGATAAAACGTTGTCACCAGTTTTATGATGGTTGGTCATTTTCGAAATCGAAAATAAAATTGAATAATTTGAAAACAATGTTATAATTTGAAAAAAAAAAAAAAAAAAGAACTAATAGTCCTCCGTACTAAATTGTGCTTTTGCCAGAATTTCATCAAAATCTTTTTTTTTTTTTTTTTTTTTTTAATAAAAAGAAAAGAAAATTAATAATAATAGTATCGAAACGGACAGTATCGAAAAAGTTGACGAACTTACAAGTTTTTTTATTATTTATTTTTATTTATTTATTTACTTTTTTAATGAAAGTAAATTCACGCATAAATATTAAAATTGATATAAAACTTTGTGAAAAATTAAACTTGCAAGATAAAATAAACGCCATTATAGCTCTAAAGGTGTATTTATCTATTTATTTATTATAATCATTTGAATTATTTTTTAGTCTCTGTGATTTTTTTTTTTTTTTTTTTTTTTTTTACGCTCTGAATAATATCTGTTCACGTGGGAATTTTTCCAGACAGAAAATTCAAACTTCAAACCCTTTTAGATTTTCTTTTCTGTTTTTCTTTTCTGAAAAATTATCTTTATGTTTTTAACACTTTCGATGCAAATAAGCATTGGTTGCGACAACATGCAGGTACGCCAATGCACTCACTTTAATGTTGACACTTACCAAACAAGTACATAATATTTAACTCAACTTTTTTCTAATTTTTTTTTCGTAATTTTTTTCGTATGTACATTTTAACACTTGAAAAAAAAAAAAACATAGACCGGTCCTACTATGTCCCGTACTGTCTCGTACTATGTTTATTTATTTATTATTATTATTTTGACTTTCTCTTACCCATAAGGTAGAAAATTATTGCTTTAGGGTCAAATTTTAAAATGTGAGTTTTTTGTTATATTGACACGTTTTGAGGTCCTCTGAATGCAAAAATCGTGTTTTTAATAGTTAGTCTGTCTCTCTCTCTCTCTCTCTCTCTCTGTGTGTGTGTGTGTGTATGTGTGTCTGTTATCAGCATATGTCAAAAATAAATTGTAGCAGAAAGTCCAAACTTGGTATTCCAAATGTGCATGATATAGGGATGCTACACTAAGCTTTTCGTTGAGGTGAAGAAAATGGTTCGTGTACAGGGACACCCAAGAGAATTCAAGTATATTAGGTTTATGGGGAAATTGCAGGTAAGTGGAATTTAACATCTATAGACCGCACTAAACCAAAGGAAATGTATATATATTTTTTATATGCATAAAAACATCTCTCATGTAGAGTACGGTAGGGATATCCTTCACTGTTCATTTACAGGGCTACACACAAGAACTAGATTATAGTGCGACAATACCTGAAAAATGATGGAAATATATTTCAGGTTGTGCCGTGTATCATTACTATAGGATTATATTTAGGTTCACCATGTGGTCGGTACAGAATCTTCAAATGATATACAGGGCTGCAAATATTTAAGCGATAACATTCTTTTTTATTGTTAGTGGAAGTTCTTTATTAATATTTTTCCATTTCCATGAAAGATGCTCAGGAATTGGAATGAATTCCTCATAGACATATAATAAATAATGTATGATTTTAAGCTAAATATTCATCGCTTGTTTTTTGTATATTTACATGTTTTGAGGCTTTCTGATTACTGAAGTCAAGTTTTTAACGCTTGATCTTTGTCTGAGTCTCTTAGAGTAACTTAAAAAAGAATGATTTCAGGAGCTCCAAAAGTAGTATTTTCAAGTTAATATAAGTTTGTTGCTGGAAAAATTTGATAAAGACTGAAAAGTTTCAAAGAATGTTGCGCGTGAAAGTTGTCTGTATAAATTTAAGTGAACTTTTAATTTTAATAAAAGATTTAATTTCTATATAAATGTTGGGGGAGTAATGAAACGGGGGGTTGACGGGGAACCCCTCACCCAGAACTAATTATCACATAAAACTGTTCCGAAGCATAATTTGAATATTGTAACATATGTTTACATAACAGTACTCGTTGTCTTACTTCCTAATCTCCAACTTGTATTTATGGTATTAAATTTCAGGGTAAGAGAAAGTCGTGTGAGTGACACACCAGATTATTATTATTATTATTATTATTATTATTTTTTTTTTTCAATTAAAATATTTGAGAGAATTTCGGTTCTAAAATGTAGTAGGGGTTTTAATTAATAAAATTTTAATCTTTTGGGAATTTATGCGTTGTTGTAATGGCTACACAGGAAATATTGTGAACACTCTATACCAAAACAAGATTTTTAACTCTGCAAACTCTTAAACGTAGAGTTTATTTTACAAAAATAAATATTAAAGTAATTGCGAAAATAGTATTAGTAATTATGTGTTAACATAATGTCATTTTAAGTTCTTCCTTTTTTTTTTAGCTATATATATATATATGTATATATATATATATATATATATATATAATTTTTTACAGAGGATTTCGTTAAACATGCCTTGAGGGTTGCGTTAACGTAAGTCTTGATTTTCTTTTGAAAAAGAAGCTCCCCTGATAGCTGCAAGATTTTTCCGCGACCAGCAAATGAGCAATTATACTAAAATAACTTTATTTTTCCCGTTTAAAGGTTTTTTTTTTTTTTTTCTTTTGTATATTAGTATTAATGCATGCTCTTTATGAAGAGTCAAATTAAGATAAAGACACTCTTGGCAAATGCACATTTTCTTACCAAACCAAACAAAAAATATTTTAAAGAAGTTGATTTTGTGGTTGTTGATTATAGACATAATATTTTATTATGTAATTTGTAGAACATTATAAGTGTTGCATTATTAGTATACTCTACGTTATTAGTGGAAATGCCGTCTAAACAAGAGCCAGATACAATAGTTGGCTGTTTGACTAAGACTTAAAAAAAAAAAAAAAAAAAAAAAAAAAAATCATTGATACGCCCTAACCCACTAACAACAACAACAACAACAACAGCAATAAAAATAAAAATAAACTTAATGACATACGAGTGGCCGACGTCAAACAAATTTAAACCTGCCAGGTTGGATAATAAAATAGGGTATTTTTCTATAATAGAAATATTACATTATTATAAAATTTAATTCAATTTAATTTTTTTCTAAAATCAAAATTTTAATGTTTACAGTCGGCAACAAATGTATCCGAGTACTAGCCAAAATTTCCGATATCAAAATCGGGACTTAAAACTGTTTTGCTAAATAAATCCTTGTCGAATAATGTTATTAGGTTGATTAAAAACATGGCTCTACAAGGATTTATTTAACAACACATTATTAAGTGTACTTTTTTTAGACAGGGATATTGTTAGTGCTCGTATATTTTTGCTGCCGACTGCAATTTTGTAAACTTTCATTTAGCACGAAAATATAGCAATAGCCACATTTTAAATTATTTCATTTTTATTTCAATCCCCGCGTTAAAGTAACCTTTTAAAAAATATATTTGCTAAATGTAGGATAAACAATCTAATTTTAGTGAAAAAAATGACTAGTTTAAAGTAGCACTAAACAAAGGTTATTTTTACGGAACATTTTAAAACGCTCTTTTTCTTTATTGGCATTATAATGTTGATTAAATATAACACTTATTTACTAAAAACACATATTTATGACAGATAATAAACTATAGATTTTGTTACTAATATTGCTTCTTGTATTGTTCTAAACTTCAAGAAAATTGCAAAGAAATTGACCAAAGTAGTTCTGATTTACGGTTATTCATTTCTTTATTAAATTTAACTTCTATATTTAAACAAGAAAAGTTTACTAAAAACGCATTTTCATTAAATTTTGACGTAAAATAAATAAATAAATAAATAATAATAATAATAAATAAAAACAAATAGTACATTATAAATTTTACCTGTCCAACCCGAAAAACTTGGCATGGTACATTGGAAATCTATATTATTCAGGTGGATCTCACTGTATGTATGTATGTTTTTTTTTATTTTTTTAATAAGCTTGTAAATATATGCATCATGTATATATATACTTTTTTAGGGACAGAAGAGTATGAAGATGTAGAGAATAATACATTAATATTAAAATACCAAAATACGTTAATTTTGAATGAACCAAAAAATAGAAATATACACACACTTAACAATATATGGATATTTTTTTTCTCTTTGAAGATAACCGGACGGTATTTTTACTAAAATACCGTTTAAAACCTTGTTTTGGCAATATATATATATATATATATATATATATATATATATATATATATATCTAAATTTTCTTTTATATGATATACTAGCAGGCTTTGCCCGCTTCGCTGGTTACTATATTTAAAGGAAACTTTTTTATATATAGCTTTATGAAAAAAAAAATTATAGTAGTACTGAAATTGCTCAAAAGCTAGCATTGGGTCCCTGCTGCCTTCGACAGCACCTTATTCGCCCTTACAGTTCCCGGTGCTTCTGACAATTGTCTGCGACAATAGCTTACCCGTGGGATTCCATTTGGGTGCTTATCATATATGACAAATTTAATGCGGACAGTATCGAAAATTTTGAAGTAGCCCATTTATATTTGAATCACAGTTACATATGAACAACACTATGCGTGATGTACACATTATTTGCTTTCAAGTTGTTTCCTATATTTATTTGATTTAATCAATCAACCATAAAATGACAGCAATTTCAAGCCAAATATAATACTACAACATGCTATGATCGGCTACGTCTATCGCATGAGACAATTATTATTATTATTAATATTGTGTGGTTATATATACTTCCTGCTTAGTTAATAGTAGTTCGTATATAGAAAAATAAATAAATTAATTAATATATAAACTTGATCATGGTACAACCTTAATATAGCTCCCCTTGGCGACTTTTGAATTTTTGTCGCCTTTTTAGACCGCATTTCTTTCTTTTCTTTTCTTTTCTTTTTTTTTTTTTTTTTTTTTTTTTTTATATTTTATAATATAATTTAGTTATATTTTTGATGCGCTACTTTACTTTAAGTGGTGGCCCTTGGTGAAAAATGTCCGATCTACTTCGGCATCAAATTTTAAAAGTTGAGGTGTATAAAAAAAATGCTATGAAATAAAATTCAGAAGAAACATGCTAGATTTGTATTATTACTATTTTATTTTAAAGTTATGAAGACGTCATTTTTTCATTCACCAATTTAACATTTAGTAATTTTTTTTATTTTTCGAGTAAAAGCATATTTCATTTTATGTTGGGGAAAAAAATGAATAAATCTATACTAATTTTTATATCCGAAAGTTTGGATGGATGGATGGGTGTTTGTTACTCAATCACGCCACGACGGCTAAACGGGCCTGGATGAAATTTGGTACAGAGGTAGATAATAGTGTGGAATAGGACGTTAGTTACTATTTATACCGGAAATTTGAATAGATTTTTTTTAATTAATTAAAATATGAAAATAATAAACTGGTAATTGCCTTAATATAAGCCATTTAAATTTTTAATTGTTGCCAAAAATATTTACGAGGTATTTTTACTTATTTATTTATTATTCTTTCTTTCTTTCTTTATTTATTTTTCAACATAAAATAAATATGCTTTCACGCGAAAAATAAAAAATTACTAAATGTTAAATTGGTGAATGAGAAATTGACGTCTTTATAATTTTAAAATAAAATAGTAATAATACTAATCTAGCATGTTTCTTCTGAATTTTATTTCATAGCATTTTTTTTATATACCTCAACTTTAGATTTTTTTTTTTTAGCATGGATGAATCACGATTGGCATAAAAGCTAATTTAGCATTATATTAAAGGTATTTACTTATTGATAATTCTGGACAAATTCTTAAATTTTGATGCTGAAGTAGATCGGACATTTTCCGCCAAGGACAGCCACTTAAAGCCAAGTAGCGCATCAAAAATATAACTAAATTATAAAATATTGAAAACAAAGAAAGATATAGAAAGAAATAGGAACAATAATCGCATAAATTATATTTTGATCTAAAACGACGACAAAATTCAAAAGTCGCCAAACGGAGCTATATTAATGTTGTACCATGATCAGTTTTACATAGTAACTAATTTATTTATTTTTCTGTATACCAACTACTATTAACTAAGCATAAAGTATATATAACCACAAAATAATAATAATAATAATAATAATAATAATAATAATAATAATAATAATAATTGTCTTATGCGATAGACGTAGCCGACCATTTTATTATTATATTTGGCTTGAAATTGCTGTCATTTTATCGTTGATCGTTTAACTCAAATAAATATAAGAAGTAACTTGAAAGCAAATATACTGTACATATCGCATAATGTTGTACATATGTAACTGGGATTCAAATATGAAAGTGCTACATCAAAGTTTTCGATACTGTCCGTATCGAAACTGTCGTATGTGATAAGCACCCAAATGAAAGCCCTCGGGTAAGCCATTGTCGCAGGAAATAGGGACAGGCACCGGAGGCTGCGAGGACGAACAAGTCGCTGTCAAAAGTAGCGAGAACCCAAAGCGAGCTTTTGAGCGATTTCAGTATTTCTTTTTTTCATAAAACTGTATAGAAAAGAGTTTCCTTTAAATATAGTGACCAGCGAAGCGTGCAAAACCTGCTAGTAAATTAATAAATAAAAATACATAGTAAACTTTTTTTGGCAACAATTAAAAATTTAAATATTTTATATTAAAGCAATTACCAGTTTATTATTTTCAGATTTTAATTAATTAAAAAATATCTAATCACGTTCCCAGTATAAATAGTAGCTTATGTCCTATTCCAGACTATTATCTATCTCTGTACCAAATTTCACCCAGATCCGTTTAGCCGTTGGGCGTGATTGAGTGACAAACATCCATCTATCCATCCAAACTTTCGCATTTATAAAATTAGTATAGATTTCAAAGCAGTGGCAGCTCGGGAACCGAAAATATGTAAAGGACTGAAAAATAACATTTAAGTGGTTTAAATGTATAATTTTTATTGAGCACAATTTTAATTAAAAATTCACTAAATATACTCACTTTATTTAAATGTAAATGTACATTCTATGAATGAATACAGTGTAAAATATTAAATGAAGTGCCAACTTAACCAATTTTCGGTCCAGAAGCTTCCGCTGTTTCAGAGCAAGGGGCAGCACATTGCCCAACGTTGCAAGTATTACACATATAACGACACACTTTTCTTTTTCTTTTTCCTTTTCTATGTCTTTTAACACAACACACAACATAATATCTTGTGAGTGCTTCTTTTGTTTCGACATTGTTTATCTTTTTCCAATGATCAGATATATCTTCTTCTGAATTATTTTCAGATTTGATATTTAGATTCTAAACAGCTGATTTTTTCGATCTATATTTTACTAATATATAATGTAAAATAACACAGCATTAATTTTAAGATTCGAAAACATACATTACTTTTTTTTTTTTTTTTTTTTTTTTTTTGTAAACACAAAAAACTATAGTCCTTTTCCCTAGCTGAGTCGGTTCAAGGCAACGAAATTTCTCTCTTCTGCGGAGAGGGAGATCACGTGCTCAATTTCATCTAAAGATATGTCGTTGTTTCTTCAGTAACCTAACAACGGACGGGAGAAGTGAAATCATAGTTCATCTGAGCGTGGCCTTGACACGACACCCTAAAAGAAATAGAGTATAACAGCCTACAGCAATTACTTTTATACAAATTCACCAATACGAATACCTCACCATAAGGCTCATATATATACAAGCTGGCGCATCAGGCATTTTGTTGCCTTACGGTTGCCATATGTACCCAGCGCGTTTCTCTGATAAACAAACGACATTTTTTTTTTTTTTTTAATCGTCTTACGTTACTTTAGAGTAACTTATTTTATTATATTTCATAATTTTAGCTAAGCAAACTATGATATGGAAGTTTGTTTAGCGATAAACTGCTATAATCATTCAAGAAGTGAATATAAAGTGTTCACAGACCTTCTATTACTGTGTATTTGAGTTTTGGCGACATTTTGTAAACGAAACAGAAGCCGCCCTAACAACACATCTATGCATAGGATATCCTCAGAATAAAGTGACATCCTGAGAATGTACTGTGAAAAAGAAATGTGTTTTTAGGAATATTATTGTTGCTTATTGCTCTTATCTTGACCGGATTAGCTTCAGATCAAGATTACTTAAAATCATTAGGGAAGCGATAAGGACGCCAAGCGGGAATGCTGTCCTCTTCGGAGGCAAAAAAATGGCGGTGATGAGCCGGCCTATTATTTTATTTAGGGGCTCTACCTCACCAAATAATTCTTGAATATATTCGAGTGCAAAAATTACAGCAGAATATAACATGATGCGGCTCGAATTAACTGGACGGTGTACGTTAAAGGGTTAAATATATTTTTCATTTATTTTTATTTTTATTATTTTATTTCATTATCTTTGTTTTTTCAAATTTGTTTTTTATTTTTCTCTGATGTCTCTTTTTTCTGCATTTGTATTTGTGTGATATTTTTTTTTTTTTTTTCCTGTTGGTGATCCAAATCGCGATGGTTTAAAAAAAAAAAAAAAAAAAAAAAAAAAAAAATAGTTTGCATTTAAAGCACATGTGTATAAAATTCAATGCAAAATGATGCATACGTATACATATTCAAGGTAAAATAGTTAATGTTTTTCGCAATCTATATAAATAAAGAGAAGTGTCTGTCTGTCTGCGCACTGGTGCTCACACTGTTAAAAATTTCTACAAATTTAATGTAAATATTTATCCAGAGTCTCCATAAATTTACAGTAATTCTTAGTTAAAAGTGAATAATCGAGATTCTCAATCTTTATTCTGTATTTTTACGTAATTTTATTATTTAATTTTTTAATTAAAATTAAAAATGACCGTTTTTACTTTAGAAAAGCATTCCAAGTTCGAAATATATTCTCACCAATAATTAATTAAATTAATATTAGTTATTAAAATGAATGTATAAAATAAGTTTTTATCATCTCCGTTTACATTTCTCTGTAATTTTACGTAAGACTTAAAATAATAGATTACATTTTCTGTTGAAACTTTTAACAGTGCACACTGCTAATCGCAGAGATACAAAATTTGGTACATAGGTACCTGGGACCCTGCCGGTGTTCACCTCATATAATTTTTTTTAATTTCAATTTCAAAATCTTTTAATTATTATTATTACTAGCAGGCTACGCCCACTTCGCTGGTCACTATATTTAAATGAATTTTCGAAAGAATCGAATTAATATTTATTATTTTACGCCGCATTATAGACAAAAAAAATAAAAAAATAAAATAAAATAAAATAAAATAAAATAAAATAAAATAAAATAAAATAAAATAAAATTGCTCCAAACCTCGCTTTGGGTACCTGCTGTCTACGGCATCTCTTTTCCCGCCCGCATTGCATCAGGTCTAGGTTTCCCATGCCTGCAGGAAGATCTTTCCCGGGCACTTCAATCTGGATATTTATCGACGACAGGTGGGATCTGCTATTATTTAAGAACTACGATTTTAAAGATGACTGTATCTCAGCATCTATTAAATATTTTAGTTTTGAACCATGTATTTTATAGCCCATGCTATTTACACTATATTACGATTTGATTACGACCAATGTAATAAAATAAAATAAAATAAAAAGTTGATTAAATATATATATAAACAAATAAATTTTAATAAATTTAATCCTTTTTACTATGTATATCCTACCATTGTTCCCGATAAATACAGTAAATAAAAAAAATGAATAAATAAATTTTTTTCTTTTAAAGGAATTTATTAAAAAAAGAAAAATAAGAAGTTTTTCTACTATAAAATATTAAACATAACTGTTATAAATACGTTTTTAAATTTAAAACTAATTATACTTAATTTTTTCTTCTGCATTACGATTTTATTTTCAATAAAAAAAAAAAAAATCGCCTTCAAATGAATGAATTAAATAAAAATAATTATAAGATAAAAATTTTTTTATAAACCATGTTTTTTAATTTTTTGTTGAATCATATAAACGCTACTGAAGGCAGCCGGAACCCCAGCAATTGGATAAAACTATTAAAAAAATTCCTTGCTATCGTCTTTTGAGCTATTATAAAAGTTTCAAATGACTATCTAGCCGGGAAGTTAGTTAAAAGTTGATTGCAAGCTATGTACTGGAAACGCTGCCGAAGGCAGCAGGGTCCCGAAGCAATTGGATAAAAATATTTTTAAAAAGCATTTTCACCGTATTCTGAACTGTTCCGAAATTTTCAAATGTCTAGCTACTCGGGAAGTTAGTTAAATGAATTTTCTGTTGAATCATACGAACGCTGCCGAAGGCAGTAGCGATCTGAAACAGTTGACTAAAAGTATTAAAAAAAATATATTGCCACCGTGTTCTGAGCTATCCTGAAAGTTTCAAATATCTAGCTAGTCGGGAAGTTAGTGAAAAATCGATTGCAAGCTTTGTACTGGTAACGCTGCCGAAGGCAGCAGGAACCCGAAACAGTTGGCTAAAGGTATTAAAATAAAAGCATTTTCACCGTGTTCTGAACTATTCTGAAAATTTTAAATGTCTAGCTAGTCGAGAAGTTAGTTAAATAAATGTTCTGTCGAATTATATAAGCGCTGCTGAAGGCAGCGGGACCTTAAATAGTTGACTAAAATTATTAGAAAAATGTATTGTCATCGTGTTGTGAGCTGTCCTAAAAGTTTCAAATGTCTAGCTAGTCGGAAAGTTAGTGAACGATCGATTGCAAACTTTATACTGATAACGCTGCCGAAGGCAGCAGGAACTCGAAACAGTTGGCTATAGGTATTTAAAAAATGCATTTTCACCGTGTTCTGAACTATTCTGAAAATTTTAAATGTCTAGCTAGTCGGGAAGTTAGTTAAATAAATGTTCTGTCGAATTACATAAGCGCTGCCGAAGGCAGCGGGACCTGAAATAGTTGACTAAAATTATTAGAAAAATGTATTGTCACCGTGTTGTGAGCTGTCCTAAAAGTTTCAAATGTCTAGCTAGTCGGAAAGTTAGTGAAAAATCGATTGCAAGCTTTGTACTGAAAACGCTGCCGAAGGCAGCAGGAACCCGAAACAGTTGGCTAAAGGTTTTAAGAAAATGCATTTTCACCGTGTTCTGAACTATTCTGAAAGTTTCAAATGTCTAGCTAGTCGGGAAGTTGGTTAAATAAATTTTCTGTCGAATCATATAAGCGCTGCCGAAGGCAGCGGGACTTGAAATAGTTGACTAAAATTATTAGAAAAATGTGTTGTCACCGTGTTGTGAGCTGTCCTGAAAATTTCAAATGTCTAGCTAGTCGGAAAGTTAGTGAAAAATCGATTGCAAGCTTTGTACTGATAACGCTGCCGAAGGCAGCGGATACCCGAAACAGTTGGCAAAAGGTTTTAAGAAAATGCATTTTCTCCCTGTTCTGAACCATTCTGAAAGTTTCAAATGTCTAGCTAGTCGGGAAGTTAGTTAAATAAATTTTCTGTCGAATCATATAAGCGCTGCCGAAGGACTTGAAATAGTTGACTAAAATTATTAGAAAAATGTATTGTCACCGTGTTGTGAGCTGTCCTGAAAATTTCAAATATCTAGCTAGTCCGGAAGTTAGTTAAAAATCGATTGCAAGATTTGTCCCTGACAAACACACAAACCCACAAACACACAAGAATCGAAGTTAATAAAAACATGGTAATAAGTTGCGTAATAGCCGTTGCTAAGATACGCAGACGATTGAAGCAAAATAATTCAATTTATGAAAAATGAAGCATTAAAGGCAATATTTAAAATCGAAAAAACATTAATTTAAAAAATTCAAATTCGAAATTCGAAAAAATCTAGATGAGGTGCACACATGCATGGTCCCAGGTACCCATATGCCGAATTCGGAAGCTCTCCGATCAATAGTGTGAGCACCACAGCGCAGATACACACACAGACACACAGGCACACACACACACACAGACACTTCTCTTTATTTATATAGATTATGTATATATATATATATATATTTTTTTTTTTTTCGATTTTATATATTGGCATCTATGTTTCATTTTACTTATATTTATTCTTTTAGAGTAATCGTTTGCGTATCTTAGCAACAGCTATTACGCTATTCATTTTTTTATTTAATACACTCATTTGATATTTATTTATTTATTTATTTTTTATTATGTAATATGTTTATTGAAAACAAAATGGTAATGCAGTAGAAAAAAATAAGAACATTAAATTTTTAATTTAAAAATGTATTTATAACAGTTATGTTTAATTTTTATGGTGTAACATCTTTTTATTTTTTATTTTTAATTAATTCCTTTAAAAGATTTTTTTTTTATTTTTAATTAGCGGACAAAAATTATAGAATAAAGTAGATGGGATGAAAATGATTAAAATTTATTTGTTTTTCATATATTTAATTCCTTTTAAAAGAAAATCTACTTTTTATTTTATTTCGTTATATTCGCCGGAATCAAATTTAATTTAGTGTAAATAGCGGGGACTATAGAATACATGGTTCAAAAACTAAAATATTTAATAGATGCTGAGATACAGTCATAGTTAAAATCGTAGTTCGTCAATAACAGCTAATCTACCTGTCGTCAATAAACATCGCTATTGAAATGCCCAGGAAAGAACTTTAAGCAGGGAGTGGAAACCTGAACACTATGCAGTGCGGGCGGAAAAATAGCCACCGTAGGCAGCGTGTACCCCAAGCATACTTGCCAACATACTAAATAATATTCCGTAACCCCGCCTTCTTTTTCACACCAGTATCGTTTTAAAGTATTTTTCATCTTATTTAATTGTAATTGCATTTGGAGAATATTACTCTAAAAATTTACTGGTGTGACAAAAAGGGCGCGATTTACAACACAACGGAATATTAATTATATATTGGCGAGTGTGTCGAAGCGAGGTTTAGAGCGATTTCAATGTTTTTTTTTTTAACAATGTGATGTAAAAAATTAATACTAATTCTTTTGAAAATTCATTTCAATATAGTGACCAGCGAAGCGGGTGTAGCCTGCTAGTAATTTAATAAAGAAAATAATTTAAATTTCTTTCCTATAATAAAAATATTGCCGTTTTTTTTTTCTTTTTTTTTTTTTTTTCCTTTTTATATAAATTTCTGAAGCTGTCCGAAATACAATCGAATAAAATGCTCTTATCTAAATCCCGAAAATTCTTTGAACAAAATCTGTTGCAAAAGATTTGCTGATAGCTTTATTCACTTTGAAATTTGAATTTCTATATTTACTTCTCGCTTTTTCTCAGGGGAATTTGAGATTCGAAAACAGAAAGAAATGTCAGAATGTTGATTGTGAAATATTCAAAGAATGTAAAAGGTTTTAAATAAAAGTTTAACTGCATAAACTTTAAAAGGAATAATTAGTGCAAAATATAATAAAATAAATTATTTTTCTATTCTTATTATCTTTAATATTGCTTCCAGATTTTATGAAATGTTCTAGAGTACTGTATAAGTAATTCTGCTTCCCTGATGTTTGAAGCAGAATATTAATAAGAGCATGTACTGGATAAAAACTATTTTTTCATTTAAGTAAAAAATTTTATTTCAAAAATTATGTTAAATTCTGGAACAATTTGCAATATTAGATACTTAAATATTTATTTTGCTTTTAAGCACTTTTCTGATTGAAAATTAGAAAATATTATTTATTACGTTTTATAAAAAAAAAAAAAAATAATAATAATAATAATTAATAGGGAATCTATGATAATATTGTGTAGCTAAATATTAAGCAACATCACTAATTTTTTCTTACACGTATTATCTTAAAATAAATAAGTTAATTTCCTGTATCAAGTCGGAGTTACTTTTTAACCGATTTCAAAAACGAAAGAAGGTTCTCAATTCAAACCGTATGTTTTTTTTTTTTTTTTTTTTTTTTTGTTGTTGTTGTTGTTGTTGTTGTTGTTGTTGTTGTTGTTTGTTAGCACATAACTTCTGAATGAATGCTCCGATTTTGATACTTTTTTTTTTTGTTGAAAAGGTCTTGGTCTGAAATAGGTCCCATTGTAATATCTTTACGATCTAAAGAAAATACAGGGTCCCCAAAAAAATCAGTCCCAACTCATTCAACTGCTAAACGGCTGCAGCTATAGTGATAAAAATGGTATGTAAGTACAGCAAAGTGGCCTGCAGTACAAGGTTAAACGCTTGCAGTGCCACCTGGTGGAAAATAGAGGAGTTAGTGTTCCTATCTCGAAAACGGTTCTAGAGAAAAAAGTGAATTACAATGTTGAAGAGTATCACTGATTTAGTACAAAAATATAGTTTAGACATTCATGCTAGAGTTAATATCTCGGAAACGGTTCAAGACTGGGGGAAAAAGTGAATTATAAAATTGCAGAGTATCATCGATTTAGTGCGAAAATATAGTTTAGACGTTGATGCTAAAAATGCAATGATAAAAACGTGCATTTGTTTGTTCGCAATTTCATACACTATGCACGCTTGTGCTACATTACACACGCTGTAGCGTAGCTGGTGAGACATACGCTATATAGTTCAAAATACGATTATTTGATACTTTTTGTTTTAGTGTAAATATCTTGGGCTTAAGTAGGTCCCATTGTAATATCTTCACAAAAAAAGTGCCATCTGGTGAAAAACAGTGGAATTAGCGCTCCAATCTCAAAAACAGTTCAAGATGGGAGAAAAGTTACTTACGAAGTTATAGATCATCATCGATTTACTATGAAAATACAGTTTTTAGACATTATTGCTGAAAATAGAACGCTTAAAACGTGTCGTTCTTTGTTCGCAATTTCCTACACTGTGCACACTTGAACTACGTTGCACACTTTGCAGCGTAGCGAATGACACATATACTCTGTGGTTCAACGTACTGTTAGAGTAAGCGGTCACATCGATTAGCGCAAAGTCGTTTTCAACAACCTTCCGAAAGAAGGGTGTTTTTAACTCGAGCTCTGTGTTGTTGTTGGTGTTTGTAAGCTTATAACTTCGTAAGAGATGCTCTAATTAACCGACTTCAAAAAGGAGGAAATTCCCAATACAAAACTTATGTTATTTTTTTTTTTTTTTTTTTTTTTTTTTTTTGTTGTTGTTAGCTCATAATATCGGAATGGATGATCCGATTTTGATACTTTTTTTTTTATTGTAAAGGTCTTGGTCTGAAATAGCTCCCATTGTAATATCTTTACGATCAAAAGAAAATACAGGGTGCCTCAAAAAGTCAGTCCCAACTTTTTTGACTGCTAAATAGCTGCAGCTATAGTCATAAAAATGGTCTATAAGTATAGTAAAGTGGATATGTGCAACGCGATTCAACCTCCTATAGCGCCACCTGGTGGAAAATGGTGGAGTTAGCGATCCTATCTCGGAAACGGTTTAAGACAGGGGAAAAAAGTTAATATTAAATTTGCAGAACATCATCGATTTAGTACAAAGATATAATTTAGACATTAATGCTAAAAACAGAACGCTTATTTGTTTCTTTATAATTTCCTATTTTGTGCACACTTGAACGACATTGCATATGTTGTAGCATAGCGGATGACATTTATGGTATGCAAAATTCAAAGTATGGTTATTGTAAGCGGTCACATCGATTAACGCATATACATTTTAAACCGACTGCATAAAGGAAGAGGTTCTCCATACAAACCATGTTTCTCTTTGTTGTTCTTTTTTTTTTTTTTTTTTTTTGTTGAAATTTGTTAGCTTATAACTTCGTAAAAGATGATTTAATTTTATTACTTTTTTTTTTTTTTTTTTCGTTTTTGTAATGATCTTGGCCTGAAATAAGTTTCATTATGATTTGATTGAGATATAAACAAATTAAAGGATACTCACAAAAATCTGTTCTCACTCTAACTGCTAAACGCATGCAGTTACACTGGTAAAAGCAGTATGTAAGTATCGATGATAAAACTGCTGCTCGTCAGCTGCAATGCATATTTTGCTCTTTGTTTGAACTTTACGCTTCGCAATTTCCAGCGCAGCTGGTGACACGTATTCACTGTAAAGTTCAATATATACGTCTAACAGAATTTTTGGTTACGAATACATTGTATCCGTTCTTTACATTTCTAAAGACATTTTAATTTAACGTATGTTCATTCAATACATATTTTTTTGCTCATATAGGATAAAGGCAATAAAATTGAAACAACTTAAAAATGTAGCATTTGAGAAAAATCAATTTAAAAATAACTTGACTAGAATAAAACTGGCATAACTGTCTCTGGAGTGGATAACTTTGTAGATAGAGATGTATCTTTTTTTGTTCCATTTGGGTGCGTTTCATGTATTTTTCAGTGACATAAACCATTTTTTGAGTTATGTCACTTTTCTTAGAAGTTATGATATGTGAAACTGTCGTGGAACGTCTTCTGATGTTCTGCTATATGAATAAGTTTTCACTGAAAAGAGAAAAATAAAATCTTTTTGTAAAAAAATAGAACCGACTCCAAAAAGTAACTACTATTCAAACAACTCAAAAGAAAAAAAAAAACTACTCTGATTCAGGAAAACAAATAAGATTTCGCAAGCAGCAAAAGTTGGCGAAGGCTTTGTCCTTGATGATATGTATCTGACGTCCTTGATGAAAGAAAAATCGCAAAATTATCTGGCAAACATATTTAATTTTTTTGGGGATATCATTAATATTTTGATAAGGTATATTAAGAAAACAATCATGAATATGAAACAATACTTCGTACAATACATATTATGAAAATGTACCTCTTGCGTGTATATTTTCGCATTACGTTTTGATCGTCAAATCCAAAAGCCACCAAGGATGATAGTTATCAAAATTATACCAAATTTGCAAAGGAAAGTCTAACTTCGTAGAAACATAAATAAGGCATTGTGAAGAATGTTCTATGTCGATGCAACTATTGGATTAATTGTATACAGTGATAAAATAATAAAGGAAACATGAAAATGGATCATTCGAGACAGCAGCATTTGTTGTTCCCGATTTAAAAACAAACCTTTAAAAACTAATTAAATTATATTTAATTTTGCGCCGACTTCAAAAGTTATGATTAATTGTAGTGTTATAGGTTGTTTGGCGAAGGAATTTATTTTATACTTTTAGGCGCAATTTACAGTTTCATTTCGTATCAATTTTTTTTTTTTTTTTCAGTTGTTTGAATAGTAGCTGCTTTTTGGAATCGGTTCTATTTTTTTTTTTTACAAAAAGATTTTATTTCTTAAATCGATTTGAGTTAAAAATGCAATTCTTTGTGCTAATTAGCAGTTTTTGTATTATAAACGAACTTGAGAAATTTTAAGGATACTGTTCATTCAGTTACTTCTAAGTGGCAACGTTGCTTCTGCTGCAACGCATTTCTTCAGTAGCAAGCGCGTGAAACGAGCAACACTACTGTAAAGTGATCCTTTTTCCAGAAATTGTAACTCGGATTTTCAGTTATCAAAATTAAGTTATTTCAAATAACTCAAGTTTGAGTGAATTATTTTAACTCATTCAATTTAGTGAATTTAACTTAAGATGAGAGGACGCGTTTCATCTAGGCGAATGAGTGAAAATTCCCTCAAGTTGAGTTATCATGATTTCATATTAAGAGTGTAAAGAAGCTCTAAATTTTATTATCTATTACGATTTAATATAAAGGAATAAACAAAGTGTACAATTTAAAATGAGATGTGAAACAGTATGACTGACCGAGTTTTAGTAGTAAAAATAATTAAAAATAAAAACTTCATAAACAAACACCATAAGCCACAAAAACATCAATGTTGTTTAGCGTCAAAATATTTTAGGGCGACACTTCACGCAGTGAGAATAATTTAACACTTGAAACTGGCAACTCACACAAGTATTATAACGAACAAGATACTTAGTTAAAAAGATATTCATTAAAAGTTTTGTCGCAATTTAACTAAATATAAATTAAATAATTTGGTGTGGCAATCATGCAGCGTTTACTTTTCCTACTTTAATTTAGACATAATATTTTAGTTTGAGGTGGAAAAAAATGAAGTAGTGTGTTTGAATATTTCTAGTTTTAGTAAAACACGAATTTAAAATTGTTCTAAAAAACAGTTGTAGTTCATATAAATTTCAGACTGAAAGGCTATCATCTCTCCAGTCTCCTAGTTTAATATTAGCCATATTGTTAAAATAGTTAAGGCTGTTATTACATTTTAAAATTTATTTCCGATTCTTCAAAGAATTGAGCCAAAACCAAGTTTTTAAATTTATTATTCTATTAATTTTTAATAACCTGTAGCATATAGAGGGTGTTTACAAATTTTTAGATCGATGTCGGGGCCATTTAATTAATGTTTAAAATGTAAGGTCTGTGTTCAGACTGATAGCCTATTCTCTGGACTACAAGTCTGCATTGGGATTTCCATGATAGAAGAGATTTTTGCAAAATTTCCGTAAGTATTGATTCCCACTCCTCTTCTACGACTTTCCAGAGTCCAGCAATCCTGGTAGGCTTTTGCTTAGAAAGAGTTATTTTTAATAGACCAAATGCCCAATAGTCCATAGATGAAGCATCAGGAGACTTCTTTGGAATATGTTGAAAAGGTATATATTTGATACTTGTATCAATCTTTATTCTTTCAAGAAATGCAGTGGTACTATTCAACGTATGGCTTTGTCTTGAGGAAGTTTCACTCTATGATAGTCACTGGGAAAAAAATAGGATATTCTCCTGCAAACTTTGGACGTAAAACATTGACTTTAACATTTTTTTCTTCTACTCTTCTTATTTTTAATTTCCTATTGTAAGGAACACTGTGATTATCATAATTCCTGGCCTAGGACCCTAGTGCAGTCATCGCCTTTCTCCCAAACACCAAACATACACTTACTTAAAATCCCTTACTAAAGCTTTCTTTGCATTGACGGAACCAGGTTTGTACATTTTTTTCTGTTTGTTTTCGATAATAAATATACTTTTTTTGTTGAAATCATTTAGGTAAACCCATGTTTCATCAAGGGTCATTATGTATATTCATTTAACTCCTGCTAAATAGTTTTCATACAGGGTTCTAGAAATTGTTCAGCGTTGAGCCACATGCCTTGGCAAAAGCCGGTGAACAATATGTATTTTAGTTTTTTAAGTTGTAAATCTTGGTTTCTTATTTTATTTATTCTTGCTACAGATGTATTTAAAGATTTTGTAATTAATTTCTGCTTCGGTGGATTTTCTCTTGTTACCAGGCTTTCCACATTAGAAAGATTTCAAACACTACGTACCTTTTTCGGATATTCATTTGGAGTTTCTTTCCATTTAGAAGTAATGATTAACGTTTTCTTCCTATACGATTATTAATGTAGCTAATTTTGCACTTAATTTTAATTCCATGCATATCACAACGTTTATAAATCATAAGATAAGAATGTTTTTCTTCGGAAAGAGTAGAAATATACCTCTCAATCCACAGCTTGTTTAGATGCGCCATTTTGAAAGAAGAATAAATTTAAAAGTAGAACGCGATATATCTCATTTCTAATATTAGATTGTTGCCATATATATATATATATATATACAAAACAGTTACTTAAAAAAAAAAAAAAAAACTTTATCAAAATTCTTCGAAAAATGTGTAAATACCCTCCCTATATATTAATTATATTAGCACCAAATTTTGCACTTAATATTACCACACACTGGCCCTCACACATACAAATACATGACAAAACGTGAATTCCATACATACCATTAATATACCAGAATTCTTCTGTATGTCCCTGTAAACTAAGAATAAATAATTTTAATAACATATTCCAATTGATACAGGCTTTTGTGAATTTAATAATAATAATGATAATCATAATAATAATAATAATAATGAAATATATATATATATATATATATATATATGCCAATTTCAGTATGTTTAGCATAATTTAAGTGTGTTAATTGTATCTATCAGATATTTCACCTATAGACGTAATGTACTTGAATAATTTTGTATTAACTGTTTCTGTGATCTCAGTGAAAAGTTTTCAGTAGTATCTCTTATGCTTTAAAACACCATGTTTGGACTTTCTGCAAATATATTTTCTTTAGATACGCTGGTAACAGACTCAAACGCAGACCAATAGCCAAAATTATCGTTTTCAAATTCAGAGGGATTTAAAATGTAAAAACGTAGCAAAAAGTCACAAAGCAATAAAATGAAAACTTTCTGTTTAATACAAATGGTGTAAGAGGTAATAATAGGTAAGAGAAAGTGAGTATTCTTGTGTGGCATTCATATAAATTTCTGTTAACCTGTATTTGAATATTACAAAGACAGATTATCGTTGAAGATGTAAGTTGACAACTGTTGTGTATGAGAGTATTTAAAAATAATTGAAATGTGCTTTAAAAAGATCTATTTGACGCATGTTTCTGTGTGAAGGGGGCTAGATCACTCAATCATCATAGTAACTATTTTTAATAATAATAATAATAATAATAATAATAATAATAATTAACCCAACGCTTTAAGTAGCAAACGCATATGATATTCAAGATACTAAATTTGAATTTCCTGCAATTATTGATTTCCAAGTTACATTGATAGCAGACTTACACACAAATCGGTTTCTAAAAACATTATCTGTCTTATCCTAAGGAAGATGAAAACACGAAATTACAGCAACCAATTAGCGTTGAGAATTAGTATCCAAATTAACACTTTCTATGTTTATAAGACTATGATATCATTACTAAGGAATTTTCTTGGATATTTCAAAATTTAATAAAGAGTCTCCGTTAATTACAGTCAATAGAGAAAAATCTATTCGTTTAATTTTGGGTAGCCTAGTATATTGTATATAAACTATACACACACCACACAGTGTACTCAAATTTTAAACGATAGAGAAAACGTATAACACAACTTGAAATTGAGTTAAAGCTAAAGTATTCGAAACATTTGTGTGGCCCTATAAGCAAATGGTGAATACTTTTCGCACTATATCCTGTACAAACCATACTTTTATGCATATAATATATATATATAAGCAAAATAATCAAAGCCAGGTGAAAATTTAATCCCAAAACACGTGAGGGCCTTTATCAGGGGAGCACCCCCATGTAGGGAAAGGAATATGAGAAGTTTCTGACGAAAAGTTGGTAATTTATCCAAAAAACACGTTTCTAGCCCCCAACTTCTCACAGATGGAAGCAAGACCATACGAATTTTAATGAATACAAAGCATAAAAAGCAATTAAATTCAAAAATCAAGCACAAAGTATAATACATCAATATAAAATACAAAAATATAAATAATACAAGAATATATAAATACATACGTGGGCAAACTAGAATAGTCATTATATATTCTTGTATTATTTATATTCTTGTATTTTATATTGATGTATTATATTTTGTGCTTGATTTCTGAATTTAATTGCTTTTTATGCTTTGTATTAATTAAAATTCGTTTGCTGTATGGTCTTGCTTCCATCTGTGAGAAGTTGGGGGCTAGAAACGTGTTTTTTGGTTAAATTACCAACGTTTAGTCAAAAACTTCTCATATTCCTTTCCCAACATGGGGGTGCTCCCTGATGAAGATCCTCAGGTGATTTGGGATTAAATTTTCATCTGGATTAGATTATTTTGCTTATTTATTATAGTTTTATATTTCCTTTTGCTGCATTTCCGCCTTGGTTTATAAAAACTTTGTTTTAGTTCTATTTATTTAATAATTCGAGTTTTACTCCCTCCTATATTTAAATTTTATCTTATATATATATATATATGCATGTATGTGTGTGTGTTCATTTTATTTATTTTAGTGCCGTCTAAAGGTGTTACTGTACCTACGAGATATTTTGCCAATAGACGTAATGAAAATTAATTATTTTAAATGTCCTGCACACGAACTCTTTGCTCAATTTCAATATAACGTATAAATTAGCAACCCCAGATGATATAGGTTTAAAATTTCGATTTTAAAATTCCTTTTAATTTTTTTTTTCTCTTGAGTTGTGCTGATAACACACTAGCAGGCATGCGCGCGCACACACACATAGATACCAGTCACTAAACATTTGATTTATGGACTCAGGGGATCCCAATATGTATGATAGAAAAAAAAAATCAACTACGAAATTTTGAACAAATAAAAATAATTTTTCATACCTTTATATGGTTTAGAGAAAGTGAAAAGAAAGAAGAAAGAAAAAGAAGAAAGAAAATAGTTATTAATTATTTACAATAATTTTAATTCTAATTTTTGATTTATAATAATAGTTTATAATAGTTCTTAATGATTTCATAATAATTAGAAAACTTTAATCAATAATACTGTAGTAATATCGGAAGGATATTGGAAGCACATAAAAATATATTTATCAAATTAACCTATAATACATATATATACTATTTCATTAACAGCCAAACTTTTTTATACACATTTTATTGAAATAAACCAATCATGTTTATACTCATAAATATGTCAAAAACGCCCAGTGTGCATTAATTGAGCAAAAAAGTTGTAAAGTGTACAATAAAATGACAATTTATGCACACTTAATTTATCCAATTTAAGGAATACAATAAACTGATTTTTGTTTTACAAAATATGATGCTGCATTTTACTTTTTTTTTTTTTTTTTTTTTTTTGCGTTTTGTTTCCAAAATTGTATAAAACTCTATGAAATACATGCCAAAGTGACTGTATGTATGTAAATGCATAGCCATATCATCGAAATTTTGTCATGAAAGACAATATGAAAAAAGCCCTAACAAGTTAGTATGTGTAAATTAATGAAAAAGCGAAAAATTAATACAAAGAAATATTGCGTAAATGAACTTCGTGAATATTAAAATAAAATATTTTAGTTGAACATATAATATATGGGGTCAAATAGAATGCTTGAAAAAAGAAATAACTGAGATTTCATCTAGATAAATAGAAATATAGTATATAAAGTTCTACATATTCACAGTCATAAATTAGGACAACCATTTACAAATTTAAAGCACACAATACTATAAAGAAGTAAAATATTATGCGTGATCATTATAAAAACTTTAAAATTACTAAAATACGGGACAATTTTAAATTCAAAAACTATGAAACTGTAAATGCATATATGTTGTATTCATTTCTTCTTCTTCTTCTTCTTCTTTTTTTTTTTTTTTTTCAAATATAAATTAAAATTGGCTTTAGTGTAATGTCGCAAATTATCCATCTGTTTTTTTTTTTTTTTTTTTTTTTTTTTTTGTTCTGATTCTTATTGTTATCATAAGATACACACACACACACGCATATATATATATATATATATACCGGGTGATTCAAAATAGATGTTACAGCGATTATCTCGTAAACTAAGAAAGATAGAAACATACTTCCAATTACAAAATTGATGCAAATTAAGAGTAGATTTCAGATATGGCATTTTTTTGTACAAGGGGCTATATACATATTAAATACGAAACTTAATTTTTATACGGCCCCTCCTATCACATGACTTATATTTAGAAAAATATTCTCCTCGTTCTAACAAGCAAAATAAAAAAAAAAATCATCTCTCTAAGTCAAAATCTCGCTGAGTTATTGCAATTTGAAAATTCTAGCATTTTTCGCCAAGTCTTAAGGGGTTATATCAAAAGTGAGAAATTGTAATTACTATAGCTTTTGTAATAAGGCACACGTTGATCAGCGTTTGGGGGGGGGGGGAATCATTCAGGGAGAGACGGCTATTTTAACCTGTAAAGTCTCTCTTTCTCCTAATGAATACACAAGAGAATACTCATTAACACTTTCCAACAAGGTTGAAAAGTGTTAATGACTTCGGTTTATCTGCCTGTCTGTCCGCGCTCTAACTCCCGTAAATATTTATGGAATTTCTTGAAACTGATATATGTTATTCAAGTTCCCTATCGGATGTTCCCTATTGAAAATGGGGTTTATACCTCTAATGGATTTTACAGGGACCCCCGAAAATATTTCAAAGCATTGTGTTCTATGAGAGGCATTTCTATAAACCATATTTTCATACCCTTACTGTACAAAAATCTTAATGAAATTGAAATATGTTATACAAGTTCACTATCGGATGTTCCTTGTCGAAAATGGAGTTTATACCTCTACTAGTTTGTGTACAGGGACCCCCGAAAATATTTCAAAGCATTGTGTTCCATGAGAGGCATTTCTATAAACCATATTTTCATACCCTTACTGTACACAAATCTTAATGAAATTGAAATATGTTATCCAAGTTCACTATCGGATGTTTTCTGTTTAAAATGGAGTAAATACCACCACTGATTTGTGTACAGGGACACACAAAAGTATTTCAAAGCATTGTCTTCTATGAGACGCATTTCTATAAACCGTATTTTCATACGCTTACTGTACAAAAATCTTAATGAAATTGAAATATGTTATACAAATTCACTATCAAATGTTCCCTATTGAAAATGTAGTTTATACCTCTAATGGTTTGTGTACAGGGACCCCAGAAAATATTTTAAAGCATTGTGTTCTATGAGAGGCATTTCTATAAACCATATTTTCATACCCTTACATGTACACAAATCTTAATGAAATTGAAATATGTTATTCAAGTTCTCTATCGAATGTTTCCTGTATAAGATGGAGTAAATACCACCACTGATTCGTGTACAGGGACAGACAAAAGTATTCCAAAGCATTGTGTTTTATGAGAAATATTTCTATAAACTAAATTTTAATAACTTTAGTTTGCACAAAAATTTATGAAATTGAAATATGTTATTTATAAGCACAAAAGAAAATGCTTTGCATAGAATATAGCATGATTAGCATTAGATATACAGGGTAACACAAAAATATTCAGTTATATAAAGAGCTATTAATAAATATTTGCTAAAATTGTACTTTCTTTTACATTAAGCGTTTTTAACATTTTCTAACATTTTTAAAACTTCCCAACAAGGTTGAAATGTGTTATTGACTTCGGTTTGTCTGTCTGTCTGTCCGCGCTCTAACTCCCGTAAATATTAGTGGAATTTCTTGAAACTGATATATGTTATTCAAGTTCACTATCGGAAGTTTCCTATTGAAAATGGAGTTTATACCTTCACTGATTTGTATACAGAGACACCCGAAAGTATTTCAAAGCATTGTGTTCTATGAGAGGTATTTCTATAAATCATATTTTCATACCTTTACTGTACACATATCTTAATGAAATTGAAATATGTTATTCCAGTTCACTATAGGATGTTTCCTGTATAAAATGGATTATATACCACCATTTATTTATATACAGGGGCACCCGAAAATATTTCAAAGCATTGTGTTTCCGATAGAAAAATTTAATAATATATTTCAATTTTATTAATATATGCATAAATTAAAGGTATAAAAATATGGTTTATAAAAATACCTCTCATAGAACACAATGCTTTGGAATACTTTCGGGAGCCCGTGTGCACAAGCTAGCAGAGGTATTCACTCCATTTTGAATAAGGAACATCCGATAGTGAACTCAAATAACATATATCAGTTTCTGGAAATTCTATGAATATTCACGGGAGTAAGAGAGCGGACACACAGAAAGACGGATGGACGACAGACAAATCGAAGACATTAACACTTTTCAACCTTGCTGGAATTGTTAAAGAGTCGAAGTCAATAAATTTTTCAACCATATGATGGAAAGTGGTTAAAATAAAGCGCGAAAATTTCACACGGTTTCGCTAGTATTTTATTTTTTTCCCTCTATTAACGTGTTTTAATTTGCAGGTGACCCCTAAGAAATTTAACTATTAATTTTTTTTTTTTTTTTTTTTTTAAACAATACGAAACAAGAAAGAAAAATCATGCAGTACGCATTGATTAGTAACACTTTCCAACTGTATGTAATTGTTGTATCGAATAACTTTCAATATTCTTTGCCTACGTTATCACACAAGAGACAGAAGGACTGAAAAATATACAGATAGAATAACTGATTTTAAAATTACTCTTAGGCATTTTGGAAAGTGTTAAAAAGGCTTAACGCAAAAGAAAATGCAGCCATTAGATTATAATTACAGCTTTTGATCTCTCTGAATATTTTAGAGTAGCCCTGTAAATCAGAAAGTTAATCATATCATTATACAAAACATTATTTTAGAATATTAACAATACATTTCAATATATTTAATTTTTACAGTAGAAAGATTTTTAAATATAACTTTCAAAAAATTCTGTCCTAGAACGTAATGCATTGGCATTTTTTTCTTTTTTTGTCCCTGTAAACAAACTAGTTATACAGGACCTATTAATGTCATTTTAAATGGGGAACATTTTATAAGGAAAATATTTATAAAAATAACACTCTTAGAACACAATGCTTTCGAATGCTTTTGGGTGTCCTTGTACACAAACAAGAAGAGATATTCACTCCATATTCAATATGGAACATCCGATACTGAGCTTCAATAAAATATATCAGTTTCGAGAAATTCCATAAATATTTACAGGAGTTAGAGCGCAGGCAGACAGACAGACAGATGGACAGATACACAAACTGAAATATTCACACTTAAAAATGTTAGAAAGTGTTAAAAACGTTTAATGTAAACGGAAGTACAATTTTAGCAATTCTTTATTAATAGCTCTTAATATAAGTGGATATTTTTGTGTCACCCTGTAAATCTAATGGTAATCATGCTATATTCAATGAAAAGCTTTTTTTTTTTTTTTTTTTTTTTGTGCATATAAATAACATATTTCAATTTCCTAAAACTGCGTGGAAAGTAAAGTTATTAAAATTTGATTTATGGAAATATCTCTCATAGAACGCAATGCTTTGGAATACTTTTAAGTGGCCCTGTACATAAATCGGCGGTATTTCCTCCATTTTATACAGGAAACATCCAATAGTGAACTTGAATAACATATTTCAATTTAATTGAGATATGTCTACAGTAAAGGTAAAAAAAATATGGTTTATAGAAATACTTCTCATAGAACACAAAGCTTTGAAATACTTTTGGGTGTCCCTGTACACAAATCAGTAGAGGTATAAACTCAGTATTCAATAGGGAACATCCGATAGTGAACTTGAATAACATATATCAGTTTCAAGAAATTCCATAAATATTTACGGGAGTTAGAGCTCGGACAGACAGACGGACAGGCAGATACACAAAACTGAAATCATATTCACACTTAAAAAATGTTAGAAAGTGTTAAAAACGCTTAACATAAACGAAAGTACAATTCTAGCAATTTTTTATTAATAGCTGTTAATGTAACTGGATATTTTTGTGCCACCCTGTAAATCTAATGCTAATCATGCTGTATGCTGTGCAAAGCATTCTTTTGTGCATATAAATAACATATATCAATTTCTAAAAACTTCGTGGAAACCCAAGTTAAAATCCATGCTAGTACCAGCAAAGAAAATAGGCTAGTTATTGCTATGTTTTGCTTTGTCTGCTAGATTTTCATGCTGTTATATGCTTTATAATGCTAGCCAGCATAAAATGCTATATTAGCTAGCTTACACAGCAATAGCACGACAAGCTATATACAAGCATTTTATGCTTATTTGTTGTTTAAGCTTTTCCAAAGCCTGGAGAGGTATGTACCTTAACAAGCTATTATGTGCTTTTCTATGCTTGCCAGCGTAATATGTTATGTCGGCAGCTTAAGTAGAAATAGCATGGCATGCTAGATGCCAGTGAGAAGTGAGAAAATAGCAACAAAAAAGCATCTGTTGGTTGTGAATTACTGCTAGTATAGCAGAAATTTCAAGCAAATAGTAGTCATAATTACTGCTGGACCAGCAACATACTATTCAAGCAACAGAAGCTGGATTATGTATGCTGGACAAGCAATAAACTGTGCCAATACACACCATGACTTGCTGGTAATTTTGGTGGAACCAGCAAATATTTTTGGTATTTTATGCTATTTTACATGCTGGGATACAGCATTTAATGCTAGACTAGCAAACAAATACCAGCAAGAATTTTAACTTGGGAAGTAAAGTTATTAAAATTTGATTTATAGAAATATCTCTCTTAGAACGCATTGCTTTGGAATACTTTTGAGTGTCCCCGTATATAAACCAATGGTGGTATTTCCTCCATTTTTTACTTGAAACATCCGATTGTGAACTTGAATAACATATTTCAATTTCATTCAGATATGTCTACAGTAAAGGTATGAAAATATGGTTTATAGAAATACCTCTCATAGACCACAATGCTTTGAAATACTTCCGGGTATCCCTGTACACAAACCAGTAGAGGTATAAACTCCATTTTCAATAGGAAACGTCCGATAGTGAACTTGAATAACATATTTCAATTTCATTCAGATATGTCCACAGTAAAGGTATAAAAATATGGTTTTTAGAAATACCTCTCATTGAACACAATGCTTTGAAATACTTTGGGGTGTCCCTGTACACAAACCAGTAGAGGTATAAACTCCATTTTCAATAGGGAACGTCCGATAGTGAACTTGAATAACATATATCAGTTTCAAGAAATTCCATAAATATTTAACGAAGTTAGAGCGCGGACAGACAGACGGACGGACAGGCAGACAGATGGACAGACAGACGGACAGACAGACGGAAAGACGGACAGACAGACAAACCGAAGTCATAACCACTTTTCCACCTTGTTGGAAAGTGTTAACAACCTTGTTGGAAAATTTAATAATGTAAATTTGCATGAAGTTCTTAAAACTGTTGATTTCACGTGTTTGAATGCTTTTAGTTGCTATTTTAAAATAAAGGATCTTTTTTTAATTTTTCTCATCTCATAGATAACCCCCTAAAGTGAGCCCTTTGGCGTCGAAAAATAGATGCCAAAATTGAAGAAAAAGTGGTGCAAGTCATTATTTTCAAATTGCAATAACTCAGCGAGATTTTGACTTAGAGAGATGCTTTTTTTTTTTTATTTTGCTTTTTAGAGCGAGGAGAATATTTTTCTAAATATGAGTCACATGATAGGAGGGGCCGTATAAAAATTAAATTTCGTATTTAATATGTATACAGCCCCTTGTACAAAAAAATGCCATATCTGAAATCTACTCTTAATTTGCACTAATTTTTTAATTGGAAGTATGTTTCTATCTTTCTTAGTTTACGAGATAATCGCTGTAACATCTATTTTGAATCACCCGGTATATATATATATATCATATAATTTTATTCTGTAACGAATAATATAATATTCGATTTTATGTTACAAAATAGTGTTTTTAAACAGCATCGTCTCTGAAAATTATACACACACACATATATATATATATATATGTGTGTGTGTGTGTAGGAAATGTATGGCCCCATAAATCTGTAGATCTTGGAAATGTGTCCGCGTACCTTACGGTGATCGGATGCTATATATCTGTATGTTACTTATATGTTACATTTGCACAGTTTCTCATATTGTTATAACCTCCTTATACATTTTAATATAATTATTTAAAAAAGAAATCGCTTTGGACTTGTAAATATAGCAAGAGTTTGTTATTATTATTTTTTAGATGTTTAAATGATTATTTGTTTCTAACGACTCACACATAAAAAAGAAGTTCTAACAAATCAGATGTCATGAAATTTTTTAGCATCCGGGTTCAGAAATTTTACTTCTTCCTTTTAAGAGTTTCATCTTTGACTTTTTTCATTGGAGCATTAAAGTCCTTAGCGGACCAATCGGACTTCACGATTATCGTGCGCACGCTTTTGAGTGTTATTCGTTTTAGTTCCGTAAGCTCCGGGGGTGATGATGACCCGTGATAGCCCAGAAGGTCATTTACAGATATTGCTTAGCCACAAGGTTATAAGATCAGAGAGATCATGACTTTTTTTGATTTTTTTGGTTTATTGGAGTATTTTGTTCAATTGCTTTCTTGGATGTAATTATTCAAAAAAAAAAAATATATATATATATTGCAGCAATAAATTTGGAAGATACTTTAGAATGCTTTTGAAAATTGCGAATTTCAATTCAAATAAAGATAAAGAAAAAGAGAGAGAGAGAGATAGAGATAAATCTACTGAAAAATTATATGTAGAGGAAAATTGGAAATTATTTTCAAATTTATTATTGAAAAGGTAAGGATGTAACAGAAAATCTTATTCTTATAAAGACAAGAGAGATAAATCATGCTGTTCTTACAGATTATTGACGCTTTTCAGCCATACGCACTAGTTGCATCGTTTAACATTCATTGTACTATGGCCACGAGATAAAAACAACAGACAGGACAGAAGTAAAGTACAGACGCATAAATTAACTCAATACCTAATTACTCGTAATTATTGTTGTAAAGTATAAAAAAAAATGCTGAACACAAAAGAAAATTTCAGAAATTTCCAATTGTAGCCCTTAATGTAATATATTTTTTTTCGTGTAGCCCTGTAAATATTCTATATTCTGTTATATTCTATAGAAAACATTCCTTGTGCATATAAATGATAAATGTCAATTTCATTATGGTAAAATAGAAAATAAACGGAAAGATATAATCCATAAATAGAAAGATATATTTTTTGGGGGATGAGAAAAAAAAAAAAAATACTTTGAGGAACCAGGTAGCTTTAAAAAAATACTGGCGGTGGCAAGGTAATAGAAAAAATAAATAAAGAAATAAAACCTCACTTTTGCAAGCGTTAATACGGAGGTGGATCAGTAATGCTATAGGGAGCGTTTGTTATAATTGATACGAAAATGAATGCAGAAATGTACCATTATGTACTGGTTGATAATCTGCTCTCCAATATCCCACTAGTTACATCAGGAGATTGAACATTTCAGCAGGATATTACCAGCATCCATGCTGCTTATTCAACAAAAGCTTGGTTTGAAGGAAATGAGGTCCACCTTCTTGATTGGCCATCCTGCTGTCCAGATTTAAACCCAATGGAAAATATTTGGGACATTCTTGCGCAATATGTTTATAAAGACGTGCAACAGTATCGAGGGAAAGGCGAACTCATCAATGTGATCAGGAATGATTGAGAAAATGTAAAAAAAAAGAAAGAAAGAAAAAGAAACTTTTTCTCGACTTGCTGCAACAATGACTGATTAACTGATAAAAGTCATTGGGAAAAATAAAAGGGGGGATTTGTAGGGCATTGACTTTATATTTTCATAAATAACTCCTCGACCTCACATTTATTACCAAGATGAAGTGCCATCATGTATCTGAATTGTCATTTAATGCTTTGATTATATTTCAAATAGGTAATAACCTATGTTTATATTTTTTAATTTCCTTCTTAATAAACATATTAAATTTTTCATGTTTAACTATGTTTGATACTTTTTGTATTAACATATTTTGTGACCTTATACTTTTTTCTAGAGCCTTAGTATGGCAGCATAAATTATATATAGTTAATGGTATATTTTTATAACATGTCATTACGTATATTTATTTTTATAAGTACGGTAAATAAAGCCCCAAATTTTATATTCCTTTCTCTTAAATTAAATTTGAAATAATTAAAAAAAAAATAAATAAATAAAAAATCTTTATTGGAGATTTATAATTATTATCTCGAAATTGTAAAACAAAATTGTAAAAAAAAAAAAAAAAGGTTAATCGGGGATATTTATTTTTTAATTTATGCTTAAGATTATTGTGTTTACAATAAATTCAACTTGATGCTTAATAATAAAATAAATAAATAAATAAAAATAAAGAGGAGTTTTATCAGTCTGAAACATTTATTAGTCCGTGACTCATTTATTAGTCCAGCTTTTAAACAATTTAACCCATTTCAATACTATTATTATTATTACTATTGTTACAACGCTAACAAAATTGGGGGGTAGTTCTTAGTTATGTTTAATAAAAATCTTTTTTTTTTTTTTTTTTCTTTTTTAAGTGTGTGTGTTTTCAAGTCACTTTAGATTAATATTTTTAAATTTTCGAGCTAACAATCTTCCAATTTCTGAAACATTTTAGTTAAATATGTGAGCTCGCAATCATTAAATTTTTAAATCATGGTATATATTAAATTACATATATATATTGTGAATTTTCAATCGATTTCAACAAAGATTCAAAGAAAAAAAATCTTTAGAAATAATTGTTGTGAGTTCTCAGTCCGAAGATCCCTAAACTAGTATTAAAATTAGAGATTTGTGATTTTTTTTTTTTTTTTTTTTTTTTTTTTTTTTTTTATGTCACTTTGCATTGACATTTCAAAATTATCGAACCGTCGTTTTTTTAACTTTCAGAAAACTTCAAATATTAAGCTATGTTTTTATTTATTTTTATTTATTTTATTATCATTTTTTAAATTAAAATACAGAAAACTTTTTTGCAAATATTGAATAATTTTAATTAACTTTGACAAAATTAAAAAAAAAAAAAAAAAAAAAAAAAAAAAAATGCGTTTATATCTTTACTGTCAAACAATCGTCAAATTCCCCCCAGTAAAATGTAGACCTTTACAATTAAGAAATACATAAATAAAGAAATAAAATGAAAAAAGAAAAGAAAAAGAAAAATCAAGGCCAGTATTGACTTTTTTACCATGTTTTATTAACTTCTATTCTTTTTTACTTCCATTACCCTACTACCGTAGGTAATGAAAGTATTGTATTCGGTCTGAAAATTCGATATCGGGTTTTCACCTGATTTACACGTTTTAAGGTACCCTGAGTCCAAAAAAGTGGTTTTTGGCAATTGGTCAGTGTGTGTGTGTGTGTGTGTGTGTGTGTGTGTGTATGTATGTGGATAATCTTCTGGCTATTATAGCTCAGAAACTAATAAAGATAGAGCTACGAAACTTTAGAATTGAAATACGTCTGGCATACAGATGAAATTTCCAAATTTTGGTGAAAATTGAAAAACCGGAAGTGGGACCGTAAGTCCGTATCTCAAAAACGGCTCTAACGATTTTCTTCAAACTTGCTATATAAACACTCTATTAAATGTCCTTTCGAATGATATAGTTGATTAGTTCAGGAAAATTGATAGGCGTCCTGTATAAATAGTTCAATTTCAGGCCTCGCAAAGGCGTTCCTTTAAAAACGGTTGTACGGATTTTTTTCAAACTCGCCATTTTAACTCACTTTTAAATATGCTTTTGTATGTAATAATTGTTTTCCAGTCAATAATTGATTTTGTGTAAAAGTTGGTATCTCAAAATCGTCTCTAACGATTTTCTCTTTAGGTCACTTTTATGTTTTCTGATCACATTATCTTTCAAAAATGCATATAATACATGTAATAGAGGGTAATGGAAGTCGTGTGGTTGTTTCACACCAGATTTTTGTTTGTATGTTTGTTTGTTTGTCCGGTAGAAATCTTGCAATCGAATTTTAACTAACTTCCCTACTAGCTAGACATTTGAAACTTTCACAGTAGCTCAGAACCTGGTGACAACACATTTCTTCAAAGTCCGATTTTCGAATTTTTGATTAGTTTTCTTATAATTAATTAAAATATGAAAATAATGACACCCTAATAGCGTTAAAATAGCCATTAAAATATTAGCTATAATTTAATTTTTGCCAAAAAAAAATTACGCGTTCATTTTCTTTCGGCATAAATATAAATACATTTAATTAAACGTGAACGTTAAAAAATTATAAAAAGTTGTGTTCTATGATTCATCAGAAACTTTAAAACTTGGTATATAAAAAGTTTTTTTAATCTTACAATTATTTAATATACTCTTCCTTACGTTCTCCCAGATGAAAATTGCAGATTTTATGGAAAAATAATATTTAATTAAATTTAAGGTCGGAGTTTTTTCACTTATTTTATTTTATTTCTGTTTTATTATTATTGCATTGAACTTGAGAACGCTGGATATTTAAGAGAAAATATCAATGTATGTTGACTCTTTCATATTTTCTTTTCCTCCGATGGAGTTGTCTGCAGGAGTCGTTGATATTTATTCACAAAAGCAAACATAGACAAGAAGGATCGAATTTTTATCTCAGATGATAAAACGGAATTCAAATATCTGTAACATAATATGATAAAACATACTAGAAATGCAAATTTGTGTTAAAAAAAAAAAAAAAAAAAAAAAAAAAAAAACTTCGAAAGTAAGACTTTTTACTTAAAAAAATTAATAATAATAATAATAATAATAATTTTTTAATATGTATATATTATTTATAATATGTATACATTATTTATGAAATGTATATAATATCTTTTATTATTTTAAATATATCTCAAAGAATCATATGCGATAAAAATTTCCGTACAATATACCGCATATCTTATAATACAGAACGACATGAAACAACATAGAACAACATCAAGATACTTCTTATAACTATTTTAAATGGCCCAACGCTTGAAAAATAATTTCACGCTTTTCTTTATTTTTCCTTTATGTGAATTATAATGCTTTATATAGAAATTTGTTATTATTATTTATTTAATTAAATTTAGTGATATATTACAATTTATTTTTCTTATCAAAGGAAATTTAGGCAAAAATCGGGAATCACTGTGTGAGTACAAATTTAATATTTATTAACGATCCAGAATGATTAATTACATGTATCTGCGTTTAAAAGTTTAAATGCAACTTTATTTTTTCTAAAATTTTTAACAATTGTTGCTATTTATCAAAAATGCTGTATCTGTATGTTTAATAATCCAATCAAGTCTCAGTATTCTATTAAAGTTATCCATTGTATGATGAAAGAAAAAAGTATGGTTACGTAAATACCCGAAAATTCAGGGGGGGGGGAGGAAATACTATTTTGAAAGATAATTGAGATTTATTTTCCAAATGGAAATAGTTTTGTGAAAATAAAATTTGGAAAAGTTATACTTATTTAAAGTATGCAATGTATTGTGTTTGGTAAAATTTCAGCATATAACTGTTTTCATCGTCTTACATTTTCAGTTTAATTATAACATTATAGCACCTCGACAACAATAGGAGATAATGTCATGTTACATATAATTCCAATAGTCCGTTTATTAGCAGAAGTCATTATATTTTACTAAGACATGTATAATGAAAATAGAAATAAAAAATAGAATATTTTATCCATCATTTTAATATTTCTTGTATAATTTCACTGGTGTTAATTGTCTTTTTCACGCCCTCGGGATTGTACATTTTTTTTCCATGTTTATTTGTATGGATTTCTACATTTTTACCCGTTTTCTCCATATTTTAAAGTGCAATTCTTAACTCAATAAAGTGTTAGATAAAAACTGATACATTTAACAAATAAATAAATACGAAAAGCTTTATCTATATGAAAGAAAGCTAAACGAAATAAATTCTCGGTTAGAATAAATTAGGTGCATAAGTTATTTGTATCTGATTCACGATTTTCACTCAGCTGTGATTTCTGCCTTTCTTATTATATTGGGTTACAGAGTATTTCCCAAAATAAATATACTTTTTAAAAAATTCACGTTTCATATTAATTTGCAGACTCTTTTGCACCTAAGAAAACATTTTTGTAATAAGAACATTTCCTGTTTATTCTATATTAGTGCAAGAATTTTGTATTAGCGACTTTATCATTAAAAAGATTCTCCTAAGGGTAATTCAATATTCAGATCAAAAACATTTCTTTGATTTTGAAGAGAAAAATGCATTCTTCCTAAATTTTATTATCATATCAAAAACTCACATTCTCATATTTTGATTCGTTTATTAAAATTTCAGTTTTATGCTATCTAAGAAATAAAAATTGAGCTGAATTTCCAGCCAATAGAAGTAATACAGGGTGATTATAAAAAAAAAAAAAAGCTATTCCGATATATGAAACCATATCTATCATACCGTTCACAGAAACTGAATAAAAATTTGATGGGAGGTATTTTGAGGTACGTGCTCAACAATCATATAAAAAACAGCAGTTATACTCTAACAGTTACGGTTTCAGTGACAGAATACCAAAAATTTCAAATGTCAACACATTTTTTTTTATTATTGGAATGGGATCTCCATACAAAAAACAATAAATAGCGTTCGAACGGTACCTGTAGAACGAAAATCGCCAGCGCTAGGCAGACGAAGAAGAAAAGAGAAAACAACTGTGATGTGCCTACCAGAGCTCAACTTTCATTTTTTAATGACATCATATTTCGCCCTGAGTCTTCGACTACGACTAAAGTCTACTCATTGTGCTTTAAAGCAAGAAAAAGAGACCACGGCATCCTTAATTTCATGTAAGGCTACTCAATAAGGACTCTAATTTCGGGATTAGTCGTAAGACACCGTTATGACTGACGTCATCGCACTAGTTGAAAAATAAGGCATTGCGAAATGCGTGATGTGTATCTTGCTTTCTCGTTCTGTGAACAATAGGTCGATTACAAGGAACAACGTGGGGAAATTGTAAACATTTATTGCTTAAACGGACAAAATGCCACAGAGATATTGCGTCTTTCGATATGTATCGAAGACACCATGGGCAACGCTGAAGCCCGTGTACTGTAAAAGCTGTATGGGACTTGATACTTAAATTTAAAAAAAAATGGTTGCACATGCGATAGATCTCGGCCTGAACAACCTTCCGTTCCTGTCGAGACTGTTGCAGAAGTCAATCAGACGATAAGAGAAGTTCCCCGTGTAAGTGCACGTGATGTATGATACTTTCTGCAGCTTCCGAATTATACGATACGCAAGATTCTGCGCTCTGTTCTCGAAATGTTTCCCTATCGGTTTCAACGTGTCAAAAATGTGCAAGCAGTGATAACCAACTATGGATAAATTTTGCGATGGAATTTCTTAGCCGCAGTATTACTAGAACAACAGTTGCCTTTCACGCATTCTGTGAACGGACGAGGCTCACTTTTCGTTAACTGGAAACGTTAATTCAAAAATAAGCATACCTTGGTCTCTTCTTCTCGTTTCGAAGCAGAAATAGCTTTAGTTAGAGCCGAATACTCAGTGTGAAATCTGAAGTCATTAAAAAATGAAAGTCGTGCTATGGTAGGCACATCACAGTTGTTTTCTCTTTTCTTCTTAGTCTGCCTTGCGCTGGTGATTTCCGTGCTACAGTTTCCAACAATATTTATTGTTTTTTGCTATGGTGATCCCATTCCAATAAAAATGTATGTGTTGTCATTTGAAATATTTGATATTTTGTCTCTGTAACTGTAACTGTACCTGTGTATTCTATTTCCAGTTCCTGTACAGGGACACGCCAAAAATTTTCTATCATTACGGCCTATGGGAAGAATCTGTATGTACCGCGATAGCCACCGCAAAAATCAAGCTATTGACTTCCAATTTTCGCCGAAAAGTCAATGAAAGCCCTCTGTTGAGACTCAAAAGGATTTTAGGTTCCGTCTGTCCGTCTGTCTGTCTGTCGTGCGATAGCGGCCGCAAAAATCACGCTATTGACTTGAAATTTTGTACACATGTTCATGATCCCCACGAAATTAGCTGTATAGTTTTAGGTGTGCATTCCATTTGTAGTTCGTGTACAGGGACACGCCAAAATTTATTTTATCATTTCGGCCTAGGGGAAGAATTTGCATGTACCACGATAGCGGCCACCAAAGTAATGCTATTGACTCACAATTTGGTACACATATTCATGAGCCAAACGAAATTATCTGTATAGTGTTAGGTGTGTATTCCATTTGTCGTTCTTGTACAGGGACACGCCAAAGATTTTCTTATCTTTACGGCCTATGGGAAGAATTTGTATGTACCGCAATAGCGGCCGCAAAAATCCATTGATTGACTTGCAATTTGGCGCACACGTTCCAGCTTTGCATATAAGCAGCTGTATAATTTTTATTGCTATATTGTTTATAAACTGTGTACAGGAAAACGCCAAAATTCTTAACATTGCGGTGTATGGGGTGAATTTCGTTTAAACGCATTTTAATATCATTATTTTGCAATGAAGAGAAGGAAACTACCGTACGTGAGTAAGATGCTTAAACTTATGTTGTTTGAAGAATATAAGTGCTCTTAAGCTTTCTAATTAATGTACAGGATCTTACAAAAGTGTTCTGACAATGTCACGTAGTCATCCAAACGATGTTAAATTTGGAACAATTATTAATTTTAAACGCAAAATTAGCTGAATAGTTTTTACTGGTGTATACAATGTTTATGGTTCGTTTACAAAGACACACGAAAGAATTTCGTAACATTAGAGCCTATGGACAAATTTTTAATTTAAGCGCGCACTTGAATGCGTTTATGCTGAATTGAACTTAATAAAGTTAACATACATTATAAAGATGCTTAAAATCATGTTTACTCTTAAAAAGGTTATGTATAGACAAAATAATTTATGGGACCACACAAAATAATTCCGAGTATGTACTGTAATCATCCAAATGATGTCAAATGATGTTAGAATTTTAAAAGCATGTTTTCCTGTTGAAAATTGTGGGCATACAATTGATAATTAGTTTAAAAGTTACGCAAAATATTTCCGATATGCTATGTAATTTTTTTTGTATGAAATTTGATAGTTATGAAATTTGGTATTTACGAATTTCAGGGAAATAATACAAGACAGTCGTTTATTAAAAATACATATTGTTTCATACTTGGGGGTTCGTAAGTTGTCCGAGAATGAAAGGCGAAACTTGCAAAAATTCAGTGATTTATTCACAGAAAAATACAGGTCTATAAACCAAGTATCAGCTTCAATTCAACCAGTAAACATAGCTTAAACAACAGCCGTTAACAGCAAAACAACATTACAAACTGTTTATCAATAACATATAAAGCAAGTCTCATTCAAAGAGGTTCAAAGCAATGCAAGCGAAACTGACACAGATCTGAAATTGGCCGCCTTGGCTAAAAAAATGCTCCTTTTACACTATTCTATCGAACACAGACTGTTCTGGAAAATTCGCGTATCTCATCAGCCAATGAGATTAGAGTTTCCATATTTGGTTTTTCCTTAATAAGGATTTTCTCGCCAAGGTCACCAAAAAAAAATCGCCAAGAAGGGAAACAGTCGCCAAATTTGGCGCCAAATCCATTTCTTCCCATATTGGAGCTTTTTAATGCGTTTTTAAAGGAAAATTAGGCTATTTTAACGCTAAAACAACTAGAAATGCACAAAATTAGCATTTTATAGACAATCTAGGCCTCTTTGAAAGAATTTATACAAAAATAAATGCAATTATTTCCGTAACACTTTATACGATATACAAATAGGTATACAAAGAGAGATGCAGAAGGGTGTTGAGGGGTCTGCCGCCCCCCTCAGGAATGTATCTGATTATGGTAATAAGTCGATCGAATGAATATATACTATTATATAATAAGAAATAAATAAAAATGACCTATTGAATAATGTCTGATACAAATAGGACGTTGAGGCTCCTGATCTGCAGATCCACTAGTTTATTTAATATTTGAATGTTAAAGATATTTTTCCTAATTTTTTTTTTTTTTTTTTTTTTTTTTTTGTGTTAATCATACGCATACATTAAATTGTATTTGTTTATTTTTTAATATTAAATGAGAAATTTGAAAACAATCGAAATAGATAGTAATTTGTTGTATTAATGCAAATATTTATTTTCAATAACAGTATGTATAATAAGTACTGAGATCCTCAACAGTTCTTATATTTATCATAGAGTATCTTCCACGGGATATATAAATAAATTAACTGTGAGATTTTAAAGTGCATAAACTGATGTTATATTGACTGCATCTTAACACCCCCCCCCCCCAAAAAAAAAAAAAAAAAAAAAAAAAAAAAAATCAACATAATATTATTTAATTATAGATATATATATTGGGCGTATGTAATTTAAATTGTTTTTGTCTCTTATTGGATCTTAACATGTATCGCAACCTTTTTATGATAGTTTTAGCAATGTGTTATTATCAGTTTTATTTTTTTGTTTTGTTGGTATTGACATGTATCTATTAAACGCTAAAATATTAAGGTTAAAGTTTATTAAGATATCTATCATATACATATATATATATGTATATTATGTTTTAATTTTTAGAAATTATTGCATAAATTAATTCATGTAATATATTTCAGTACTATAAACAAATGTGCTAATTTTATATACTATAATATATATATATATATATATATATATATATATATATATATATATAGTACACATTTAAACATTTTTTTTTATTTATAACCATTATTAAATTATAAATAGTATGCTAATAGAGTTATTATTAAAAATTGTTGATTTTTACGCTCTTTATTTATTTAAGTTTTTAATTACATAGAGGAGTTTCTTAGAAATAGCGTTCTTAAATATAATGAGTACATATGCATGATAATGCATTAAGGGGACAAGGGTTGTTGAAAATGAACAAAATCGACGCAGTTAAAGGTATGTAGTCAATTATTATAAAATGTACTAAGCAATGAAATACTTTCAAAATAATATAAGTACAGCTCCTCAAAAACTATTTTATTTATTTCACAAAGTTATATATATTACTTGGGTTTAAAATTTCGGGTACAATTAGTACTTATTATTACTTATAAAGTTCCTTTCTAACTTATTTTCATCCTCTTAAAATTTTAATATTATTCGTCTGTATTTATTACAAAAGTGGGCATTTATTTTGGAATGAAGGAATTGTTACATTTATTACCAATTTTGAAATTCATTCACATGATAAAATGTCATGTTGATTTCCTGTTTTATACTTTTTACTATGCTTTTATTCACTCGGATTCTTGTTTGTGTGTTTATTTGTTTGTTTGTCCAGTACAAATCTTGCAATCGATTTTTAACTAACTTTCCGACTAGCTAGACTTTTGAAACTTTTAGAATAGCTCAAATCATGGTTTCAATGCATTTTTTAATACTTTTAACCAATTGTTTCGGATACCGCTGCCTTCGGTTGCGTTTATATGATTCAACAGAAAATTTATTTAAGTAACTTCCTGACTAGCTAGATATTTGAAATCTTTAGAATAGCTTAGAACACGATAACAATGCTTCTTTATAATACTTTTAGACAATTGTTTTGAGTATCCGCTGCCTTCAGTAGCGTTTATATAATTCAACAATCATATAACTTCCCGACTAGCTAGACATTCGAAACTTTTAGAATAGCTCAGAATACGGTGACAAAGCATTTTTTAATAATGTTTCGGGTTCACGCTGAATTCGAGAGTGTTTATAGGATTCAACAAAAAATTTAAAAATATGGTATATAAAAAGTGATTTTTATCTTGTGATTATTTGTTTGTATCTGATGTTATTGAGATGTAAAAAGTACAATGCAGAGATGTGTTTATGTAAAAGAGACACGTTAAAAATATTGGAGCATTAAAATAACTTAGAATTAGCATATCGCATTTTGAAATTATGCAATTATTTGTACTTTTTTTTCCAAAATAAGAGGCTACATGATCTCATTAATTACTTCTTATCATTTTAAACACACTATATTCATAAAGACGATAGTTTTCATGACAGTACTTGATGTGGGAAGTTATAGAATGTAAAGTAAAATTAATTAATTTTAACGTTCCCTGTCGATTTAACTGTAGTATATTTTGGGATTGGAATTGGAGTTGCGAATTACGACCGATTTACTGCGCTTGGGTCCTTAGTCGAGGATAAAATCCTTTCCGCGCCTTTCATTTTTTTTTTTTTTTTTTTTTTTCTTCTTTTCTTTCCTTTTTTTTTCAGTAATACATTTTGGAACAATGTAAAAATAAAGAAATTGAAATTAAATAATAAAATCAAGAACGAACAAAATCTGTGTTTATTTAGATTTCATACACTTATAAAAATGAAGTTGTTGTACATACATTTATTGTCTAACGATTATTGTCATTTTTTTCGTTAGTAATAACATTTATTACATGAATGAATTTTTTTTTACTTTACTTGTGTACTTAAAACTATCATAAAGTTAGTTTTTGTTGATAAAAGTTCTTATTTTTCTTGCATTTATAGTTATATTTTTATTTACTATCCAGAAAGACAATAGTTTAATATACAAATTTTATTTCGCCAATAAATAACTTATAAATATAAGAAGAAATGAATAAATTTTGTGTATTATAGATACTTAAACTTTTAAACTATGTGCGTGCTTTACTTTTATTTTCAAAAAATCTTTTTCACGCTCTATTACAAATAAACATACCCTTTTGAAATTAAAGTGCTATAAAGCCATTATATAACATCATGCAAAGTGAATACTCTTTTAGATACAACAACGAGCATAATAAGAGGCTTTCAAGGAGAACAATACATGCATTTTAAGTGTGACACATGTTATGTTTTAAAAGAGGTTTCAACACTTTCGCTGTTTAAAATTATGAAACATACTCTAATACAAACTAATATTCCTAGAAGCTCTACAGCTGATGAAAGGAAATATTATCACTGCATTTTCTGCTGAACTGTAGTTATTTTCTTATTATGCGGAGGTGTGCTATTAAAATGATTTACTTTTCAAAATATTGTATTTCCCAGCATAATTTATTATAAACTCGCGCTGAAATAATTATGCACTTGGCAAAAAAAAAAAAAAAAAAAAAAAAAAAAAGGGGGGGGGGGATGTAAGTAATTTGATTTTGGAAAAATATAATTTTAAGTATAATTATTAATATGTTAATTATATGTTATTAAACAATTATAGTATACACATTTATTTTCCAAGTTTATTGGCTTATTTTATTAAACTGAATTGCATACTTTAAAATATTATTATTATTTTTTTTTATTTACTTTCTAGAGTTATAGCCGAATTTTGAAATAATAATAATAAAGGGAGCTTTTAAAAGTTTAAAAATGATAATTTCATATAAATTAAAGAAATAATACTAATAATAATGGGTTCTTGGAAGTTTCTGTAAAAAAAAAAAAAAAAAAATATATATATATATATATATATATATATATATATATATATATATATATTATATATATATATATATATATAAAATAACAATTATTTATTTATTTTGAAGATACCAAAAATTTATTTGTGGACACATTTTTATTTATTTATTTATTTATTTATTTATTTTTTTTAACAATCTAGTCATAATATTGTTACTTAAATTTAAGATTTCTTTTGAAATATTTCACCTGCCGTCAAACTAAAATAATCTTCTTAATATTCAGTTACCGCGATTTTTTTTTCTTTTTTTTTTTAATCAATTGTTTTTTAATAGGAGAAATAATCTTCTTTTCTAATCAACATTCACATAGAACTTTAATAAATTTTCTTTATTATTATTATTATTTTCATCGATAGGGTGATATGCCACTACTTTTCTTTCGTATCAATCCTTGTGAATCCTTCGCCACCGTACTGTTCTGGTAACCAAACCCAGCAGTGTCTTCGCCCTATAGCATAGATATTTAAAAGGAGAAATAGCCAGGTGTATATTTATGCTGATATTAAATTACAATTAAACATATGTGACATCTATAATTCCTATTTCAGTATAATTAATGCTTTTGTTTATGGATTAATTGTTACTGTATATGGACCTACTGTACTATAAAAGAATATTATTATAATTATTTCAAAATTTCTTTGTACTTCTTCATTTAATAGCACTAAAGTTCTTGTGAATCGTATCAATAATGGAAAAGTTTAATTCGTGAAAATTCGCATGTTACAGCTTCAAAATAAAGCAATGAAAATAAAAAAACATCAATTTTCAAAATACGATAACCAATTTAACGTTTGCCGATTTTCTGAACGCGAAAACAGAATTTAGAAATATGCAATAATTAATTAGTTAAAGTGGGGTTTAGTTTCTCATAGAATAACATTGGCTTTGGCTTCTGGTGATTTTAATTGCAGAATCCACATCCACAAATCTCTGATTCTTAGAATAACAAACGTTTTGTTTCTTTATTTGAATTGTTTTTTTTTTCAATTTAGCTGTATGATGATTATTTAACGATTATTTTTATGATTCAAAATTTCGCAAAATGTGTTAATATTAAAAAAAAATGTAAATATATTAATTTACTAGCATACCAATATGAATAATATTTCATTTTTTATGTCTTGGAGAAACATACTTCAAAAAACAAATTTTCTGTTTGTTTCAACTTTTATTCGCACATATATAATTGTATAATTTTACAAAGAAGTAAGGGGGGGGGGGGGTATTTTCACGTACAATAACATTGGCTTTGGCTTCTGGTAACTATAATGACAGAATCCACACTCACAAATCTCCGATTCTTAGAATAACAAATGTTTTGTTTCATTATTGGAATTGTTTTTTCAATTTATCTGTGTGATGATTATTTAGCGATTATTTTTATGATTCAAAATTTCACAAAATGTGTTAATATTGAAAAAATGTAAATATATTAATTTACTAGCATACCAATATGAATAATATTTCATTTTTTATGTCTTGGAGAAACATACTTCAAAAAACAAATTTTCTGTTTGTTTCAACTTTTATTCGCACATATATAATTGTATAATTTTACAGAGAAGTAAGCATTTATTTTCTTATAAAATTATTCAATTTCCGATAAATACAGCTGTCATTATTATTATTATTTTTTTTTTAATTAATCCTTTAAAATCATCGTCTTGTTTCTGCGAAATAATTACGTTCTTATAAAAAGTCGTAAAAATATTATGATGTCTTTCCACAACGAAGATTTATTTTCAACAACGTATTTTAATAACCTAATTATAAAAGAAAAGAAAAAAAAAATCCTTCCATTTAACCTTTTTTTCTTCTGCCTAAATTTGAACAAATTTTCATGTTTTTCTTTTTACTAATTCAAGAGTTATTTTTGATGTTATATCGAATAAAAACAATAAGAGGGTTTTTTTTTTTTTCTTCAATCAGTTAAATTATTGAAGTGGACGTATAATTGGCTATAAAAAAATTTTTTCCCCTTAAGTGTAAAATCAATGATGAATATTTAATAATAAACGAAGGATCAGAAATATAGCAACAACAAATAGAATATATGTATATATATATATATATATATAATAATAAAATAAAGTAAAAGCAAACTAAAATAAAATATTTTTTGAATATGTTTAAAAATACATTTCCTTTTTTTTTTTTTTTTTTTTTTTCTTTTTTCCATAAATTATTTTTCCGGATTATTTCATTTTTATTAGGTACTTAGAGAACATCCCATCTGCATAAGTAATTATCCCATGACGACAGTACATAAATCGATATTTACTAACGTATTATTTTTTTCTTTCTTGTGATATAATTATCACGATTGTTTAAAAATGATTATGTACCAGGAATGCATTTAATTATAAAATATTTATTATATGAAAAAATAGAGAAGGCTGCCTTCAACAGCATTATTTATGTATATAATTACACATAAATGTATGTACAAAAATATAATACTGCGTACATTTATAGTTCTTAAGGTTAAGCTTTGAATTTCGCTACTCAATTATTTATTTAAATTATTTATTTTTGAATGTTACATTAAATCGATTTCTTATATATATATATATATATATATATATATATATATATATATATATATATATATATATATATATACATACTCTATTAAAAAAAAAGCGACGCACCAAGAAGGAGTAATGAAATTGGACACAAATTGACATACATACAGGTTTTGATGGAATCAAGTACCAATTCATCATTATCGTCGATCCTACGTGCAACTGGTACTTCAGTGACTTCAAATACCCTTAATGCGCGGCTCAGTGGGGTTGAGCTCAATCCCCGGATCTCTCTTCCACTGATGACGTTTGGAGCAGCATTATAAAAAGGCTCCTACAACCAGCTCGGGATTTTACCAATCTAACGCAGCAATTTTACAGAATTTGGCACGATACTTCACAGAAGCACACCTGCCAACTCCATCAATTAATACCAATCCGAATAACTGCGTACATAAGGGCCAGAAGTGGACCTACGCGTTATTGACTTGTTTACATTGTAAGGCCCTTTCTCTTGATTAAGTCATTAAAATTTTCTGAAACTGTATTCAATTGTTTTTCTCCACATGTACGTCACATCTACCAGTTTTTGTCTCATTCGGACCACCCATCCGCCCCCCCCCCCATCTACCAATTTTTGTCCCCACTTCTTGGTGCGTCTTTTTTTTTTTTTTTTTTTTTTTGTAGAGTGTATAATCTAAAAGAATTAGAACATTAAACCTCTGTTTGGGAAAATTCATTTTAGAAGTTCCGTAAAAAACATTGTAGTAACAAATAAAACAAATTATGACAAATTAACATTCCTTTTTGCGAAAATATATCTAATTATCTCAAAATTACGAAATATTTAGATTTTTCGGTATTAGTTTTCCTTTTTATTTATAGTTTTGCCTTCTTGTCCAGAATACCCACAATGATGCCATTTTAAAGATCTAGTTAATACATTTATAAGAAATAGCCAGATTATATAAATAAATAAGTAAAAAAAAACAGACATAAATGGAATTAACTATATATATATATATATATATATATACATAAATTTTTTCGACAAAGTCCACATGATGTGTGAATAGTTAGTGTGCTTAAGTTTAATTCTCAGGTGCCGGTTTCGTTTTGCCTGAGCAAAAAAATGACCATTTAGCTAAACACCCAATCAAAAAGCGCTATAGGTGCCAAAATTTGTAAATTGCTTTATTATAAATAGTTTAATACATTTGAATTCATTTGAAGGAGTCAGGGCAAGACAGTGTTAAGCCACATTTCTGAACTTATGAGATATATTGATTTGGAAGTTAGATCAAATACTTAAATGAAATGTATAACATAAAGCTTTTTACTACCTTTTTTGTAACGTTATGAGATATTTTGAAAGACAATATGATCTCACTTTATTGATATTACTATTATGTAGGTACGCATATATATATATATATATATATATATATATATGTCAATACGATGCTTCTCATCCGCTCTTATTCTCAGCCATGGTAGGACTTTAGCTTTGTACTTAATTCTGTAATACTGTCGTGTTTAGAGGTGTATCATCTAGTTAGTGATAGAATTTTGTTCATTTGAAAATAATCATTTTAAATTTGCTTGATTTACTAAAGATGGTTTGCTAATATAATCTACAGTCTTTATGATAACAGGGTAAATGTGTGAGAGATGACCTGGACGTAAATATCACGCACGTAGGTGATCAGAGAAAATATTTAAGCTTGAAAATTTCTTCATACACCATAAAATTAAAGAAAGCCCTGCCGGTTTCGAACAGACGTGGCCTTTTTTCTTCAGGTGCAAAAATACGTGCTACTGCCTTTGAGGCAAAAGCAAGACTGAAAGCAGGTACAAATACAAAGTGGGAGGAGGTACACAACTAACTAATAGGAAGCATTCTGAAAAACCAAATAGAGAGTAAGACACATACACACGCACAAAAAGATAAAAAAAAAGGGGGGGGGGAAATGAAACAAGATAAACAAACAAAACTAGTATGTTGTGGTCACCGCATGACTTTCTTCTATATTTTCATATGCAAATTCAGTCAGTAAAAATAATTTATTAAAATTATTATTTAAAAGATTTATCTTCCATGATAATGTAGACGATTTCCATATTAGAGAAGTAGTTTAACAGTAAATATAAAGAAAAAAAAAAAAGAAAAAAAAAAAAAAAAAAGTCAATTTTATTCTTAATATTACATAAAAAATAAAGGGAACTATTTTACAAAATTTTACTTCTATATTGCGAGATAAATACGTATTAAATAGATGTTATATTATACAGCAAGTCTTCTTCTCTTCTATAAAATTAAACGTCTATTAATCGCTAGAATTTTAATGCTAAAATTTATTATGATATCTATCATATATATATATATATATATATATATATATATATATATAAGAAAGAAAGAAAAAAACTTGAGTTTTATAGTTCTTTCTAGGGATTTCTATAGAATTGTAATAGTTCAGAACATTTTTAAAATAAACTATTTCTCTTGAGCTTCTAAGCTAGACTAACGGTACAAGCACCACGATTCTTTCTAAAAGTGAATAATTATTGAATTATATGCTGCACAATTTCTTCTACAAAATGGGAAAGATTGCGTTCTTGCTATTAAGAAGAGATTGCTCTTTGACTTTATAGAATTCTGTATTAGAAGAGATTTTGCATTTAATGCGTAAATAACGCACTGTAATAATAATAATAATAATAATAATAATAATAATAAAATGTACAACTGTACATCAAATGTGGTGGCAACTACTTTAGATTTTGCAGTTTATGCGTAAATATCGCGCAAAATATCTTTCTTCGTTTTGTTACAGTTAATGTTTTCAATTAAAGCATAAAAACAACATAGTTATGGAAATGCTTAAAAAAAAGTTTAAATCAAAGTTATTCAACAATAGTTTTCCAAAAAAATAATATTTGGATTTCTTGAATTTGGATTTCGGTTGAATTGTCTGTAAACGCTCCTAGTTTTACATTTCGTTAAAATATAAAAGTTAACGTTTTTCTATAAACATATTTCAGACCTAAAATACTTTATACTTTAAAAAGGACGATAAAATGACGCATTTAAATTGAACATGGTTTACGAAGAAGACGAAAAGCAATCATTGACATTTGTTTACAGTCGAAAATGTAAACTGTATAAATTGAATTTTTTATCTTATCTTAAGGCATGGGAAAGGTTCTATACTGATGCGCTCTGTCTATTGTTCATGACAACCTTAGACGTATTCGGTAACGAATCTTAGAAATTTTTGTTGAGAAGAAACTGCTAAGCTGGGATGTTACTGCTTTTAAAATATTTATTTTTCTCATTGAATGCTAAGGAAAAATATAAGTTGCTGAAAATTTATTTTTACAGATTTCGTTGACAGCTGCCAAAGAGTGGAAATATGACAAAAGAATTATTCCATTTTATTTTACAAATATGTCCAGAATAAGTTCCATTTTAATTTCATTTTAAATGATTTTGCGTATTTCAGTAACTTTTAAAACTTAAAATTTCTTTACCAGCAGCAATAAAAAGTGATGTTTACATCTTTCAACTTTTTTTTCATCTATTGTTTTAAAGAAGTTAAAACCATGACGCTTGTGAAGGGAAAATAATTATAATAGTGTATTTCCTTTTTTTTTTTTTTTTTTTTTTTTTGTGTGTGTGTGTGTGTGTGTGCAGTTAACAAGAAACTACAAAAAAAAAAAAAAAAAAAAAAAAACTATGACAAATTGAAAAAAATCGATGTTAGAACTAATTTAAAGAATTCATTATATTACATTATATTATACAGTGGAACCTCTCAAGTTAGACACCTCTCTAAGTTGGACGCCTTTTCTCGGAACGGAATGTATCCATTAACATTATGTCTAACCCCTATAAGTTGGACACATTTTCTTGGAACCGTAGGTGTCCAACTTAGAGAGGTTTTACTGTATTATATATGTATATATATATATATATATATATATATATATAATTAGATTTTATGACACTGTAAACATTAACTTTAAAATTTGCATTAAAATTTGGTAGCAAAAATGTATGTCAACCCTTTCTGCTGCTAAAAAGAAATAATTTTGAGTAGAAACATCTGTAAAAGTGTCTCTCTTTACACATGTTTTCGGTGTAATTTACTCTATTTAGCCAGCACATAACTAGCAGTATGTGCTGGCAAAATGCCTGTCAGCACATTTTGCAATGAAAACTATGTTATTTTTTTTTTTAAATACACTTATAAGAGGATACTTGTTAATTAAGTACTTCTTTTTTGTTTTAAGTGTTTCGAAATAAACTTTTATCCATTGAAGTAACCATGTAACATTAATGGTACGCCAACAAACAATAGTTTCCTACTGGCATAAGAAAAAGTTGTAGTCATATATCTATATAATTTTAAATAACGTATTTATGTATATATGTTTGAAATAGAAAAAAAAAAAAAAAGAAAAAGAAAGAATGCAAGAAAATTGTAATAGTAAATAAACTGTTATTAGTCGATTTGTCTGAGAATTAAATTAGAATAATCAAAATCGTCTATGATATTTTTTTTCTTCTTATAACAATATTTAGCAGTTTAGTGAAAGTCACAAACGCTGTCTTTTATTTATTTAATATTTATTTATTTATTTATTTTTATTTATTTTTTTTTTTTTTTTCAGTTGAAAACTAACATTATTTGAAAATGTGGTAAATGATTATGATATAAAAGTTAATCATTCTTGATTTTAGAATTTGTAATAACGACACGAAAGTGTTAAAATTTAATAAATACAAACTAAATAATAAAGAAAGTTATTACATCGATATGCAATAACTCAGTTTCTGACACTAAATGCGCTTGCATATAAGATATTTTAAATCACATCTAAGTACTTTCGTGAATGAATATATATGTATATATTAAATTTTTTTTATTATTACCAGTTAATGAAAAGCATTAATATTTTGTGCTTTTTAGACAAAAAAGAAAAAAAAAAGTTTATTAGATGTTAATAACTATTATTAGCTTATACAAAATATGAATATATTTTTCTCTTTCGACCTGAAAGATGATAGCTTAAAAGAAAGTAGTGAAAAGTGTTAAATACATACATTATGGATTTTTTTAATGAATTAAATATTATTGTATATAGGTCATATTGTACTGCAAAAGGTTTTTTCTTTCGAAATTCCTTTGATATTCTTTATTTAATTGCAGTTATGATCTTGCGAATACTATAGAATTGCAAAATTTTAATTAATGAATATTGCATTTTACAGCTTCAGAATAATGTATTAAAAATTAAAAGAATAAGATTGAAAAAAAAAAAAGTAACTAATTTAACATTGGTGAATTTTCTGAATGCGAAAACTGTATTTAGAAATATGCAGCAACTAATTAATTAAATTAGGGTTTATTTCCTAATATAATAACATTGGTTTTGTCTTAATATTATTTATTTAAATTTCAGATTTCTTTTGAAATATTTTACCCACTGTCAAACTAAAATAATCTTCTTCATATTCGGTTTGCTCTATTTTTTTTTATTTTTTTTTTTTTAGTTTCTTAACAATTGTATTTAAATAGCAGAAGGAATCTTATTTTGCAATCAACATTCATCTAGAATGGTAATAAATTTTCTTTATTATGATTATTTTTCATCAATAGGGTGATACGCCCCTACTTTCATTCTTGCCGATCACTGTGAATCCTACGACCCCGGTTTGTTCTGCGAACCAAACCCTGCAGGGTCCTCCCCTCATTGTCTAGATATCTATAAATAGAAATAGCCACGTATATATTTATACTGATATTCAATTATACTGATCTTCAACACATGTGATAACTATAGTTCCAATTTGGGTGTAATTAAGGATTTTTTAATGAATTAAGTGTCACTGTATACAGGCATACTGCACCCCCTCCCTTAAAAAAATAAATAAAATTCCTTGGATCACCTTTATTTAATAGCTTTTGAGAGTAGTATCAGTAATGTAAAACTTTAATTAATAAAAATTTGCATGTTTCAGCTTTATAATAAAATACCAAAAATTTAACGAATCAATAAAAAAAAAAAAAATAATAAAAAAAAAAAAAAAACGATATTATTATTTATGAATTTTTTTAATGCGGAAACTGAATTTATAACTATGTAATATTTAATTAATTAAATTAGGATTTAATTCGTCATAGAACCTCACAGAATAACTATTTCCACATTGCTTTGGGTTTTGGAGACTATAAGTAGGAAGTACACCTTTCTTAATAACTATACAATCATTACAAGTCCCTATTCCTTAGAACAACAAACGTTTAGTTCTTTTTTTCGAATTGTTTTTTTCAGTTTATCTGTATTATGATTATTTAGCGATTATTTTTATGATTCGAAATTTCACCAAATATGTTAAAAAAAAAAAAAAAAAAAAAAAAAAAAGTTAAATGTATTAGCATAAAAATATGAGTAATATATATCTATCTATCTATCTATCTATATATATATATATATATTATGTTTTATAGAATCACATAATAAAAAATTGAACTTCCGATTATTTCATCATTTATTCGAACATATAAAATAACATAATTTAACGAAGAAATATGAAATATTATTGTTAATTTTCTTACAAATTTATTCAATTTCCAATAACAACGGCGATCATTAATTTTTTTAAATGTTAATCCTTTAAAGTCATGTTCTTGTTTCTACAATACAATTATGTTCTTAGAAAAATCATAAAAATGTATGGTCTTCCATAATGATGATTATTTTTAAAGAATGTATTTTAATAACGCATTGATAAAAAAAAAAAAAAAAAAAAAAAAAAAAAGAAAGAAAAAGAAAAGAAAAAATCCTTTTATTTAATCCCTGTTTTCTGCCTAAATTTAATGAAATTTTTATATTTTTCTTTTTGTTAATTTAAGAGTTATTTTTGATATTAAGCCAAATAAAAAGAATGTCTTTTTTTTTCCAATAAGTTTAATTATTGAAATGAAAATATAATTGGCTATTAAAGATTTTTTGTACTTTAAATGTTAAATCAATGCTCAATATTTTGTAATAAATGAATGGTCAGAAATGTAGAACCAACACACAGAAAAAAATAAAAAAAAATATAATTAAAATATAATAAAGTAAAATAATTTTTGAATATGTTTAAGAAAATATATTTTATTTTTTTTCCTAATTATTTCATTTTTATTAGGTACTTAGAGAACATCCCAATTTCAGAAGTCAATATTCGATGACGACAGCACATTAAACCGTTTATTAAGAGGATTTTTCTGATTATCTGTATTAATATATATATATATATATATGAGGCTAACACATATGCTGAAGGAGATATTACGATTTAAAAAAAAATCCCCCCCCTCCCCCAAGGAAAATATATATATATATATATATATATATATATATATATATATATTAATTAGACCGATTTTTTATTTAGTGTATTAGACGCAGTGTAAAAAGATTTTTAGAAAATTTTGCATACTATTGGGTTGTTCGGAAAACAATTTCGTTTTTTCCTTTCAAAATGAAAGACAATTTTCTTATATTTTATAAATATTTTATTGAATTATATATTCTCAACTTTGATCGGTTTCTTAGCGATCTCATGAGTTGTTATTTGGCAGTTTTCATAAATCAATACTTTATTTTTTCTTCATTAGCATAAACTGTTTTTCAGAACGTAATGCATCTTCAACGTCAAAATTGCCGGAACAAAATTTGATAAACCAGTTTTGACACTTGCTTTCTTTAAATACATTTTCTGTATACACATCGTATACGTTTTTCCTTGTTTGAACAGTATTTTCCCCTTTTTGATAGCAAAAAAAAAATATGCCGAAAATGTCGCTTCCGATTTTCTTCATTTGATAGGGCACCAGTAAAAACCTATTGAGCAGAATAAAGTGAACTTTTTCACAAGCAAGCCTTGCTATATCAGCTGTCACAATATATAATGATAATGCAGCTTAATTGTGAAAATGGTGTAAAAAAAAAAAAAAAAAAAAAAAAAAATACAATTAAGTTCTCAGCTGAGATAAACGAAATTACTTTCCAAACAACCCAATACGTTAGACGCAGCATGCTGCAAAAACGGTATGCAAAAACGGTAAATGAATGCAAAAACGGTAAATATATTAAGAAATACTAAATAATTTTTACTAAATAATGTTTAACTGCGCATGCGCTAACTTCAAAAGGAAAATTATTTGCATAATTTAATAGCCAAAAGTATTGAACAACTTATATGAAAACTCCTAACAAATAACGTGTGTATTCCAAAATTTATGAGAGACTGAATAAACAGAAATTCACTTCACTCAAAATAATTCTAAACTATAAGGTGTTTTACTCACATTTTTATTTTGATTCAATGAATGTCCAATTGTAATACACTGTCCGCTGATAGTAAATAAATTACGTTAAAACCCCTATCATCTACCCCTTCCTTTTTAAACAATGCAAAATTTTAATTTATGAAAAAATTGCATTTACTTCTTCAGAATAATGTATTAAAAATTAAAAGAATCAGTTTTTTAAAAAAGTAACCAATTTAACATTTGTGAATTTTCTGAACGCGAAAACTGAATAATGAAATATGCTGTAACTAATTAACTAAAGTGTGGGTTTTTTTGTAGGTTTTTTCTAGAATAACATTGGCTTTGGCTTAATTTTATTACTCGAATTTCAGATTTCTTTTGAAATATTTTACCTACTGTCAAACAAAAATAATCTTCTTCATATTTCGTTTGCTCGATTATTTTTAGTTTCTTAACAATTGTATTTTAATAGCAGAAGGAATCTTCTTTTGCAATCAACATTCACCTAGAATGGTAATAAATTTTCTTCATTATGATTATTTTTCATCAATAGGGTGATACGCCCCTACTTTCATTCTTGCCGATCACTGTGAATCCTTCGACCCCGTGTTGTTCTGGTAACCAAATCCTGCAGGGTCTTCGCCTCATAGTATAGATATTTAAAAATAGAAATACCCAGGTATATATTTACACTGATAATCAATTATAATAAAACACATAAGACAACTATAGTTACTCTTTCGGTATAATTAATGCTCACTCACCCATGGTCTCTCTATCTTGTCGTGGTGGTTGGGCTTGTGTGCACCCGTGACCCGGAGAGCTATGCCGGCGGTTGCGTAGCTACTGGTAGGGCCTTCCAAGCCGGATTGGTCGAAGGGTAGGTGCCAGGCAAAATGGACACCCTGGTCCTCCAGGTTGGGGGTTGTGACAATAGGCCTGCACCCTATTTCATGTAAAAAAAAACTCTCATGCAAGAAGAATCTACAGGAATAATAAACCGGATGCTTCTAACAGTCAACGACTTAGGCTACGGAAAAGGACTATGATTATGTCTACCTGGAATGTACAGGGAATTAGATCAAAATGGATTGAGGTAATGAGATAAATTGATACGATGAAAATCGATTTGATTGTTTTAACAGAGACAAAGAAGAAAGGATCAGGAATAGAAAAAATTGGAGAATTTATTCATTTATACTCAGGAGTTCCTAAGGATGAAAGAGCAAAACGAGGAGTATCCGTCTCATTGAAAAAGAAATTTCAGAGAAATCTTAAGAATTTTGAGGCTATGGATGAAAGAATTTTAAAGATTAATATGGATATTTTTGGGAGAAGAATCACTATTCTGGGAATTTATGCCCCAAATGATGATGAAATTATAGAAGTCAAAGACTTATTTTATCTAAAATTACAAGAAATCATTGATGAAATTGGAGGAACAAAAGAAATTTTATGATGGGCGATTTTAATGGAAGAACTGGAAACAAGAGAGGGGATGATGTTGTTGGAGAGTTCGGAGAGGATATAGTCAACGGTAGAAGAAGAATTATTGAATTTTGCTGCACATACGATCTAAAGATTATAAATGGTTTCTATAAACATAAGGTTATTCACAAATATACGTGGTACCAACATACTAGACAACTAAAAACAATAATTGATTATATAATTAATTAACAAAAAACTCAGTTAAAATTGTTAGACGTCAGAGTCCAAAGAGGAGCAGACTGTGGCTCGGGTCATTTTATGGTGCGAGATAGACTTGTATTTCCTTACTTAGTACTGACTACTAAGTACTGACAGAAGAAATCCCATAGAGATGGAGGACCTTGATGTCCCAGAATATTTCTTGGGAGGTTTAATAAAAGAGAGTACCAAAAGACTCTTTCAGGTAAGATTGGATGAAAAATTGGAAGAAAAGAATTACACTGATGCAACTGAGTTGTATCAATATATTAAAGCATCTTTACACCAAGCTGCAAGTGAAGCACTAGGACAAAAAAGAAAAGGACGAATTTCCTCAAACTTCTGGTGGGATGAGAAAATTGAAAAGACTGTGCAACAGAAAAAAGAGGCCTATATTAAATGGATAAGTTCAAAAAGGGAAGAAGATAAACCGAATCACAGAACTTTTAGAAAAAACACAAAGAAATTCGTAATAGAGAAGAAGAGATCATCGTGGGATAAAAAATACAGAGAAATTGAGACATATATAGGAGGAAGACGATGTACAGAGGCATGGAAGTTTTTAAGGAATATTAGAAAGGAAGGTAGTAATGCATGGCAGGGAATATCTGTTAAAGAGTGGGAAGAATATTATAAGACTTTGCTAACAGAAACTAGAAAGGAATTTCAAATAAAAAATACAGATATTGATTCCTTGGGACAACCTATATAGTTGGAACCTGAGAGAGTTAAAAAGGCAATTAAAAAATTAAAAAATCAAAGAACAAGTGGCCCTGGTGGAATAACAGCAGAACTGATAAAAAATGGAACAGAAAAAGTGTTCAGATTAATTACACAATTATTCAAAAATAATTTAAATGGCGATGAAACACCAGTAGAATGGAGGGTTGGATATTTAACATCAATTTATAAGAAAGGAGACCGACAAAAATGTGAAAATTACCGCGGCGTTACTGTAACAGCAACATTTAATAGACTTTATGGACGAATTTTAAAAGAGTTTATTGAAGAAGAAATTAAAATGAAAGAAAGTGAAGAGCAAAGTGGATTTAGAGCAGGAAGATCATGTATGGATAATATATTTTGTCTTAAACAAGAGTTTAAAAGGAAATAGCCATGGGAAATCAAATTCACCTTTTGTTTATTGATCTTACGAAGGCATACGACAATGTCCCAATCTCAAAATTATGGAGTGTATTAAATGAAATAAACGTAAATCCAACTATCATTAGAGCGATCCAAGAACTTTATAAACAATCAAAAACGAAGATAAAAATAGACAAAAGATTGTCAAAGGGTTTTATAACAGATAAAGGACTTAGACAGGGATGTTGTATCTCCCCAATACTTTTCAAAATTTATGTTGATAAAGCATTAAAAATTTGGAAAGAAAATTGCAGAGCAATGGGATTTAATGTAAATGGAATGTCAATCTTTACTCTACAATTCGCAGAAGACCAAGTCATAATTGCAAAAAGTAAAAGTGATTTAGAGAAAATGACAATCAAAATTAAGGAAGAATATGAAAAATGGGGACTATACATGAACGCCAATAAGACCAAATACTTATGTATAGGAGGAGACAGACGGCCCTAAGTCTGAATAATAACATCAAAATTAAAAGCTGTGATCATTATAGATACTTTGGTGTAGACATTAATAGAGAAGGAAGAGACTCACAGGAAATTAAGAATAGAATCTGTCAAGGAAGAAAAGCAGTAAAACTATTAAATTCGATTTGGTGGAGGGAGGAGTTATCTAGGACGAGAAAGTATACAACTGGCCATAAAAATTGCTTCACCAAGAAGGAATAATAATAACGGGATGAAGTTTGTTGGACACATACATTATAGCAGGAAGAACAATTGATTAAAATTTCAGGAAATTTGGAGTAATATGTACTGAGAAAACAGTACATAAAGCAGTGACCTCTGGGAGCAATAATAGCACTTATTTTCCTAGGCATTGAATCGAACTGCGATTGAATGACATGTACGGATAGAGCACTTCATGGTGTTTTAACACAATGCCACAATTCTTCGATCGAAGTTACTGGTGAGTTTTGGGGGGCCAGTCGCTTTTCAACGATTAAACAGTCATTGTCACTGGTGCGAGATCAGGAGAACGCGCTTGCCAGAGCAACAGTCGATAACATTCTGTATCAAAGAAGGTCCGAACAATACAAATAACTTGCGGTCGTGCATTATCTTGCTTAAATGTTGCACTTCGGAGGCCTTGAATATAGGGCAGAGCGATGGGCTTTAACTCGTCAGAAATGAAATGGCTGGTATTTAGAGTGGCCAGAATGAAAGCAAGAGGAGATCGGGACGCGTATCCAATGGTACCACATACCGTCAATCCAGGTGGTGACCAAGTATGCGGCTACCAAAATTCCGATTACGCTCAAAATTGCATCATTGATACGGGCGCCATTAATGTGTGATCAACGATGAACCCGGACCCTGGAATGGCGTGAAGTCACATTTGAGACAAATCACAATCCTGTTTACAGCATCATGATTGCCTTATCCGTATTTAACGGCATTATGGATAATGCACATTGCCATATGGAATTCGACATCATTATACTGTCCATCATTCCCAATGATATTATGGGTTCCCATTGGATACACGTCTCGATTACTTTTTGTTCGTATTCCTGGCACTCTGAACAGCGGCCATTAAATTCCCGATGGGTTAAGGCCCGCCCCTCTGCCCTGTATTCGAGGCCTCCGTAGCGCAAAAATTAAGCAAGATAATGCAAGACTGCAAGTTGTTTGTATTGTTCGGACCTTCTTTGATACATAATGTTATCGAATGTTGCTCTGACCAGCGCGTTCTCCTGATCTTGCACCAATGAAAATGACTGTTTAATCGTTGAAAAGCGACTGGCCTCCCTCCACTCACCAGTAACTTCGATCGATGAATTGTGGCATCGTGTTAAAGCATCATGAAGTGCTCTATCCGTACGTGCCATCCAATAGCTGTTCGATTCAATGCCTAGGAAAATAAGTGCTATTATTGCTCACAGAGGTCGCTGCTTTATGTACTGTTTTCTCAGTACATATGACTCCAAATTTCCTGAAATTTTAATCAATTGTTCTTCCTACTATAATGTATGTGTCCAACAAATTTCATTCCGTTATTATTATTATTTCTTGGTGTAGCAATTTTGATGGCCAGTAGTGTATAATATATACAACTCCATTGTAAAAAGCATATTGTTGTATGGAGCAGAGGGATGGACAATTATGGAGACGGAAAAAAAGAAATTGGCTGCTGTTGGAATGAATGCCCTGAGAAGATCATGCAGGATATCAAGAATGGAGAGAGTGAGAAATGAGAGAATCAGGGAAATGATGAAATTAAAGAAAACCATATTAGATGAGGTTAAAAAAAATCAATTAATCTGGTTTGGTCATATTAAAAGAATGAACGATGAAAGATTACCTAAAATCGCTTTTAACTATATACCAAATCAGAAAAGAAAACAAGGAAGACCAAGAAAGACTTGAATGGATAATGTCAAAAAAGCGATGAGGGACAGGGGTTTGGAAGAAGAGTGGACCCATGACCGGAAGACCTGGCACAGACTTGTGGATTCTGTCGGAATGCAACACCCGATGCCATAAACCGAATATACATACATACATAATTAATGATCATTTAATGAATGAAGTGTTACTCTATGTAGACATACTGCCCCACATCCCCCCCCCCACACACACCAATAAAAAAATAAATAAGTAAGTAAATAAAAAAATAAAAATAAAAGTAATAAAAATAAATAAATAAATAAAATTCCTCGGATCACAGTTATTTAATAGTAGTTATGCTCTTGTGAGTAGTGTCAGTAATGCAAAATTTCAATAAATGAAAATTTGCATGTGTCAGCTTCATGATAAAGTACTAAAAATTTAAATAATCAATTAAAAACAAAAAAAAAAAAAACAAAAAAAAAAACAGAGAATTTAATATTTATTAATATTCTGGACTCGAAAACTGAATTTATAAATATTCAATAATTAATTAATTAAAGGGGGATTTATTTCCACATAGAACTTCATACAATCATTATTTCCACATTGGCTTTGGTTACAACGTTTATAAGTATAGGAAATAAAGTCCTCGTAATAGCTACACCATCATTACAAGTCTCTAGAGTAACAAATGTTTTCTTCTTTTCTTCGAATTGTTTTTTCACGATTATTTTTATGATTCGAAATTTCACCAAATGTGTTAAAATTAAAAAATATATAAATATTTGAATTTACTAGCATATCAGTATGAGTAATATTTCTTTCTTTTACGTGTTATAGAATCATACTTTAAAAAATGGAACTTCCGATTATTTCAACATTTATTCGACAATATAAAATTACATAATTTAACGAAGAAATATGAAATATTATTGTCAATTTTATTACAAATTTGTTCAATTCACATTAACAGCGGCGGTCATTAATTTTTTTTTTTTTTTTTTTTTTTTTTTTTTAATTGATCCTTTAAAGTCATGTTCTTGTTTCTACAATATAATTATGTTCTTAAAAAAAAATTATAAAAATATTATGTCCTTCCACAATGATGATTTATTTTCAATAATGTATTTTAATAACGCAATGATTAAAAAAAAAAAAAAAAAAAGAAAGAAAAGAAAAGAAAAATCCTTTTATTTAATCTCTGTTTTCTGCCTAAATTTAAAGGAATTTTTATATTTTTCTTTTTGTTAATTTAAGAGTTATTTTTGATGTTATGCGAAATAAAATGAATAAGTCTTTTCTTTTTTTTTTCAATACATTAAATTATTGAAAGGAAAATATAATTGGCTCTTAAAGATTTTTTGTCCTTTAAGTGTAATATCAATACTAAATATTTTAAATAAAATGAATGATCAGAAATGTAGAACCAACACACAGAAAAAAGAGTAAATAAAAACGAAGAAATATGAAATATTATCATTTACTTTCTTATAAATTTATTCAATTCCCAATAACAACGGCTGTGATTAAGATTTTTAAAATTAATCCTTTAAAGTCATGTTCTTGTTTCTATAAAATAATTATATTCTTATAAAAATCATAAAAATATTATGTCTTTCAACAACGAAGATTTAATTTTCAACAATGTATTTTAATAACCTTATGAAAAAAAAAAAAAAAAAAAAATCCTTTCATTTAATCTCTTTTCTTCTGCCTAAATTTGAAAAAAAATTATATTTTTGTTTTTACTAATTTAAAACTTATTTTTGATGTTATGTCAAATAAAAATAATAAGATTTTTTTTTTTTTTTTTTTTTTCAGTCCGTAATATTATTGAAATGAAAATATAATTGGCTGTTATTATCATTTTTTTCCCGAACATTACATGTAATTAATGTATTTTAGTCATGATTTGCGAAATGGATTTTATACCTCGCATAGCTCAAAAAAGAATTGTCGTAGAATGTTGCAAATTTACATTTGTAATTGTCATAATGTCTAGTACAAAACCTGTAAGATTGGTTTTCACACGATCGCCTCTTTTAGAAATATTTAAGATTTTATATGATTTTTCGTGGTGTGTGTGTGTGTGTATGTTTGTGTGTATGTATGGGAGTGAACACGATAACGTCTAAATGCTTTGTTCGAATGAGCCGAAAGTTGGTATGCATGTTACATGTGACCGTAGTACGAACCCTATTGAATTTGGTGAATCTAGCATTTATAGTCTTTTTTTATAGGGACTCATTAAAACATTCTTTGTCATTATGGTCTATGGGCTGAATTTATTTGTAATGGTATAGCGTCTAAAGTCCTTATCTGATCGAGGTGAAAATTTATATACTAGTTATAGGTCACAGTAGCACCAACTATGTAGCTTTTGATGAATCTTACACTGATGATGTTTTTACAGTGACACAGTAAGTTATCATTCATCATTATAACCTATAGGCTGAAATTATATGAAATGCGACAACATCTAAATGAATCTGATTGAAATGAAAATTTATATACGTGTTACGGGTAACAGACGCACGAACTGTATGGTTTTTGGTTAGTCTAGCAATAATATATTTTTTTCGGGGACACAGGAAAATATTCTTCATCATTAGCAACTATGGGATCCAAATTATTTGAAGACAGCAACTCTAAAAGACTTATTCAATTGAACTGATAAATTTCTTGACTTCTCTTGCTTTTCTTTAAAGAAACGTCATCGGTGACCTGCATGTGGAGACTAAAAATCTTTTTGGGTTCTGTGTGTCTGTCTATCTTTGTGCATGTGTATACTGCGAAAGCGGCGATAAAAAATCTCCAGATTGACTTACAAATTGGTACACATGTCTGGCGCTATACAGAAATAGCTATAACTATATATATACATATGTATATATATATATATACACACACACACACACACATATATATATATATATATATATATATATATATATATATTTTTATGCTTATATTTTTTATGGTTCGTGTAAAAAGATACGACAAAGTATCTTTGCGGAAAAAGCTCTTTTTAAATGCATTTTAACATGGTTACACTACATTCAAGAAAATTACATAAACGTCCATTATTGAGAAGCTTGGAGGTATGTTTTCTGTTGAAAAATATGTGCTTAGACAAAATAATTAATGTATAAGATCTTACAAAAATGTTCCAGCAATGTTACGAAATCATCCAAATTATGTCAAATTCGGAAGAATCATTCTTGAGCTACATAGAATAAGTTGTATACTTTTTACTGAAATATATAATGCTTATGGCTGGTTTACAGAGACATTAGAGTTTATGGACAGATTTTATTTAAACACATTTTATTGCGCTTACGCTGCATTTAACATAATGCAATTAACATACAATTTTAAGATTTTTAAAAGCATGTTTAATTTGGAAAAAAGTATGTATAGACTAAACAATTTATTTACAGGACCACTTAAAGGAATTTCTTTGGCATTCTGTAATCATCAAATATGGTTCAAATATTAATGAGTAATAAGGAAATAGTTTTTATTGCTGTATATAATGTTTCTCGCTCGTATACAAGCACACACAAAAGAATTCTGTACATCACGATCTATAAACGGTATTTTAATATTGTTACATTCCATTACACGAAGTGATATAAACATATGTTATCAGAATGTTTAAAACCACGGATTTTTAGAAAATAGCAGGCGTAGAAATGGTAACTAGTTTACAGGGCTACGTAAAATAATTCCAGTATGTTAGAAAATCATTTATTATGAAATTTGTTCGAAATATTTTCAGTTAAAAGTAATTAACATAAAGAATGAAATGCAATGGAATTAACATAATGTTGCAATGAAATACACAAATACATGTTTGCAGATAGACAGAGGCAGTTAGAAAGAGACAGATAGACACAAGAGGAGAATATATGCGTGTAAATATATATATATATATATATATATGTGCTCTCTCTATATTTTAATAATTCTTTAATAGAATAAATAAAAATTATCTACTAAGTAATGTGTGATCCATGTATGATGTTGAGGCTCCGGATTTGCAGATCTACTACTTTAAATAACTTAATTATCTAAAATTCGGAAATTCGAGTTCACTCCATATTTTTTCTCCAATAATTGCTGTATATTTAATAATAAACGAAGGATCAGAAACATAAAACCAACACACAGAAAAAAAAAAAAATCAAAAAAATCAATAGTATTAAAATAAAACAAAATAAAGTAATTTTTTAATATGTTTTTTCTGATTATTTCACTTTTATTAGGTACTTGGAGAACATCTCATTTACATAAGTAAACATTCTGTGACGACAGCACATAAATCGAGATTTACTACCGCTTTTTTTTTTTTTTTTTTTTTTTTTTTTTAACTTTCTCGTGATATAAAAATTATGATTGTTTAAATAAGATTATGTACCCAGAATGCATTTAATTGCAAAATATTTATTATACGAAAGAAAGAAAGATGTAAGTAAAATTTCGAATTTTATCAGTTTTAGAAAAGGTTGCCTCAACAGCATTCTTTTATGTGTAATTATATTTAAATATATGGGCAAAAATATAATTATGTGTACGTTTATAGTTCTTAATGCATTTCTATTTATTTGTCGTTGGTTACACTTTGAATTTCTCTACTTATTTATTTATATTTTATTTAATATTATTATTTTAAATTAAACCGACTTTTTTGATTATTATTATTAATATTATGTAATGAATTAACGATTTCAAACTGTGTTTTGTAAAATTGATTTTAGAAATTGGGAAAAAAAAAAATTCATTGTAACAAAATAAAACAAATTATGACAATTCAAGTTTTCTTTTTTAGAAAGTATCTCTATCATCTCGAAATTATGAAATATTTAATTTTATATATATATATATACATATATATATATTAGTTTTCCTTTTTATTTATTATTATGTCTTCTAATCCAAAATACTGATACTGTGTTTAAGATCTACTCAATATGTTTTTAAGAAATAGCCAAAATAGAAAAAAAAAAAAAAATTGGCATTAAAAGAATAGACTATATAATGATTATATTTGACTAAGCCCACATAGTGTGTGCATAGTTAGTGATCTGACGTTAATTTGGTAGGCGCTAGGTTCGAATTCCAGTTTAGGCATTTATGTTCGTAATGGCTCAGAATCCCTTAGAAGTCGCTAAAGAATTCGTTATGAGTCACGGTCTAATGAAGAGAAGTGCAAAAACGATCGTTTACGTCCCTAACCAAAACGTACTATTGGTGATCAAATCCATAAAATGTTTTATTATTAACTTTTTAATTAATTTAGAAACCATTTGAAGGATACAGTGCAAGAAAGTGTTAAGCCACATTTTCGAACTTTTGAGATATATCTATTTGAAAGTTAGATCAATTACTCATTTCAAAATATACAACATATTATTTTTATTCACACGGTGCATATTTGTGTAATGTTTATCTTTTACATACATATATGCTGTCAGAATCATTGTAATACTTCTCTTCCACTCTTATTCTCTGCCAAGATAAAACTTTGCTTATGCATTTAATTCTGTAATACCGTCATTTTTAAAGGTATATCATCTACTTATTGACTGGGTGTTGTTCATTCGCAAATAATCTTTCTAAATTTGCTTGATTTGTTAAAGATGGTTTCTTTATATAATCTACAGTCTTTATGATAATAAGGTAAAGCTAGGATAAATGGCGATGGAGCAATGCTTGCGCACATAGAAGATCAGAGAAAAGACGTGGAAAGAAAAGAGTGCAAATGCAGAGATTTCAGATAATTGTACAACAGTAATAGTGAAGTGTATACTTGGATATGCATGCTGATTCTTTCGAAATTTTAGAATAAGGCATTCTTATATTTTTCTTCATTTTCTCAAGAAAACGCTTAAATTGTAATACATTTTATGAATTTCATGAATTTTCAAAGAATGTAGCGCAAAATATGTTTAAATTAAACGACTTTTCATAAGCTACTAATTTTGAGTAATGATGCGACAACTCACATTTATTTATTTTTTCCTAAAATATGATATATTAAAATAAAAGGCCGCGAAATCTCTTCTAAAAAATGGCAGAGTTTGTGCATCTGCTATTCAGTAAATATGACACTATGTTCTAATTAGGTTTCATGCCAGAAGTGATTACGCAACTTATTGGTAATGAAAGAAAATGTTGATGAGTGCATTGGATGACTGCAACTGTGGCAGAAGACAGTTTTGAACAGTGACAGGATTAAATGTGTTACTTTACTGGTGGCAGATATTTGCATAAAATCTGCATCATTTACAACATTAAATGCATCGATTGCACAGGACAATGACTTTAGTCAGAAAAAAAAAAAAAAAAGGCACTGAAGTGTAAAAATTAAAAGGACTAATTTTAAGCCGAACGTGCTGTCTAGTAACTTAAACTTACTTTGTAATTTTATTTTTACTTGCTTTATCTGCTTTTTTTTTAAGCTTCAATAAACATTTTTATCATTTTTAAAAATCCATTCCTTTTTCTGATGCTTTAATTAATAGGTTGCAATATGCACTTCTAATGCAGTAATATTTGTTTAGAGAAAATTTACAACAATATAAGTGCAAATATTATTGCGTACAAGTTTAATGTAATTATTTAAATCTTCAATACTTTTTGTTTGTATAGTCTTAACAAAATTTTGTTATTTCGGCAAAACATTTTTTCTCTCTCTCTATATATATACATATATATACATATAAGTATTGCAATATAGCAGTAAAAAAAAAAAAAAAAAAAAAAAAAAAAAAAAAAAGAACAGATGATAAAATGCCACCGAAATCCTCAATAATCAAAACGAATTAATATGTAATATACACATACATATGTGTATATATATATATATATGTATATATGTATATATATATATATATATATATATATATATATATATTAAAATATGGAAGATAATGTTTTTGTATAAGCATATCTAAAACTTTTTGTACTTTAAAAAGGCTGATAAATTGATGCTTTTAAATTGAGTATGGATTACGAAGAAGACGAAGAGCAATCCTTGACATTTGTTTACAGTTGCGAATGTAAACTGAATAAACTGAATATTTTATCTTAAATTTCAGGAAAGGTTCTATACTGATGCGCTCTGTCTTTTGTTCATGACAACCGTATTCAGTAACGCATCTTTAAAGTTTTTGTTGAGAAAAAACTGTTAAACTGGGATATTCTTACTTTTAAAATATTTATTTTTCTCATTGAGCGTTAAAGAAAAATACAAGTTGCTGAAAATTTATTTTTACAGATTTCGTTGACAGCTGCCAAAAAGTGGAAATTTGGAAAAGGATATATTCTATTTTATTTTATAGATATGCTCAGAATAAGTTCACTTTTCAATTTTGTTTTAAAAGATTTTTATATTGCAGTAATTTTTAAAATTTAAAATTTGTTAACCAGCCACAGTTAATGATAAAATAATACTTTTGCAGCTTTAAACTTTTTTAGACTGCTGTTTTGAAGAATATAAAAACCGTGATACTAATAAATAAATAAATAAATAAATAAATAAATGTATCAGTATATTTGAATCATTTTTTACGCACAGATAGTAGGAAACTAAAACATAATAATATAGACTGTGACAGATACAAACAATTGATGACATTCCGAATTTTAAAGAATAATCATTATATAATATATTATTCTTACTCTTTATCACTTATAAGATAACGTTTGTTAATTAAATACTTCTCTTAAGTTTTTAGTGTTTTAAATGGTGCATTTATGTATTGAAATCACCATATAACTTTAATGTTATGGCCAGAAATACTAGTATCTAATGCACCAGTGTTTGACACCCTAAAATTTGCACCAGTTTTCGCTACCCTCTCAAAAGGTATGTAAAAATAAGCGTTTAATAACATCTATGAATTTCAATCCGCCCACACTAGATTCCCTAGATTAGGAGAGTATAGCTCGAGCGGATTAAAACTCATAAATGTTATTTAATAGTTATTTTAACATTTCCTGTGTGAGGATGGCGAACACTGGTGTCTTTACTTTAATTTACAAAAAAGTTGCAATATATAGTTTAATTGACATATTTATGTGTATATGCTTGTTGTAGATAAATAATTGAATAAATTATAATACTTCGGGAAATTAAAATAAAATAATGAAATTCGACTATGTTCTTTTCTTATATTTATATATAGTCATTTAAGAAAAGTCATGCTCGTTGTCTTTTATTTATTTTTTCAATTGCAAAATAACATTACTTGTAAAATGAAATACATGGTTATGATTCAAAATTTCATCATTCCTGATTTTATTTTTTTTAATAATGATGTGAAAATGTTAAAAATTAATAAATACAAACCGAATACTAGAGGTAATTATTACATCGCTCTGCAGTAACTCAGTTTCCGAAACTATTGTGCTTGTATATAAGACATTTTAAATCACATATAAGCGGCTTCTCCAAAAAAAAAAAAAAAAAAAAAAAAAAAAGTTAGTAATCATTTATTACTATTATTAGTACAAAGTATAAATATTTTATGCTTAAAAAAAAAAAAAAAAAAATAGCTTATTAGATTTTTATATAACTGCTACCAGTTTATATAAAATATAAATGTGTTTTGCTCTTTCGACTTGAACGACGAGACCTGAAAACAAAAGTCACTTCCTAGTCAAATGTGCGAAATACAGATATAGATACATTATGGGGTTTTTCTGAGTACAAAGCTTTTTTTATCATTTCACATGGTATATTTATAATTCGATTTTTGTATGTACTAGGGCGCTCTGCCCTCTGCTTGCTCCGCTCACCAACCCCCGAGGGAAGCTTCGCCTCCCCTCCGAATCCCTTTACAACACATGCAGAGATCTGCCGCCTATTCGCTGCTTTCTTTCAATGAAAAGGAATATTAATAGTGCATATTACAAGACAAAATCAGAAAATTATTTTGGAAATCTTAATATTCAATGTCAAATTGAAATATATAATATTTATACTTCTTTTTAATAGAAAGAAATTAATAATATCTAGACCATTTTGCATCAGAGCTTTAGTATATGACCCTTTTTATTTATTGTTTACAACCTTAGATCCAGACCGCGGTACTCCAATCAGTAGAGCCCCTAGCTCATAATTGGAAGATTGCGGGTTTGGTTTTCGAGCCGGTCAAAGACCACCGTGTACACTAATGGTGGCTGGTGCACGTAAAATATGTCGTGGCCGCAATATCCTCCATGTTCCCCTCAAAATTATACCTCTGGGGTCACCAAAGCGGGAGATCCATCCCCTTCATGTAGGACCAAAAGTGAGGTGCCATGTCTCCGGAACATCCGTAGGAGTGCGTCCCCGACCGTCGCCAATTATTCATAGCGCACTAATGGTGCGACGTCAAACATGACCTACCTAATTATCTACCTACCTACAACCATGGATCAAATTTTAATTTTCCCGAGTAAGAAAATTTATTTTCTAAAAGTAGAGAAAAAAGTTGATATTTATTTTCTTTCTTTTTTACATCCATGGTTTCGGGCCGCGGTATCCTACTCCATAAAGCGCCGAGCACGTAATAGAAAGATTGCCAATTTGATACTTGAGCCGGCTAAAGACCGTCGTGTACACTAATGGTAGCTGGTGCACACAAAATCTGTCGTGGTCGCAAAGTCCTCCATGTTCCCATCTTCACTATACCTCAGGGGATTAGGGAGCCTATATATTCAGGGAGGCGACAAGCAAGTATAAACACACTAATACGCATTCGTTGCAGCAGTTTTTTTACCTGATGAGGAGAGCGTGAAAGCTGAATGGGGTTGCTACATTTACGAAATCCGGAAAGTTATCTGCCTTTTTGGCGCAGCCTCTTTCGTTACGTTTTTTCGCATCGTTATTTCATCATTGAAGGAATGCTCTAGAATTTAAATTTAATTTACTTTTGAGGTAATTAAAATTGCATCTTACCTTTAAAAATAAAATAAAATAAAATAATTAAAAATATAAATTTCATTATTAAAAGAAATTAATTATTAGTAAAAAGCATTCATATTTGAATGTACTTTGTGAAAACGTGTTACTAATTAAAGGCTTTTTCTGTCTCTTATTATTTTAATTTTAAAAATAATATATAAAACTCGGATAAAAAATATTTATAGTTAAATCATATTGCCTATAATTATATGATATCTTAATCATTATATTTTTGCCAAAAAAGTTTTAAATTTTAAAAACTTTTTATGTTATATTTCTGTCCTGAAGAAAATTTAATTTATGGTAAGACGATTTTTTTTTCAACAAGTTTGGGATAAAGTTTTTTTTTTCTTTACTTTCCTCGTGTGATCTACATTAAAACAGTGATTCTTTTTTCATGTTTGAAAGAAATAGCCCTCTGTTCCTCAAAATGCATATTAAAACACACTTTTGGATTTTCTGACACCTCTTCTATTTTCCAAAATACAAATGTGTATACAGCATTTATAAATAATACTAGCGAGCTTCGCCCGCTAGCGGGTCAGTATTTTCAAATGAATCACTAAAATTAATGAATCACTAACAGTATCTTTTAGTGTTAAGAAAAGAAAAAAAAAAAATCATTTCTGATTGGGTAAAAAGTCGGCCCGGGTCCCCACTGCCTTCGGCAGCGCTGCCTCGTGCGCGCTGCATGCGCGTATTCCTTCCCTGACCCTCCGCGCCCCCCCCTCAAAAAAAAAAAAAATCTGATCGGGTAAAAACTCACACCGTGTCCCCACTACCTTCGGCAGCGCAGACCCATGCGCGCTGCGCACGCACGAGTGAAGGTATATGCGCGCTACGCGCACATATTCCTTCTCAAATCAAATTTTTATTCTTAAGAAAAGAAAATTAAAAAAAAAAATCTTATCATCGGTTAAAAAGTCGGACCGGGTCCCCACTGCCTTCGGCAGCGCTGTCCCGTGCGCGCGGTGCACGCCTATATCTTCCCCACCCTTTCAGCCCTTCCTAATTAACCTACATATACCAATTTTGAACGGTCTAACTGAATTAACTGAGATGCAAAAGAAAACCTTATCAGGACACCTCAAAACGTGCCAATCTGGTTAAAACTTTCGATAATATAAAAGAACTTTAATATATCTTTCGAATGATGTATTAAAAACAATTTAATCATAATTAGAAATTGAAATATTGAAATTTTAAAATATTACAGCGACATCTGGCGGTAGAAATTTCTGTAATCTACTGTTCGATTTCAAACCAACATAGCTATCTTATGATGTAGTACTTATGGAATTATTTTAATTAGTAGCTCAGATACAAAAGAAAACCGATTCAGGAGACCTCAAAACATGTAAATGAAGCGAAATCTTGAATCCCGCTTTCGATAATATAAAAGTACTTTAAAATATCTTTCGAATGATGTACTAAAAATAATTTAATCATAGTTAGAATTTGAAATACGCGTATTATAATAACATTTAATTTGCAATTAAATTGTACATTTTTTATTTATTCTCGAAACCCGATGATATTTGAACTGGAACTTCGTCTTGTGATGTTAAAAGTTTGTAGCAAGTTTGAATTAATTTTGAAGAAAATTGAAGCATTTTGAAATTTGCAATTTTTATTTCCAGTACAAAATCAGTAGAGCTGGAAGTAAAATCTATTTATTCTTTCGCCCGACGCCATGGTAACCGAAATACGTCTATTGCGAAATTAATAGAACTGTTGTGATTTGTTGCCACCTTTTTTTTCATACTTTAATTAATTTTAAAAAATCTAATTGCCCTATAGATAAGCTATTTAAACCGTCGGATTCAGAAAAATCGGACCTTTCATTTGATATCTTATTTGCAACGATACGACTGATATTTCTAATTTATTTTCCACTTTTTCCGTAAAAATGTCGCTTTTTAAGCATTTAATCATGAATTCTGGGTCATTTTTCGGTAGATATGGGTCGACGTTTTAATTAATATATCCGCTAATTAGGGTCGCATCGCTTAGCGAATTATCGCGATGTCGAGATGAAGAAATTCTGCGTCTGTCGACACCGGTTTCGAAGCGCTGCGACCATTAGCGCCGGAGCTTTAGCTATGACAAGGCATTTCTCACAGACAGACAGACAGACAGACAGACAGACAGACAGAAAGACAGACAGACAGATGCGCACAGATTTTAATAATATAAGGAGATATTAATCATAATTATAAGGCAAAAATAATACTATTTTGGATAATACAGACATCACTTGCAAGCTTTTTTTAAAATTTTTATTTTCAACAAAATACTTTATATGTTTTTAGCAATATTAATTAATTAATATTGCTATTATTATAGAATTAGTATATACCATAACTTTTTTTTTTTTTTTTTTTTTTTTTTTACTTTTGTGAAAAAAGCATTGCCCTCCAACTCAGTCTTGCTTTGTGTTGAAGATTTAGAGTTAAGCTTAAAACTCTAAAAGCTAAGTAATTAGATCGATGTACAAGTAAAATAACCTTATATATAAAGATTTACATTTACAATATCATGCATTATTTTCTTTAAAATTAAGTTTCAGCCATTTAAATGTACAATTTTTGTACAAATCAAAGAACGGTAGGTACCAAACGAATAGACCGATTTATTTTATTATTATTATTACTTTTTATTTTTTATAAAATCGGAAATTTTGTCAGTTATTTTTGATGAAAACCTGTTTGACAGACATTTTAAAATTATTTAAAATGGACACTTTTAACTAATTCATTCTTTTTCAGGACACTTTTCATATTAATTTTAAAATTTATGAGCTGGCAATATTCCAATTTTTATATAATTTTTTTTTCCTCGGAAACACTTAAAAGTATTTTTTTTTTTTTTTTTTTTTTTAGTTCATAACTTCTGAACGAATACTCCGATTTTTATACTTTTTGTTTTGTTGAAAATGTCTTGGTCTGAAGTAGGTCCCAATGTAATATGTTTACGATCTAAAGAAAATACAGGGAGCCGAAAAAATTCAGTCCCAACTCTTTTAACTGATGAATGGCTGCAGCTATAGTCATAAAAGTGGTATGTAGGTATAGAAAAGTGGCCATGCGCTACAAGACGAAGCCGTTTACAGAATCATCTGGTGGAAAATAGCGGAGTTAGTGTTCTTATCTCGAAACGGTTCAAAATAGAGAAAAAAAATGAATTACAAAGTTGTAGAGTATCATCGATTTAGTACAAAAAGACAGTTTGTAAACATTTATGCTAAAAATAGAACGCTAAAAATGTGCATTTGATTGATCGCAATTTCTAACACTATGTACACTTGAACTACATTGCACACGTTGCAGCGTAGCACACGTATGCTACGTAGTTCAAAATACGGTTACTGTAAGCGGTCACATCGTATAACGCATTGTCGTTTTTAAACGAATTAACAAAGGAGGGGTTCTTAATTCAAACCATACATTTTTACTTTCTTCTATCTTCAATAGAAGAAAGTATTGGATTCGTAAACATTTTCGACCTCGGGATTTTAACAGATTTACACGGTTTGAGAGCTGCAGAACACAATTTGACCACTTTTAGAAAATGTCTGTCTGTCTGTCTGTGTATGTGTGAGTGTGTGACAAAATTTTGTGGCAACTGTCTTTCAGGAATTACTGCACAGAATTTCATACAAATTGGTATGTAGTTGCAACGTGACATAAATTAGTGCCTATCAACTTTTGGTAAAAATTGTCTTACAGGTTGCGTTGCCATCCCGCTTCTTCTAAATTTTTAACATGGTTATATAGGACAAAATTTTGTATAAATGTGCATAAAGAGAATTGTTTTTTAGTAATAATTATGAAATTTACAAGAATTATTTATAATAGAGATAGTCAACTGGGATTTTTTTTTTCTTGTATGTGTTGGAGCCTCACCAACACCATGGGGAGGAAGTACCCCCTCGACGGGAGTAAATTTTCAAGATGGGTATCTTTCGAAAGGTCTCGTCAATACCTTTAAAACGAATGGTTGAACTATAAATCTGTGATAATTTAAAACAAAGTTATCGATGTTTTTTTTACTTTTAATAAAAAAAAAAAAAAAAAAAAACTTAGAAAAGAAAATCGTAATTTTTTTTTATTATTATTTATTTATTTATTTATTTTGTTCTAACGAAATTTAACCAAACTTGGTATTTAGTTGGCCCCTGACATAAACTGGTGCAGATTAGATTTGAGAATCAATTGCTCAACAGGGGGCGCTGTAATCGTATTTTTTCTAAATTTTTAACATGGCAGTATAGGACAAAATTTCGTATAAATGTACATAATGAGAGTTATTCTTAACCTGTGACTGTAAAATCAACATGAATTATTGATAATAGTAGTAGTTAATTAGGAAAAGAATTGTGCATGTGAGGGCATCGCTTCCCCCCCCTGGGGGGAAGTACCCCCGGGGGGGAATTTTCAAGGTGAGTATCTTTCGAAAGGTCTCGTCAATACCTTTAAAACGAATGGTTGAACTATAAATATGTGATAATTTAAAACAAAGTTATCCTTTTATTTTTATTTTATTTATTTATTTATTTTTTTTACTTTTAACGAAAAAACTTGGGGAAAAATAATCGTACTTTTTTTGCTTTTTTAATATTGTTACTCAGTGAATTTGTATAGAAAAATATAAAAGAAAGTCTTGTGGCGGCCACAACATACTAGTTTTGTTGCTATTTTTGTTTGTTAGCTCTTAACGTCGTAACAGATACTCCGACTTCATTACATTCTTTGTTGTAAATATCTTGGCATGAAATAGGTTCCATTATGATTTCATTAAGATCTAAACAAATTATAGGGTGCTCAAAAAGTCCGTTTAGATTCCTTTAAATGCTGAACGGCTGCAGTTACACTTATAATAGTAGTATAATATAGTGGTCATGCGCTACGAGATGCAACCGCTTACAGTGCCTTCGGTGGAAAATTGTAGAAAAATCGTTTCTATCTCGAAAACCATATGAAGTAGGGTAAGAAATGACAGAAACTTAAAATGTAGTATTTGAGAAAAAATAACTTTAAACTAAAGCACTGACTTGAGTAAAACTGACACAACTGCCTCTCAAGTGGATAATTTTCAAAATGGAAACTTAACGTTTTTTGTGCACATTGGGGCACTTCATATTTTTTTCAGTGACATATAGTCGAAATTACCATTTTTAGAGATTATCACTTTCCTTGCTAGTTCTGATAAGTGAGACTGCCATCGAATGCTTTCTCATGTTATGCTATGAATACATTTCTAATGAAAGGAAAAAAATAAAATATATTTTGTAAAAAAATAGAACCGACACCAAAGAGCAACAATTATTCAAACAACTAAAAATGAAATGAAATCGAAAATTGCACCTAAAAGTGTGAAATAAATTCTTTCACCAAACAACATAAACACTACAAGTAATCAGAGATTTTGAAGTCAGTGCAAAAGTAAATAAAAATTCATAGTTTTATTCAATAAAAAATCATGTTTTTTCGAAATATGCATCTCTCTTTGACATCTACAAAGAACAGCTGAAAACTATTTTATTTCAAATACAGTTAAGATTTCTTAAGCTGCAAAAGTTTGCGGAGTTGACATGGTATCTGTCACCTCTAGCGAAAAGAAAAGAGATCGCCAAATTATCTTGCGAACATATGTAATTCCTTCCAAAAATTATGGTTATTTTAATAAGGCATATTAAAAGAGCAATCAAGAATATGAACCAATATTTCGTACAATGTATATTACGAAAATATATATCTCGCGTGTACGTTTCTGTACTACGATTCCATCGCCAAATCCAAAATCTGCCAAGAACGATAAATATCAAATCCATACCAACTTTGTAAAGAAAACTCTTGTAACGTCTCAGAAACACAATTACTGAAATTCGAAGGATGTCAACTGTTCTCTGTAGGTGTCACTAATGGACCAATTGTATACAGTGATAAAATAATAAATAAAACTAAGAAGATGAATCATTCGGAGCAACAGTGTTTGTAGCTATCGAGCTAAAAAAAAATGTTAAAAAATCTAATTTTATCTAATTTTGCACCGACATCAAAAATCATCAGTATAATTGTAATGTTTATGTTGTTTGGCGAAAGAATTTCTTTCATATTTTTAGGCGCAATTTTCGATTTCATTTCACTTTTAGTTGTTTGAATAATTGTTGCTCTTTGGAGTCGGTTCTATTTTTTTACAAAAAGATTTTATAAAAGATTAGATTCATTAAAAAAGTATAAAATGTATTTCGAAGGAAACATTTCGTTTTGAGTGGAACACTCAATCACCCGTGGATCAAAAATCAATTCAAATCCGACGTTAACCAAATCCACAAGTCGGGTAACTGCGGTTACCCGACATGGTACAGTAATCTAATCCAACACAATGTAAAAGAGAAGGTATAAGTCTTCTGCCGTAAGACGAAGCATTGATTTTCCATCCAACGAAAAGGAAGGGGGAAAAGAAAATATGTTTGTGAAACTTGTACACTGTAAAATATAAATAAATATACAAATCAAATTTATCAGGCAAAACATTTAAAAATATTACTGCGACCAATTTAGCAGTGACCAGAAGTTTCCGGTCAGTTGTAAAATTTACAAAATGTCCGAATATTATTATATATTTTACACTTTACTTTTTATAGGGTAAAGTGTAGTATGTGTAACAATGCTTTTTCGAAATATGTAGGCATAAACTACAACTAATTCCTTTTATAATTTTTTTTTCTTTTAGCAATGTACCACATACAGAAAATAATGATAAATGTACCGGGTGTCCGAATCAAATGTACCTGTTTTAAACAGTCGATTAAAAACAAAGTTTTAGAGCTATGAGGTCGATATTAGCCAAATGTGGGAGCTGAATTCGAAGAGTTTGGCGACAATATTTTTTTCTCGCTTCTGACGCACCTGCGCTTTTGCTGAGCCAACAAACGAAAAAAATGGCGTCACCGCAAGAGAAGGAACAAGTTGTTCTGTGATATGCAGAACACAAATCCGTAGAAAAAGTGCAGAGAAAGTTTCCAAACAATTTATAAAAGAAATACACCCCAGGCTAAGATCATAAAAAAGTTGTACGAAATGTTTCTCAACGAACCGGCTGGACATTCTCAGGACCACTAAAGGAGCCTCACATTGAAGTGTACTGATTGTGTAATAAAAACTTTGTGAGTATTGGTAACTAATTTTGCAGTTTTATTATGCTTTTAAACTTTCTGTTAAGTACAGCGACCTTTTCAAATTAGGTACATTTGATTCGGGCACCCTGTATTATCTTTCGTGGTTTCACTTGCCCCATGAAAAATTCAAAGTTTAACCTCGTCTGAATATACCTATACATGATACATTCAGAGATGTTTAAGGTATAATTCAAATTTGCAGATAGTGGAGACCATCTGGGACTTTCTGAATTAAAAAAAAAAAATATCACAAATTGTTGTAAAACTGCAAGGTTTTTCGTACATCTCAAATTGAAACTTCACTTCTTAAACCTTTCATGTTTAATATATATATATATATATATATATATATATATATAATTTCAATAATTTAATTCCTTTACAACACTTAGCAAATGAAAGATAGATGAAAATACCAACATATGAAATTTTAAATGAGATGTATTTCGAATAAAATTATTGTCACGATTATAATTTAATTTAAGTACACTAGTAGTAAAAACACGTTAAAGTACTTACGCAGAAGAGAAATGACTCACATAATACATAAGCCTAATGATGAGATAACTTGCACATATATATATATATATATATATGTGTGTGTGTGTGTGTGTGTGTGTGTGTGTGTGTGCGTTAGGTTTTACTTAAAATTGAAAGACATGTCTGAAAAATTAAACTAAAAATATATGAGTCATGTAGTTTAGGTGCTTAAGACAAGTTGGTCATAAGACAAGACATACATTGGTGTAAACATTCAGCTTTGCTGAACATCTTTGACATCCAAACATTAATGGTTCAGACATTAATGGATTAATGGATATTAGACATTGAGGCATTAATGTTGGGAATATTGTACTCCTGAGGTAAATGTAACCACGGGTGACAAACCAATGTGCTTAATAAATAGAAGAATTGTGAAGTTATAGTACAAAGTCTGTATGTAATACTTCCTTTTCTTAACAGTTTTGAGAGGGAGCATTCTATCAAAGCATTTAAGCATTTAAGCAATTCTTAAACTTCTAAAATTACACTGCTTTATACATATATATATATATATATATATATATATTTATCTTAAGGCCAAAAACAAAAGGGGGAGGGCATATATAACATATAAGCATATATAACAATAAGCATATATAACAATTACTAGGTCAAAATTCAACTTCTCTATTGAGTTATAGACTGAGGTTACTTTTATACCACTTTAACCTATATATGTTTTTATACTTCATTTGCAGTACACTTTAAAACAAAGCATGTTTTATACACAAAGTATGCATTACAGTCATTCTCTGAAGAATTTTACGGTTAATGGACAAAATATTTAGTGTGATTTTTTTTTTTTATTGACTATCGTGCATTTGCGTACTTTCACTTGTTATCATTAAAAGTCTACCATAACTTAACAATTATAAATGTAATTTCGTAAATACATTTCTATTCACCTTGGTTTGTTCACAATGTGTTTATTGTGTATGTTTTCTATAGTTGTCATTACAAAATTTTACGATGAAAACTTTTAATAGTAAAATATATATATATATATATATATATATATATTATACATATAGTATAAAAGAAAAAGAAACTGTGTATTAATTAAAATAATAAAAATATATTTCGAGAATTTATATTCATGTCAATGTTTTTAGAACACACTGTATATATAATCATATACCACATATTATTACTGGATCAATTGATTATAATTAACATAATGTTTTAAAAATTTCTTATTCTGAATTTGAATAATTTTAAATTATTCTAAACGCTATATAAAACTTAAATAATAATAATACATACATACATACATAAATTCAAGAACAAAAACGTGGTCCTATACACCATTGTTCACAAAAATGTAAATGTAAAATATTAAAATGAGATTGTAATAAAAAGATATTTTATCAAAGCAGTCATTATTAAGATGATATTTCGAGGTTACAGCAAACATTTTTAAACATTATCCTCTCTAATCACAATAGAAATGCAAATATCCTCCAATGGAATGAATGTTCTGCGAATAATAAATCATAGAACAAATCCCCTTTATGAATACACTCATATTTTTCAATGAAATTGAGAACTTAAAACCATATTTGAATTTTTCTGTTATTCCCAAATCATCGCGTTGAATGTACTAAAATTTTGAAACAGTAATTTGAATTTACGATTTAATTTCTAGGCGGATCATATTATTTTTCTTTCTAAAAATTTCGACATATTTTGAATAGTTATTGTAATGGTCTCATGAAATTCTAGAAATAATCTAATGAAAAGTCAGATTTAATAAAAAGGTATTAACGCATAGGTCTACTCTAATTAAAATACCATGTTATTATTAATTTCCGAACTTAACTGTAAGGAAAGTATTGTAATCATGACTAAATTTGACTTTGCGATTTTGGTGTGTATATATGTTTTGAAGTTCTCTGAGTTCATTTTTGATATTTTTACGATGACGTATGTAGATGTACGTGTGTTTGCTTATAAGTCACCGTGGTACGAACCCTATTAATTTTAGTGTATCTAGCACACATATATATACATACATATATATATATATATTACAGGGTCACAGTGAAAAATTCTTTACCTTTATTGCTTAGAAAATTATTGGACTCAAATTATTTAAAGTGCGATAGCGTCTAAATGACTTATCCGATTGAGCTGAAAATTCATTTATATATTTTAGGTTACCGTTGCACGAATTTTACATATTTTGATTAATCAAGCAATCATGGATTTTTAGAGAGACACAAGATAAACTCTTTATCATTATGAACCATAGGCTCAAATTATTTGAAGTGCAATAATTATAAATTTAACAGGATACTATATAAAGAAAAATACTAAAACACCAAATTAGAATTTTCTCTTTTGTTTATTTAACGGCTTCTATAAATTTAGTTTATATATAACTGTAAAATTGTTAATGTTTGAGAAGTCGAGCGTACTCACTACAGATTTTACTTTGGTTGAATCTCTAAATGTAGTAAATAAGAGGACACCTTCAAAGAAAATTAATCTATCAATGTAATTTTAAAATGCAGCTATATAGAATATATACATTATACCCTTTAAAATATATACATTATACCATTAAAGTATTTAAGTTATTTTTTACTCTTTCACCATATTAAAAGGAAAATTATCATTCTGAGTAAAATCCCTTCAAATGATTGCTTCACAGATTCGCATGATTTCAACAATTTATTACTATATAAGATAGAGAAAGTATTGCTTTTGGGTCAAAATTGAGTTTTTGATATATTTACACGTTTTGAGGTTCCCTGAGTACAAAAATCATGTTTATTTTTCGTGTGCGTGTGTGTCTGCCTGATATCAGCATATCTCAAAACCTAATTTTAGTAGAAAGTCCAAACTTGGTATTCTAAATCTGTATAATATAGAAATGCTACAGCAAACTTTTCGTTGAGGTAAAACAAATGGTTTGCGTACAGTTTACAGGGGCACCCAAGAAAATTCAAATACATTACGTCTATAGGAGGAAATTGCAAGTAACAAGAGTTAGCACCTATAGACTGCGCTAAACTAAATGAAATCAATATATGATTATATTAATAACACACCAGGGTATGTGTACATAACTTTCAGAAGATATACAGGGCTGCGAATATTTAAGCCATAACATTCTTTTTTATTGTTAGTGGAAGTGCTTTACTGTAATATTTTAACATGTCCAGGAAAACTACGCTGGAATTGAAATTAATTTATCATAGCTGTATGGTAAATAATGCATTTTTAAAGCTAAATATTCATTGCTTTATTTATTGTATATTTACACGTTTTGAGGGTCCCTGAATACAGAAGTCAAGTTTTTGACTTTTGACCTTTTGTCTGTGTCTGTTAGAGTAAATTAAAAACAAATAATTTCAGGCGATACAAATGATGTATTTTGAAGTTAATATGTTACTACAAAAGTTTCATGATTCATAGATCTTGTTTCATTCAAAGATCAAGATTCATAAGTTTCAAGGAATGTTGGTGTGAATGCTGTCTGAATAATTTTAAAAGAGCTTTTCAATTTAATAACAGATATGAATTCTATATAAATGTAGGTACAGTAACAAAACGGGGAGTTGAGGGGGGCAGTAGCCTCCCTCACACAGACTTACTTGTCAAATAAAGCTATTTTGAAGCCTAATTTGAATTATTTTAACATACGTTTGTCTAAAACTTTTCTTACCCCTTAATCTACAATCTGTATTAACAGTATTAAATTTCAGGGTAAGAGGAAGTCGTGTGAGTTACATACCAGATTTCTTTTGGATAAAATCGAAACAAATTAAAAAGATAAAAAAGTAAAAATAAAAATTATTGTGTGTTACAGAAGATTTCTGACAACAGAGTTGCCAGCAAATTTTCGTATACCTTGGTAAATGTAATTTTACAGAAATTTTCAGTAACAACACAAAGCAAAAATATTCGTGTACAATAGATTTTCTCCGTAGGGTACACAGTAAAATAATTTACATTAAATAAAAATCTCCTGATTTTCAAGCTAAGAATTGATAGTAATTAACGACATTTCCTTGCTACCACCGAATCATTCTGTGTTCTGCTTTCTGTATGCAAAACCGAAAGCTATATACTCGGCAGATTAAGTTTTTAACCATTGATACAAATTTTAATCGGTTACAGAAAAAAAGTTACTTTTGACAGACTGGGATGTATTCTATAGCATATTTTTTTAATTTTAGAAATCAGAAGTTTTCTGAAAGAAAGTTCGAGAAGTTTTGTATTTTATAACATAGTATTTTTTTCACAATGTTTGTAGCTCACGCAGAAATCGAATTTGGGTCATTGCGTAGGAGGTGGCTTCATTCTTTATGCATTTTTACTTATTTTTTCGAATAAATTATTTTTTTTTTTAAATCTAAAGATCTCTTTAAAATTTTAGTATTCATTTAAACATAGGTCAAGATTTCAAAACCAATTCCTTTATATCAAGAAGAAATTTTAGTTGTTTATAAGCAAATTCTATAAAACTACAAAGCGTTCAGAAAAATAATTACATTCTTCAAAGCAAATCTGCGTGTTTTTTTTTTTTTAATTGTATTCAAAAATTACTATGTACAGTAAAACGTCAACGAAGAGTCTCGGTTCTGTTTGCCTAATGATAGCCCCCTGAGGCAACACCACCTGTAATAATGCCTCCGAGCTGAGCTCTACGCCACGGAAGATCGGCCGATTTCATCCAATCCCCACGATCCAACATGTATCATATGAAGTGTTGATTGGATAAAATCAGCCGATCTTCCATGACGTAGAGCTGAGCTCGGAGCCATTATTACAGGAGGCGTTGCCTGGGGAAAGTCCAGAGGTCTGATGGATTAGAGGGAATCCGAACGCTATTTTAAACGCAAAACGCTCGCCTTTATTCAAAATTAAATATAAACATTCTGTAAATGTAATTAAAATAATATGTATTCAGTATGTTTAACTACTTGTGTTTAATAAAAATAAAATATGCGTAGTACTGAGAATTAATGATGGATGAAGATTAGATACAATACATGATTTTCTTTAGTTTTGTACATATGCATAAATTAATAAATATTGTATTTATAAAATATAAAACTAAACGAATATTTCATTCAGTTTATAATAATTTAGGAAAATATCAGAACATAGTCTGTTCATCATAACGCACTTAAATATACATATAAAAAAAAAAAAAAAAAAAAAAAAAAATCGCTGATTTACTTTATTTAGTAAAATGTTTCGGTTTATTTGTTTGAATTTCGAAAATATCTCGAATTTTCTGGTGATTTTTAGGATTAAAATATTCAAATTGCAAACGCTAGCATTCCGATACAAATATGCTGACAATCCAGATTTATTTAGAGTGGAATATTAAAAGCTTATCTTTAATTTATTTATTTTTATTTTTCTTAGTAAAACTTTTTTGTTTTGCATGTAATGTACTTTAACCAATGGAATTGTTCATCTGATGCATCATTTTTACTTATTTATATATTTTCTTTTCATGCTCATGTTTTCTTTGAAACTGATTTTTAATGATTTCTCCAAATTTTCCGTCTTTATTTTTTCTGAATATATTATATATAATTCAATTTTTGGTTTAGAATTTTCTGTAACAGGGCATAGACTACCTGCGATTTAATTAAAATATTAAAAAAAAAATTGAATTATTTAAAAAAAAAAAAAAAATCTAAGGTTAACCATAATATAACATACCCATAAATATTCCCAAAATTTGTAAAACTACGACATTTTTAACACTTTCTTTGTGAAGAGACAGTTAATATGTTTCGATAAAAAACTTTCTTTGTAAAATATATAAATCTTATATATACATATAATTATTCATATCGAATAAAATTTAAAATATGAAGTATTTAATTTATACAGCAATTTTTAAAAATTTATATTAGAAATTATGTTTTCATCATTACATTATTTTTTTTTTCATAATTTCTAGCAATAATTAAAAAATAAATAAAAATAAAAATAAAAATAAAAATAAAAATAAAAAAAAGAAAAAAAATCCTTAAGTTTTTTTTTTTTTTTCCGAAGTATGTCTAAATTCATACTTTAGGGAAAACATACTTTATTTTTGATCATTTTTAATAAGAGCAACATGTAGTTATTCTAATTACACTGGAATTCCACAAAAGAAATTTTAACATTTTTAGCGCTTTTCCTTTTCCTCACGTGAGAGTCGCAATAATTACCTTGTTAACATTTTAAGTAGAATGTAATTTAGGTAGGTTATTAATGTTTGCCAGGAGAATAAAGATTATATACTTAATTTTAATTTTATCTGAATTTATATATTAATAAAACATTACATCTTTATACAATAAAACATTATATCTTTATAAAGTATTTTGATTTCTATTAAAATATTGAATTGTAGAATAATACAATTATTATTATTATTATTATTTATTCATTTATTTATTTTTTTTATTTTTATTTATTTTTTTTTTAAGATTAAATACATACCTCTGAATGTGATCAATAGAATTTAAATTAAATTCTGAACACACACACACACACTAAAATAAAAAGAATAATCATTTGTAATAACTTAAAATGGTAGAATTGCTTTGCTGTTGTTTTGGCATAAATATACATTAGATTCCTACTATACATTATAAAGCAACAGGCAAAAAAAAGAAAAAAATAATAATAATAATCTAGTTTTATTATTTTTATTATTATTTATTTTTTTTATGATTTCGACATTTCATTGAATAATCCAGAAAAGTTATGAAAATTTAATAATTTGAAGTTTGAAAATGTAACACAGAAGTATTATAAGAATGTAACATAAAAAATTCAGATTAATATAATGCAGTTTCGTTATAAATATATTTTAATTTCTCTTTAATTATTTCTTAGGAAAATCTGCAGCATTATCTTTCAATAAACAATAAAAATTATCCATACAATATCTGTTCAATATTTAATTCAAACTACGACCGTTTTCTTGTAGTAATTACCATTTATTAAAAGAACAAGTGAACAAGATATAGCTGTAATTAAAAGTAAAACAAAAGTAACATTAAAAAGAGCATAATTTAAAGAAAATATTAAAAACCACCAAAAGGCTGTTTCGGAACCTCTTAAGTTCTTTCTTCATTACTAGTGAAAATGTTAGTGGTTTATCTCAAGTCTGAACTAAGCTTCCCTAACAGTATCCGGAATTTTTATTTTCATTCCCCTGTTTCGTTTTATTTGTCGCCGATTCTATAATGTTTTAACGTTTGAATCCTTCGTTTTGTTTCTGCCCCTTTTGCAAGCTCCGGAGTTTTTAACTTTCATTCTGAAGATTCTTTTAACTTTCCATATTTTTCCTCTTGTTTTAACATTTCAATTTTTCAGATTGTTCCTTATTTCTTTAAGCATTGAAGAAAAAATTTTAGAAGTACCAAAACAACCGTTCGGAAGGTTTTAAAATTTTGTTTATTTTTTCTCTTTAACTTAAGTATATATATATATATATATATATATATATATATATATACAGAGAGAGAGAGAGAGAGAGAAATAGATAAATATACATATATATTACAACACAAAGCACGACATTTATTTTTAAATATCTATGATTGTAAATACAACACATTATAAGGTTGCACTTTGAAGTGGCAGAAAGTGCAAAAATAGATATCACTTATAACCATTTGGGTGAAACTGAAAACAACACATATTTACTCTTTATATAATTACGTTGACTTGTACGATGCATGATGGAGCTTATAAAAAAGATATTTTCAGTAAGCTAAAAAACTAGAACATATTGGCATAAGTTTAATTTCATTGAAATTCTGTAGTTTATTTTATTTTAATGATTATTAATTTAATGAGACTCATTAAATTTTCTTATTAAAAAGGCTTTAATGAGCCAGAAATAAAATGAATATTTATAAAATGCAAGATATTAATATATACGTATGTATACGGTATGTGTGTGTTAGAAAATGTATGGAGACGTTTATAATGTAATTTTAGTATTTCGAATAATTTTAATTAATTGATTAATTAATTATTATTATTATTTTTTTTTTGGGGGGGGGGGGGGCAGGGGGAAATTAAATTTCACATAACCTTCCGAATCTTTAATTGTAATTTGTATTTTAAATTATAAGATTAAATGTTTACGGTGAATGTGAAATATTAAAAAATATCTATATCAAGTTGTATATAAGTATATATATATACTTCTTTGTTAAGTAATTTAAATAAAAATATTAACACTTAAATCATTTTCGCAAGGGACAGGTTTTTTTATTTCCCTAGGTCATCATATTGAAATTTTCATCCGAGTCTAAAGTCATAAAATCATACATGGAATTTTAGAGATTTTTTTCTTATGCGCATATATTGAATCTGTAAAAAAAATAAATAAATAAATAAATAAATAAATAAATCTGTTGGAAAATACAGGAGGGAAAATTATACCTGCTTTGTTCCCCAGCTTACTAAACACTAGTAAGTATTAAAATTCATCCCATTTGAAAATTATTTAAAGCATGTAACTGCCATTCTGTAGACATGTCACTATTTTTCTGATGTGAAATCATTGATGAATCGCAGCATTTGACCAAACGGTTTCACTTGAAATCCTACAAGAGGCAAACTGTAATTTCGATTTTCTTTCTTTTAATTTTTCTTTTTTCTTTTTTAACACAGGAAAGAAAAAAAAAATTCACCAGTTCCACTTTATACTGTGATTTTTTTTTTTTTTTTATGGTGTAGCTTTTAGATTAAATCTCAGGGCAATATATTGAAAGTAATTAACACTCATTCTTGCTGATATGCCCGAACCAATTAATGGAATATTGAAAAATAATCTAAACTAGTATCGCCCAGTGGTCGAAACTCGACCTTTTTTTTGCAAAGCGAGGCAAAGCAAAGTTATTGCCTTGTCCTAAACGGAATGCAATTGCAACACAGCTGCGGCAATTGTTTGCCGATATTCACTCTAACTGAATCAGCAGAGTTTAACTATTTCTCTCTGTAGATGTTAGCCTTTCTTGAAGTGAGAGAAAATCGCAACGTGAAAACGCCCCTTGTTGTGTGATACAGCCCAGAAGCTAATAGGTACCATGTCAAACCAAGGCCCAACCAAGTATCAAATTCTGTTAAATTAACTCGATTGGTTCATAAAGTACAGAGTTTGAAAAAAAAAAAAAAAAAAAAAAAAAAAAAAAAAAAAAGATATTTTTCAAAAATGGTCGAATTGAGTTCGGGAAATTTCAAAACGTGTAACTTTATCGAAAACCGAAAATCTAAAACTTTTCTGAATCTTATATTTTCTACTTATATATGCAGAGGAAAGAATAATAAATCCACTTTTTAAAAAATAAAAATAAGTAGTCAATTTCACTTAATTAAAATGCAAGGAATCAAAACGTGTAAATTCATCGAAAACCGAAAATCAAAAGTTTTTATGTATCTTCTACTTGCTTCTTCTACCCACAAAAGGTAGCAATAAAGACACTTTTTTAAAAAATAAGTAGCCAATTTCAGTTAATTGAAACGTAAAGAAAGCTCAAAACATGTAAATTCAGCAAAAAACGGAAATCGGAATTTTTTCCGTATCGTCTACTTAAACATGCAGCAGTTAGTAACAAATCCATTTTCCTTTTATTTAGTATATTAGTTGAATATTTATTGTTTAAATATCACCCTTTGAAATGAAATGTTTATGTTTACATTCGAAACTGGAAGTTTGCAATTTTTTTCTGGAGTTTTGTGGTTTTAAATTAAAATTTTATCAATTTTACAGAAGAATTAACTCAATACACCACATGTAGACAGTAACTCATATATAACTATACCCAAATATCGGAATTAAAATCGGCAGATAATTTCCGTTATTTTTCAATAATTTTTTACAATAAATCCAATAGATGATTAACATAGAAAATCTTTTTCATGGCTCCATGGACAGACAGTGACGTGATCACTTCGCTTGCGTATAGTGATGCTGCATTATACAAATTACTGTGTCTATGGTTTTATTTGAGCTTTATGAAATTGCCAGATTTAACAACTTTCTACTTTTAGGTATTTTTTAATGTAAAGGAATGCGTGTATACAAGGGAAAAATGGGGGAAAATGCATAAAAAATAAATATATTTTTAAATACCTTCTTGACATCGTAAGAAAATAATATTTGTATTCGCACCTTCCGGCTAACCATACCTTTCGAATGATACCATTTTCAATCCTCTACTCCCATAATTAATATGTTAAAAAGAGACTACAAATAATATGCTTGCCTATTAATATATAGATAAGACTTTAATATGACCAATGGTTTTGAACCTCAATTTATGGTAAACTTACCAGTGCTCCATCCATTTAGTATGAAACTAGTGCAAATAAAAATACACATGTCTGAATAATGGCCTGTAATTTTTCTCTCTTTTTAAAATTGTTTCTGCTTTACCATAATAATGCGTAATTGAAATTACACTTAAACTTGTACATTTTATTTATTTATTTTTATTTTATTTTATTTTATTTTTGTTTGTCTGTTTGCTTGTTTAATATCTATTTATTATAAAACAATGAGCTTGTCAGAAAACAAACAGTACAGTTCTGGAATTCGGTATTTTTGCATGAAAGTTGGCATTTTAATAAAAGTTGATGAATTTAAAAAAAGAAAACACACGGTACAGAGATAATAATAGGTGCTAGGATCACTTAGAGAAAAATATGCGGAGTGTATTCCCCCTTCAGGCCTAGGCAAAACCACAGCTTCATTATAGAGATAAATTGATAGATGAATTTCTATTAAAGACTCGAATTTTTGCCTTATTTTGCGTGTTTAATGAGTAAATAGTGATTTTAAGAATAAAATTTTTGAGTGAGTATTTATAAGTTTCACTAAATTTAAGTAGCATGTTTTAGAAAGAAAAGTCGAACTATTTAGCAAAAGTGCTGCTCAAATTTAAACTGGATATTTCAGTTGGTATGCTGAGAATTAACTTTAGATTCCTAGTGAAGTCATTTTTCACTTTTGTTACATTAATGCAGTTGACTAATATCTAGAAACTTAAATTATGTCTCTAATAAAAATAGTTCCATGTCATTCTTATAAATTTTAATTTCCTTTGAGTTCTAAAAACCCCTAATAGGATTCTAGATCGTTTTCCAATATTATCGTGGTCAAAATTGTTTAAAAATCTCCGTAAATAGATGTGAATGTAAGAAGCGAGTTTTAGTAATTATAACCTTGGTTTATGACACAATTCTACGAAATCAAGCGAGAATTTCTGGCACTATATAACATTCATAATATTCATAATATTGATTTACCATCTAGATAAGTATAGACTAAAATTTCTCGATCACTTCGTGTATTCAGGTTATTTGTCTATATTATACGCATAGCTCGTAAAAGTATATTTCTAATTTAGGGATTTAGAAAATGATTATTTATACTTTTCTAAATGGATGCTGTATATACTGTATATATTTATTTATTTTATTTTTTCTTTCTCCTCAAATAGCTTTTTATTTCCTTTCTTTTTTTTTTTTTTTTTTTTTATTATCTATGAAACAAGTTATTTATGTCTAGATACTTTTAACTTCCTTATAAAGTATAAGGAAGTTTTACAATCCTTATTTGCAAAATAAATTGTTATTTCGCGTACCTCAGAAACGAATAATCCTATAATGCTGTAAATTCATATTTGTGAACTGCCTTGACGTCTAGTTATACATTTCCAACTTTGGTCTTGACATAAGCTTCCGTTTTAGAGTTATTTACGATTTTGTAAGATTTTTCGTGACTCTGTATGAATGTATGTGTGTGTATATCTCGCATAACTGAGAAACGGGTGTACGTAGAATGTTTAAAATTGATATGTATCTTTGCTATAACGTGTAGTTGCGCTCCTCCTTTTTTATTCTTTCTGTAACGTTCCATTTTGGAGAAATTTACGAAAGTTATATTCATACTGGCCAAAATTATTAAGGTTTTTGCCATTATATATGGCCTACCGTCACAGAGGTTGTAAAAGAAGTTATCAATAGAGCTCATAATAATATTATAAAAGTTGTTAACATTTCTGCGTCTAGAAATTAATTTTAAAGCCATAAGCAGATTCTAGTCACAGAATGCATTTTATTTAATAAATATTCAACCAGTAGATAGAGCCAGTAATTATACTTTTATTAATTTTGTCGACATTTTTGCGTGTATAAAGTAATTCGTAATGCAAGGAATTTGTATAAGCAGGTTCCAGTAGACGAATGCACATTATTTAATGAATATTCTGGGAACATTTGAATAAAACATTTCTTTGCTTCCTTATACAAAATATAAGGAAGTATTGTAATCCCGATTTGAAAAATAAATATTGTATCTTGCATAGCTCAAAAACGAACAATCGTAGAATTCTGCGAATTCATATTTGTGACTGCTTTGACGATTGGTTATTCACTACCATCTTCGGTATTGACACGAGCTTTCCTTCTAGAGTTAGTAACGATTTTGTACGAATTTAGTGATGTCGGTATGTATGTATTTGTGTGTGTCAGTGTATCTCGTATAACTCAAAAACGGTTAGAACTAAAATGTTGCAAATTGGTTAAGAAGGTTGTAGTCGATGAATGCATTTTATTTAAGGAATATTCTGGGAACCGTTGAATGAAAAGTATAAGGAAGTATTGTAATCCGGATTTGCAGAATAAACTTTGTATCTCGCATAGCTGAGAACAGTTGAATAATACTTTTTTTTTTTTTTCAGTACAGAGATCAATAATAAACTAATGTTCCGAAGCAATCCAATAAAACAGACATTCGTGCAACAGAAATCAAGCAAACAGGGTTAAATACTTTGCTAAGTAAGGAACAATGATCAACCGTACATTTCGAATTCAGAATGGAATTTGAATTCGTTGAGAGTCTTGCCTGTGGTTTATAGAATTTTCGAGATAAATCTGCGCTAGAAACCAATGGATCATTCCGGAAAATTCCATAACTCGACTCTTATTGTGGTTAGATATTCCAACTTTAGAAATTGGTAGTTTACCATTTTTCGCCAAATTTAGATGCCAGATTCCTTAATTTGGCGCTATCTCAATGCTGGATTTCGTGGAAATGAAGGAATTGCCAATTTCTTCACTCTTTTCTGTAATACCGTTAGTTCCCTGTATACAAAAATCATGTTTTTAGTGGTTCGTCTGTGTGTGTCTGTCTGATATTAGCATGTCTCAAAAACTAATTATAGTAAAACGTCCAAACTTGGTATTTTAAATGTGAATGATATAGAAATGCTACATCAAACTTTACGTTGAGGTGAAGAAAATGGTTTGCGTACAGTGCACAAGGACACGAAAGAGAATTCAAATACATTACGTCTATAGGGGGAAATTGCAAGTAACTAGAGTTTAACATATACAGACTGCGCTAAACTAAATGAAATCAATATATATATATAGTTATAACATGTTTCATGTAGAATATGGTATAGAAATAATTCCCTGTTCGTTTACAGGGCTACATAAAAAAAAAAAAACTAGATTACGGAGCAACAATACTTGAAAGTTGATGGAAGTGTACCCCAGGATGTACCATGTGTTTTTAATATATGACTGTATTAATAACACACTATGTGATGTGTACATAACTTTCAGAAGATATACAGGGCTGCGAATATTTAAGCCATAACATTATTTTTTATTGTTAGTGGATGTACTTTTCTGTAATATTTTAACATGTCCAGGATAACTACGCAGGAATTGAAATTAATTCATCATAGCCGTATGGTAAATAATGCATTTTTTAAAGCTAAATATTCATTGCTTTCTTTATTGTATATTTACACGTTTTGAAGCTTCCTCAATACAGAAGTCAAGTTTTTGACTTTTGACCTTTGTCTGTGTCTGTTAAATTAAAAACAAATAATTTCAGGCGATACAAATGATGTATTTTGAAGTTAATATGTTACAAGAAATGTTTGAACAAGATTCATAAGTTTCAAGGAATGTTGGTGTGAATGCTGCCTGAATAATATTAAAAGAGCTTTTCAATTTAATAACAGATATGAATTATATGTAAATGTAGGTACAGTAGTAAAACGGGGAGTTGAGGGGGGCGGTAGCCTCCCTCACACGGAATTTCTTGTCAAATAAAGCTGTTTTGAAGCCTAATTTGAATTATTTTAACATACGTTTGCCTAACAGTAATCTTTTTCTTACCCCTTAATCTACAATCTGTATTAACAGTACTAAATTTCAGGGTAAGAGAAAGTCGTGTGAGTTACACACGAGATTTCTTTTGGATAAAATCGAAACGAATTAAAAAAAAAGATAAAAAATAAAAATAAAAATTATTGTGTGTTACAGAAGATTTCTGACAGCAAAGTTGCCAGCAAATTTTCGTATACCATGGTAAAAGTAATTTTTCAGAAATTTTCAGTAACCGCACAAAGCAAAAATATTCATGTACAATAGATTTTCTCCGTAGGGTACACAGTAAAAGAATGTACATTAAATAAAAATCTCCTGATTTGCCAGCTAAGAATTGATAGTAATTAACGACATCACCTTGCAACCACCGAATCATTCTATGTTCTGTTTTCTGTATGCAAAACCGAAAGCTATATACTCAGCAGATTTTGTTTTTATAACCATTGATATAAATTTTATTTGGTTACAGAAAAAAAGTTACTTTTGACAAACTGGGATGTATGCTATGGAATATTTTTTAATTTTAGAAATCAGAAGGTTTCTGAAAAAAGTTAGTTCAAAAAATTTTCCATTTTATAACATAGTAATTTTTTCACAATATATGTAGCTGATGCAGAAATCGAATTCAGGACTTTGCGTAGAAGGTGGCTTCATTCTTTATGCATTTTTACTTATTTTATCGAATAAATTATTTTTACTTTCTTCTATCTTCAATAGAGGAAAGTATTGGATTCGTAAATTTTTCGATTTCGGGTTTTTGATGGATTTACACGTTTTGAGAGTTGTAGAACACGATTTTACCATTTTTAGAAAATGTCTGTCTGTCTGTCTGTCTGAGTGTGTGTGTGTGTGACAAAATTTTGTGGCAACTGTATTTCTGGAACTACTGCCCAGAATTTCATACAAATTGGTATGTAGTTGTACCTTGACATAAATTAGTGCCTATCAACTTTTGGTAAAAATCGTCTTACAGGTTGCGTTGCCATCCCGATTTTTCTAAATGTTTAACAGGGTGATATAGGGCAAAAATTTTCAAGATAGGTATCTTTCGAAAGGTCTCGTCAGTACCTTTAAAACGAATGGTTGAACTATAAATCTGTGATAATTTAAAACAAAGTTATCGATTTTTTTTTTTTTTTTTTTTTTTTTTTTTTTTTTACTTTTTACGAAAAAAAACTTAGAAAAAAAATCTTTTTTTTTTTTTTTCTCTCCCCTTAATTTTATCAAACTCCGACGGTTTCCGTGTTTTGACAAACTTTAACAAATTTTCACATTTTACCCAAAATTTTGTCAAATTCCCACTTTTTTTTTTTTTTTTTTTTTTTTTTTTTTTCTCCCCTTAATTCTATAAAACTCCCACGGTTTCCGTGTTTTGACAAACTTAGAATAATTTTCACATTTTACTCAAAATTTTGTCAAAGTCCCACTTTTTTTTTTTAATTATTGTTACTGAGTGAATTTGTATAGGAAAATATAGAAGAAAGTCTCGTGGTGGCCACAACATACTAGTTTTGAAAGCTAAAGATCTCTTTAAAATATTAGTATCCATTTAAACATAGGTCAAGTTCTCAAAACCAAATCCTCTATATCAAGAAGAAATTTTAGTTCTTTATAAGCAAATTCTACAAAACTACAAAGCGTTCAGAAAAGAAATTAAATTCTTCAACGTAAATCTGTGGATTTTCTTTTTCTTTTTTTCTTTCTTTTTTCTTTTTTAATTGCATTTAAATGTTAGTATGTTGGAAAGAACGTCAACGACGAGTCTAGGTTCTGTTTGCCTAATAATAGCATAGCCCCCTGCTGAAAGTCTAGAGGCCTCAGGCATTAGCGGGAATCTTAACGCTATTTTTGAACGCCATATCGCTCGTCTTTATTTAAATTTAAATGGTTATACATTCTGTAATTGTCAGTAAACGAATAAGTATTCAGTATGTTTCACTACTTGTGTTTAATACAAATAAATTATGTGTAGTACTTATAATTATGAGAATTAATGCTGATGAAGATTCAATACAATACATGATTTCCTTTAGTTTTGTACGTATGCGTAAATTAATAAATATTGTATTTATAAAATATAAAACTAAACGAAAATTCCATTCAGTTTATAATAATTTAGGAAAATATCAAAACATAGTCTGTTCATCATAACGCACTTAAATATACATTAAAAAAAAAAAAAAAAAAAAAAATCGCTGATTTACTTTATTTTTAAATCACAGAAGTAAAATGTTTCGGTTTATTTGTTTGAATTTCGGAAATATCTCGAATTTTCTGGTGATTTTTAGGATTAAAATATTCAAATTGCAAACGCTAGCATTCCGATACAAATATGCTGACAATCCAGATTTATTTAGAGTGGAATTTTAAAAGCTTATCTTTAATTTATTTCTTTTTATTTTTCTTAGTAAAACTTTTTTGTTTTGCATGTAATGTACTTTAACCAATGGAATTGTTCATCTGATGAATCATTTTTACTTATTTATATATTTTCTTTTCATGCTCATATTTTCTTCGAAACTGATTTTTAATGATTTTTCCAAATTTTCCGTCTTTATTTTTTCTGAATATATTATATATAATTTAATTTCTGGTTTAGAATTTTCTGTAACAGGGCATAGACTACCTGCGATTTAATTAAAATATAAAAAAAAAAATTGAATTATTAAAAAAAAAAAAAAAAAAAAAAAAATTCTAAATTTAACCATAATATAATAACGGACCCATAAATATTCCCAAAATTTGTAAAACTACGACATTTTTAACACTTTCTTTGTGAAGAGACAGTTAATATGTTTCGATAAAAGACTTTCTTTGTAAAATATATAAATCTTATATATACATATAATTATTCATATCCAATAAAATTTAAAATATGAAGTATTTAATTTATACTGCAATTTTTAAAAATTTATATTAGAAATTATGTTTTCATCATTACATTATTTTTTTTTTTTCATAATTTCTAGCAATAATTAAAAAATAAATAAAAATAAAAATAAAAATAAAAAAACAGAAAAAAAATCCTTAAGATTTTTTTTTCCCCGAAGTATGTCTAAATTCATACTTTAGGGAAAACATACTTTATTTTTGATCATTTTTAATATGAGCAACATGTAGTTATTCTAATTACACTGGAATTCCACAAAGGAAATTCATTTTTAGCGCTTTTCCTTTTCCTCACGTAAGAGTCGCAATAGATACCTTGTTAACATTTTAAGTAGAATGTAATTTAGGTAGGTTATTAATGTTTGCCAGGAGAATAAAGATTATATACTTAATTTTAATTTTATCTGAATTTATATATTAATAAAACATTACATCTTTATACAATAAAACATTATATCTTTATAAAGTATTTTGATTTCTATTAAAATATTGAATTGTAGAATAATACAATTATTATTATTAATATTATTATTATTATTATTATTTATTTATTTAATTTTTTTTAAGATTAAATACATACCTCTGAATGTGATCAATAAAATTTAAATTAAATTCTGAACACACACACACACACTAAAATAAAAAGAATAATCAATTGCAATAACTTAAAATGGTAGAATTGCTTTGCTGTTGTTTTGGCATAAATATACATTAGATTCCTACTATACATTATAAAGCGACAGGCAAAATAATAATAATAATAATAATAATCTAGTTTTATTATTATTATTATTATTATTTACTTTTTTATGATTTCGTCATTTCATTGAATAATCCAGAAAATTAATGAAAGTTTATTAATTTGAAATTTGAAAATGTAACACAAAAATATTATAAGAATGTAACATAAAAAATTCAGATTAATGTAATGCAGTTTCGTTATAAATATATTTTAATTTCTCTTTAATTATTTCTTAGGAAAATGTGCAGCATTATCTTTCAATAAAAAATAAAAATTATCCATACAATATATGTTCAATATTTAATTCAAACTACGACCGTTTTCTTGTAGTAATTACCATTTATTGAAAGAACAAGCAAACAAGATATAGCTGTAATTACAAGCAAAACAAAAGTAACGTTACAAACAGCATAAATTAAAGAAAATATTAAAAACCATCAAAAGGCTGTCTCGGAACCTCTTATAGTGAAAATGTTAGTGGTTTATCTCAAGATTGGACTAAGCTCCCTTAACAATATCCGGAATTTTTATTTTCATTCCCTTGTTTCTTTTTATTTTTCAAATATATTGATAATATTGAGATCTTAAGGGAAGTTCACATTTGTTATTAGCGAAAAAATTTGTATATTTCTGAATCAATATTAAATACGATTGCTTATAATTTAAATTAAGTGTTATTATTGGTTATTAGTTAAATTACTTTAAATTATTTTTAAAAGTTATCTTAATCTAAGAGATAAAAGGAAAATACGGAAAACGTATTAGACTTTTAATTAAAAGACCCCTCATTATGATGTGTTAGTGTTTTTTTTTTTTTTTTTTTTCAGTTATACATTTATAAGAAATGTCCCACAAAAAACGCATAAACGATGTTCCGCTGTATAAGGATTATAAATTCGCTTATAAAATTAATATATCATGTATATTTTATCCTTACAAAAATGTAAATAAATTAATATTATTAATTCAATTTTCTCAATATATTTTTATGTACTTCTTCAATTAATTAACAATTGTTTATTCAACAATTTAAATATGTATCACTAAAATGCATGTGATGCATTTATTAACAGAGTAAAGTTTATAAATACCCATGGTCGGCAATTTTAATTAAATCATGATTTTTTTCCGTTGTTTTCAGAAGACATAGAAGAACACTAAAGGAAGAACATTGAAGGTTATTCTTTCATTAGATAAATTGATTTCATTTCATCTCTGCAATTCTACTGACGTTACATAAATTTTAAATAACTAATAGATATTTTACATCTATCGTAGATTATCTTATTATTAAAAACTTAAAGTTTTGGTTTTCTGGAATATAACATTTTCGTTTTCATGGCCATTTGTTTTAGTAAAAACTGATGAATTTTTCTAAAAGATACTGCATAAATGTTATACCTTTTTTAAAAGAGTTCTAAAAACTGTTCATTTTTTGTGAGGACACTATATACAGCAAGTTATTAGATTTAAAGATATTACAGTGCAAAGTTTTACAACGCGATATCATTCGATTGCTTTTATCTTAAAAGTCCAATATTAAACAAAAAAAAGTCTAATAATAAAGAATAATGAATATCTTTTTAAAAATTATCAGTTTTGAACTTCTAAGAGCTGCAATTTTTAAATTACGTACCTACTTCTCAAACATAATCCATTAAATTTTTAAACAATTGTTGATTCATTCGTGAGAATCATTCACATGAGACAATAAAGCATTGATGCAAAACGAGTGTAAAACGGAAAAAATATTTAACATAATTTGATTTGTAATATCTTATTTTGACTTTTTGACATAATAAAGAATTTTTAATTATGTTACAAAGCCCAAAATGTGATATAAAAGATAAATAGTGATTCAATTCTTTTGAAAATTCATTTGAATATAGTGGCCGGCGAAGCGGGCGTAGCATATTAGTACTTAATAGATTATTTTCGTTAAAATTTTACGTAAACGAAACCACCGGCAAATGTGTGTGTATTGTTTATAATTCTAAAGGGCATAAACAAACAGTGTCCGACATCTCAATTAATTCTTACTGTGTATGACCATACTGCGAAGTGTTATACTGTGTATGACTATAATGCTAATTGAATATTTGTTAAATAAAATTATTTTCCAGAAAGATTAAAATGCTAAAGTAGTGGACACTTCTGAATATTTTCAGAAAAGGCGAAATGCATCGAACTGAATGTAAATATACAGTCATTTGCAAAAGTTTAAGACAAGTAGACGATTTTCAGAATTTTAACACATTCCATAATTTGTGCAGATTATTGCGTCATTTCATGTGCTGATTGCATCAGACGCATTGCACTGCTAAGTAAAGGTGCCCGGCACGTTTATTACCAGTTGTTTATTGGATTTTGTCGTAGACAGTGCTGTTGTGTAATTATTATAATGGGTAAAAAACTTTCATTTACTGTTACAAAAAAGTCAGAAATATTTATTCTGCATAAAATTGGATTTTCTGAACGTCAAATAAGTTCAAGAGAAAATGTGAGCGAGACAGCTAGCATCAAGCTATTAGTAAATTTAAAATTTCGGAAAAAATTCTGGACCTTAAGAGTCGTTTCTTTTTCATACTTGGAGTAAGGTTTTTTTGCAGGTTTATGGGAAACAAAATCTTCGGCCAAACGTCTCGAAATTACACTCAAACTGACGTTGGTGTCTTTTGCAGACAGAGAATGTCTAATCGTCGTATTGCATCAGTTTCTTGGATCTTGTATGACGATCCTTATCACATCGATCCTTACCGCTTCTCTTAAGGTTCACAAATTTTCCCGAAATTTTAAATTTACTAATAGCTTGATGCACAGATGTCTTGCTCACATTTGCCCTCGAACTTATTTTACGTTCAGAAAATCCAATTTTAAGCACGATCAATACTTCTGACCTTTTTGTAACAGTAAGTGAAGGCTTTTTACCCATTACTATAATTACACAACAGCGCTGTCTGTGACAAAATCCAGTAAACAACTGGTGATAAACGTGCCGGGCACCTTTATTTATAGCAGTAACATGCGTCAGATGCAACCAGCACATGACAGGACGCAATAATCTGCGCAAATGATGCAATGTGTTAAAATACATAAAATCGGCGACTGGCCTTTGCAGATGACTGTATATTTAATTAACAAAAGGTAATGATTTCAGATTCATGAGCAGTTGAAAAGACTTTTCAGGGTAGCAAGAATTAGTAAAGCTATTCTTAACGGTCTTAATGGGTTTGGTATAACGTAACTTTTCTCGCCGTTAATTTTCACCATAGAGAACAAAAGTACACTATCTACGCTTTAATGATTATATTAAAATCCAAGCTTTGCCAATGAATCTTCAGTGAAAGACTATGTAATAATCTGTGAAATGCTATTTTAGAGAAAGAGATATTTGCTCTCTAAGACGTATATAATCCTACAATCGTGACTTTTGTGGTTGGAGTAATAGTTTTCTTAGGTTGTTTTCAGGAATGTTTATGGACTGACACCTGCCTGTTTATTTACGAACCAGTTATCTCACAACATCTCTCGTCAGATATATATCTCGTCGTTATCTCACGTCAATATTTTCGTAAAAATATGTATATTTCAATACATGTATAAGGAAGTCATGTGGTGTCTACATCAGATTTTTCTTAAATGTCAAATTTATTTTTTAAAGTTACTTTTTAATAAAACCTATCATTTAACTATTTATTAAGCTTAAAATAATTCTGGAACATTTCAAGATTTACAAAAGCATTTGTGTTTGGAAATCAGTGATTAATCATTGCTTAATTAAATTTGCAAGACATTTTCAATTTGAAACATTTCAGTTAAAATTTCGTTTGTTTTAAAGATTTGTAAAAAAAAAAAAAAAAAAAACAGTGATTTTATTATTATTATTATTATTATTTATTTATTTGGATGCAACGTTATGAATAGAGAAAACTGCTTCTAGCATAACATGCATATTCGTTTTACAAAAATTCAGTTAATAAATAATTAAAGTATTAAGACGTGTACAAACTTAAAAATCCTAATTATAATTTTCTTTTTTTGTTCGTGTTCCTAAGTACATTTACGATATCTAATCGAAATATTTTTTTTTTTTCTAAAATGATACCATACCTATTGAAAGCATTATCTTTTAATGCAAAATAATTGAAATGCATATTAGTATTTACTTAAAATACAAAAGTCAATTATGCACCAACTTTTAATATTTAAATAACAAATACTACATTTATTATCGTTTTCATACAACTGTTTGAATCATCTTTTACTTACAAAATTTTTGAAAAGTGCATAGATAATTAAGAAAATAATAAGAATTTGAAAAAGTCTGCTTTTATAATTGGTAAATAAAGCTTAATAACTTTTTAAAACAACTGCACTTGTTAAAATGAAATTTCACGCCTTTTAAAAAATGTTCTATTATTTTCTTTATGTTTAGATTTTACGCTTTTCAGGAACGTAGATTATTTTGAATTTTTATGCATTGATTATTTCATTTTAATTAAAATTTTACGAAATGTTAAATTATTAAAATTTTAGAAGCTTTAAGAAAATTCTAAAAATAAATTTTGATCGCATTTAAACACAATTCATTAAATGTGTTCATTATCAGATTATTTAAATAAAGTCAGTATACTGTAACTTTAAGTACCCCTTCTCAAAATGATGATTATTATTATTATTTTTTTTTTTTTCATATTAAGGAGTTACAATGAAAAAATTTGCTAAGACAATGTGCATAGAAATCAGCTGCTTAGTAAAAATTTTAATAAAATATTTGTGCACTTACATTTTTATGTGCAATCCTTTTAAAATTTATTACAGATTTCTATAATTTGATTGAAGTAAATATTTTTAATGTGAATAGAAAAATTTACAATTTTGGGTAAAATTGCTTTGTGATTATTATTTAGTTTAATCGGGATTTTCATTTAACAATGCATTTCTTAAAAATAAATAAATAAATAAATAAATAAATAAATTTTATTTCTAATTGGTTTCATAATAGTTTCATATTAGTTTCTCACTCGAATATTTAACTCTCTGGTCCTGTTAATAGGTGTCAAATTGGAGATCATATTGTGTAAACGATGTTTTTTATAAATCGGAATCCAATTTAGCCCTTAAATGCATGATTTGCTAATGACATTGATCGAAAAAAATCTACTATACAATGAATGTAAATATGTAGGTTTATAAACAAAGTTAGCTGTGTAAGTTTTAATTAATTATTTCTTTATTTTTGATAAATGAAGTGTTTCAAAAGTGAGACCTATCGCAGTACAAATATAAATGAAATGTATGTTAAATGAAATGTACGCATATATTAACCTACCAATTATTACGAAATAACGAAAAAAAGTTGCGTTATTGAAAAAAAAAAAAAAAAAAAAAAAAAGAATAAATAAATTTTAATATCACTCCTAAATTTCACGAACTTTTTCGGATGCACCTAAACAAATCGTAAGTTCGAATGTTACACATAAAATCACACTGATTTATCTTTTTAAAAAAAGAAAGAAAAAAAAAAACGTAAAACTGTAAAAGCAAAAGTTATGCTGTTTGATGTTAATATTACCATTAAAAATATAACATTACAGATTGCTAGTCTGTGCCTTTTACTTTGCGGTTGGATAATTGATAGATCATTTTTTGAGAAGGCAACATTTTCACATAGATATGTTAAGTGACACGTAATTAAATAATTTAGATCCAATTATTTTTTTCTATAGTTCACAAATCTATAAGTATTTATAATTAGTAAATTTTACATAAAATATTAAATAATTATAATTAATGTAATAACTCAAATTATTTCATTTGTGATTTTTATAAACTTGAAATACTCTTGATTCATGTATATAAATATTTTTATAAAGTATTATTTTTTAAATTAATTTTAAAGAAACTGCAAAATAAATATTCAGTGCTTAAAAAATTCTAAAGATAAATTTGTGTATGTGGGAAATTCCTATAGTAAAAAAAAATCTGAAAGATAAAATTTTATTAATAAACAACAATTTCTAAAATCATTTCTTGCATGAAAATAGTGTTTTTATATGGGAAAAAATAATTGCCGAAACGTCACTGGAGGCCTCCATGTGGAGTCTGTGTGTCTGTGTGTATGCCTGTTTGTCTGTCTTTCACGCGATAGCTGCCGCAAAGTCTCGCTATTGAATATCCATTTGGCACACATGTTTACAAGATACACGGAATTAAGTGTATAGTTTTGGGTGTGTATTCTATTTGTAAATTGTGTACAGGGACGCGTCAATTTTGTTCTTATCATTACGGCCTGTGGGCAGAATTTGTATGTACCGCAGTAGCAGCCGCAAAAATCCTCCGATTGACTTGTAAATTGGTACGCAAGATCAGGCTCTGTACAGAAATTTATGTATAAATTTTTATGTCTATATTGTTTGACGACTGTGTACAGGGACAGACCGAAAATTTTCTTATCATTACGGCCTATCGGGTAAATTTCGTTTAAGCGTATTTTAATTTTAACATCGTTACTCCGAATTCAGAAACAGGAAATTTGCGTTCATTACTGAGATGCTTAAACTCATGTTTTTTGTAGGAAATATGTGTGCTTAGGCTTAATAGTAATGTACAGGACCGTAAAAATGTGTTCCAACAATATCACGTAAACATCTAAAGTATGTGAAATTTCGAACAATTACTTATGATAAACGTAGAATGAATTGAATAGTTTTTACTGGTGTATACAATGTTTACATTTCATTTACAGAGACATACAAAAAAAATTGTGACATTAGAGCCTATATGGACAAATTTTTATTTACCAGCATTTTAACATTTTTATACTTCATTCAACATCATGGAAATAGCATACACTATAAAGATTCTTAAAAGCATGTTCCCGAAAAAATGTATGTATATATGTATATATACTAAATAATTTATTTAGGGGAGACTGGGGAGGGTTGACCCATTTTTTACAAAAACATTTTTAGAGAAAAAGATTTTACTTCCAGAAAAAAAAAAAAAAAAAAAACTTTGTACACCATTTCATACCTGATATATTCTATTATCAAAACCTACATAAAAATTTTGCATACTTTGCCACAAAACAGAGAAATAATGAATGTTATTTAAGCAGAATTTTTGGGTCAAGGCTCCCCACGTAGGGGAGGTTTGACCCACACAAAGGGAGGGTTGACCCACCAATATTTACATATTGTAATATCTATGAACAAAGATAAGCTAGTCCTAAAATTTAAGAAAATTTGCAATGAAATTAATGTGATAACAATAAAAGTTGTAGTTGATGAAGTAGCAATATTTCTAAAGTGTAAATTGAAAGAATTATATAAAAGAACACGTTCACACTACTAAAACAACTCTAAAATTAAAAATAGTCATTGCCATTAAGCTTTGCTGAAAAAGCTGGAAATGTTAAATAAGTTAGCAGCACTTATACTCTGAAATGTCAAAGTTAAAATAAAAACGTAATGCAACTCTTGCAGTTCCTCCAGCTGATATTGGATTTGGTAACTTTATCATATCCTCCCTTGAAACAACAGATATATCTTACACTTCTGGATAAATAAAGTAATTTGTTTCAGCCGTGAGGCGTAAAAATGTAACAAGAAACTCTCTCTCTCCACTTTCTTTGATTATTCTTCCTACGAAATGAGATGTATTAGGCCTACCAGTTTTAGGACTCACAAATTTTACCAGCACAAAATCTCCTTCTGACATTGACTTTGATATCACAAACTCATCTTCACTGCTGTCTGACACATGAGGGATTTCTTCATCCTCATCACTTGAGGTTTCAACCGGATTAAAAAATTTCCGTTTAGAAAATCTATTGGCTTTGACAGAAGGCCGTTTCTTCGATGCTCTCAATGCGTGCTCATTTTCTATTTATTCTTTAACTGGGGTATCTGTCAATATTCGAGACTTTGCTTGTTTCCTTTTATAGTTATGTTTTCGTGGTCCAGCTTTCGGGAAAGATCGAATCTGGTTAGGGGTCAAAGATGCAGATTTTTCAATTTCTGGCTGACAGGTGAACCTAGTAGAAGAAGTGACTTGTAAACTACTACTATGAGGAATATAATCTTCAAGAATGAGAGATAAATTCTTTTTAGATTGAGAAGTACAGGGAGAAGTAATTTGCGAAGAACTTGGCAAATTCTGTTTGCATGCAAGGTTGTGAATATCATGTTGACGAATTTGTGTTGTCTGAGAATTGGTTGGCTAAGGCCGGTTTGTCACACTGACGGCCATAAAATCTACCTCTGTAAAAATACCTGAATCAAAAGGAAATATCCCCGTAATAGTGAATCCTTTTTAAATGTTTATGGGGGTGAAAGCTCATGGATACGATTTTCCAATGAGTTCAGGAATATCGTAAAGTCTAATTGGTTTTCCTGGATTACTCACCATAAAGTTAACACACGCTTCATTGTAGAAACTCTTAAAGGATCCAAACACATATAGATCGAGTGGTTGCAATTTGTGACTTGTATGCGGTGGCAATGTTAAGAGTTCAATTCCATTATCTTTTCAGAATTGCAAACCTTTGGGAAATACATGACTTTCATGATGATCAAGTATGGTAAGAACTTTTTTCTGTGTACTACATTTTGTATACTTTGCAAAATGTGTTAAAAACGCTTCAGAGTTTTCGGATGTCATCCATCCACTGGAATGCTCAACAGCTTGTGTTCTGGTAAAAGAATGGTAATTGCTAAAAAAAAAATCATTTTATTTTATTTTTTATACAATTAAATAATAGATGAATTAATATTTTCAGTCTCCAATAACAAAGAAGTATGTAAGGGAGGCTTAACCCATGGGTCAAACCTCCCTTATATCATCAGGGTCAAGCCTCCCTCAATAGCCATTTGCAATTTCATAAAAAAAAAAAAAAAAAAAAAAAAAAAAAAAAAAAAAAAATCAGGGAATTAAACAGTTACTTAGCAAAACTAATTATAGCACATATTAGCTTGAGGTATATACTTTAATCATATAAATCTGAATTCTGATACTTGATTAAGAATATTTGCACAATGCCTTACAAATTTAATCAAAATTACTTACTTTTTGATGAGGAAAACACAAATTTTAAGCTTGTTCAAATAATAAGCATGGGACAATTTTCAAACAAACATGGCTGTTACCTTGTATCAGTAGGATATGCTGCCAATTGTTGGAAGTTTTTGAAAGCTAAAAATAGCAGAGTAAAGAAAGGTGGGTCAAGCCTCCCATAGGGTCAACCCTCCACAGTCTCCCCTACAGGGCCACACAAAGTTATTCGGATGACATTCTTTAATCATCCAAATGATGTCAAATTAGGATGAAATACTAATGAGTTATGATTAATAAAGCGTACTCTTTTTATTGGTATATATGGTAACTTTGGCTCCTTTTCAAGGATACATATATGAATTTCGTAACATTACAGTCTATAGACGATATTTATTAAAAGTGTATTTCAATAAGTTTAGAACCCATTAAATATAAAGAAATGTTATTAGCGAACTTAAAAGCATGTTTTTCTATGGAAAATCTTGGGAATAGATTTGGTAATTTGGTTACAGAGTCACAAAAGATAACTCCGATAAGTTATGCAGTCATTTTGCATGAAATTTGATACAAGTATTTACGAGTTACAAGGAACAAATACAAGGCTGTCATTTACTATAAATATATATATATATATATATACAGAGAGAGAGAGAGAGAGAGAGAGAGAGAGAGAGAGAGTTGAAGTGAGGGATATAGAGGAGGGGGTTGATAGGGGCAGCAACCTCTCTCAGGAAAGTATCTGTTTATGTAGCGAGTAAATCGAGTAAATATATAAATATATATAATAAGGAATAAATAATACTTAAAATTACTTCTCTTTTCATTTTCCTTAGAGTAATATATATATACAAGGTGTTTTATAAATCTGTATGCACCAAATTATCTCGAAAATAGGGCAAAATTGCTGAACATATTGATTTCACAAGTTTCGTGGATTTAAATGTTCTATCACTTGAGATATCGTAAGTAGGACCCAAGGCTTTTTGGGGCTCCACGTGACACAAACTCAATTTTTTCAAATATAAACCATGATTTTTCTTTACAGAATCATGTTGAGAATAAAAAAATGTGTTTTAAATCATGTATTTTTTTTTTTTTTTTTTCATTTCACAGAGTAAGGGACGCCGCTGCTCCTATTCTTATGTTGTAATAAAAAATCCGTATACCCCAAAATATAGCAATAAAAGTGCTATCCAGCTGAACACATCGATTTAAAAATTCGTTCGTGCAAGTAATTTAACATATGAAGTATCATAAATGACACAAATTCAATTTTTTCAAAAGAAAACCATGTTATATCTCCAGAGAATAGTGATAAGCGAAAAAAAAAATCAATATTAAATCATGTATTGCTTTATTTAGTGAATAAAGACCCCGGGGCCTGAATCTTATATTGTAATAAATAAAATATCTAAAAATCGCAAAATATATCAGCAAAACAGAAACTACACTGAACATATAGATAACAAAAGTATTGTGCATTTATAAGATCTATCAAATGAGGCATTATAGGTGGGTTCACGTGACGCACAATGGATTTTTTAAATGGAAACCATAGTGCATACGTATTAAGAAAAAACAAATATATGTTTTATATCAAATATTGCTTTTCCTTATTATATCTAGAAGAATAGGTGCACCCAGGGCCCTAATTCTTAGGTTGTAATAAAAAATCCGGAAATCTCAAACTATCTCAATAAATAAACAATTTCTCTCAAAACCAATATTACAAAAGAGCATCCAAATGACCTATCAGATTATTTATAGTACATAGGCCCCCAGGGGCCCTTCGTGACTAAAACGACATTTTTTTCAAATGGAAACCATATTATTTCATTATGATAAACTATAACTTTTTCTGAAAACCATACTCTTTTTAATACGATTTTCTGAAAAAAAAAAGCATATTTTCTGTTTGAAAAAATGGAGTTGGTTTCACATGGGTCATAGGACCACAGCAGGCCCACATATGTTACTTTATCTAATAGATCATTTGAATGCATGACGCTTTTGTATCCACTGTGTTCAGAAAATTGCTTTAGTATTACGAAATTTTCGAATGTACAATTCCTTTTTTACAGCATAGGATTTGGGGTCCGAGAGTGCTCTATTCTAAAAAAAAAAAAAAAAAAAAAACTAGTTGGCATAGGTGGACACTGCTCATCTCCCCATCATATTTAAGTTCTCATAAATTTCTAGTTAGAGATATAATCATGTTAAAAGAAATGAATATGACAAAAGCTTGATACAGTGACAGAATGAAAACCCCGCCTAATAGGCTATCCACCGTTCACATCGATATATTTATCTTATTCTAATCTATTAATTTATTTTATAAGTGTCAATTCCGTTGTTTAGTTTTCATGCTACTATTTCCAATGCAATAATCCTCAAAATTCATATTTATATGAAAAATTTAGAATTTCGCTATTTTGGTAAAATCGTAAATTACGAATAATTTACGAAATTTTCCTATTAGAATATTTGTATTCAATAATGTTGAAAAAAATATCATAAATGTAATTTTGAAGTTGTCTAATGTATTTATGAGCCTCAAAATGAAGGTTTATGCTCAATTTTACCTTATTCTGGCATGTTAAGTAAATCGTAAATTCCAAATATCTTACGAATTTTTTTTAATTGGAAAGATCACAGTCTATTATATTCATGCCAGTATCCTAAATAACATTTCGAAAGTGGTTTGACATATTTACGATGAAAATATCCCTCAAGATTGACGTTTATGTGAAATTTTGCTCTATGCTGCCATGTTAAGAAATTCGTAAATTTCCAATAACTTACGAAATTTTTATATTGGAAAATTCATAGTCATCAATATTCATACCAGTGTCCTAAATAATATTTCAAAAGTAGTCTGACATCTTTACAATGAAAATATCTCTCAAAATTGACGTTTATGTGAAATTTTGCCCTATACTGCCATATTAAGAAATTCGTAAATTTCCAATAACTTGTGAAATTTTCAAAGTTGCATATTTATAGTTACTGATGTTCCTTCCGGCATCAAAACTGATATTTTAAAACTGGTCTGACATTTTTACAGTAAAAAGTTTCCATTTAATGCACGTTTAAGTAATTTTTTTTCCTATTCTCCCATGTTAAGAAAATCGTAAGTTTCTAATAACTTACGAAGTTTTTAAATTCGAATGTTGCAAATAAATAGGGTTCTTGCCAATGTCGAAAGTAATATTTTAAAACTGATCTGACCTCTCTGCGACAATTTGTTCTTGAGATATCGTGTACACAGACTAACAAACTAACCGACTTACACACTAACAGACTAACAGACTAACAGACACCCTACAGACAGACACCATAGAAATTTTGTCATTTTCGGATTCTTCACACCTGAAAACGTGTAAAAAAGTCAAAAAAACAAGGTCGAAAATTTTCACGATTACCTAAGTTCCCCATACCTATAGTATGATGGGGAACTAAAAAAAGCAACACATGAATCTGCTTAACACGTTGGTCTCTCCCTCCTATGATACCTTATCTCATAGATTATTTAAATGCACAAGATTTTTGTATTCGTTGCGCTAAGTGAAATTTCTTGTTTACTGAGATATTTTGGGATTTCAAATTTTTGTTGCAATATAGAATTCGGGGCACTAGGGCCTCCGAATCCTCAAAATAAAAGAAAAAGAATACTTGATTTCATACATATTTTTCCCGTTTAACTTGATCTGTGAAGGAAAAATATAGTTCCCTTTGAAAATATTATATTTATGTTGCATAGGACCCTTAAGGTCCCAAGGGGCTCCTTCATGATACTTCATATAATAGATCATTTAATTGCACGAAACTTTTGAATTCAACCTGTCCAGTAAAATTGATTTTTATTGAGATATTTTGGAATATCAGGATTTTTTATTAAAACATAAAAATCGAGCCTTCGCGCTCACTAGTCTCCGAAAAGAAAAAAACATGATTTAAAACAGATTTTTTCGTCTAACACGATTCTGGGAAGAAAAAGTATGGTTTCCATTTGCAAAAAATGAGTTTGTTCCTCGAGGTGCGCCGAGGCTTCACTGATGATATCTCGTGTGACAGATCGTTTGAATGCACGAATATTTTAAAATGAATGTGCTCAGTGAATTTGCCTTCCTATCGAGGCATTTTGTGTAACGAGACTTATACACACCAGATACATACATACATACAATGAGATGACAAAAGTGATGGGATAAATTCTAATATCAAGAGTGAACTCTTTTTGTCCGGCTAAGTGCAGAAGCTCGACGTGCCGTGGACTCAACAAGTCATTGGATGTCTCCTGCAGAAATATCCTCAGAAAACATTATTCCTCTACAGATGTCCATAATTGCGAAAGTATTGCTGTGACAGAATTTTGTGCACGAACTGGACTTTATATTATGCTCCATAAGTGTTCGGTTGCGTAAATACGGGCTAGGACCACTTAGAACGAGCTCCACGGAAGGCACTTCCTCTCAGGCCTGGGACTCTAGAGCAGGAATTTCAATGGTGTAGGGTCTACACAATATGGTCACGAGAAAAGGAGAAGCGTTGCAATTTTTGTCGTGTTGTTAGTAAAGGCACTCGTGTCGGTATTCTGCTGCCACAGCCTATTAAAAGGAAATTTTCCAGAACTGTTGTAACGGACCCGTCCGTCGTGCGTTCCACGTTGATTATTGCGGTTGTTCACTCAGTCTTGTCTATCTCTTAACACCGACACGTCTGCGCATACATCGCTGGTCTCGGTCAATAAGTGCATACTGTTGTACACTGATTTGCCCATGGTGGAAGTATATGCCTGAAAATAGGTATTCGCGGCACACATTTGGCACCGTGGATCTCAAAATGGAGAATTTTTTAAACTTTTTTTGGAAAGGAAAGTCTCATGCGTCTAGCTCCAACTACCATTACGTGTTGAATGTTTGTTTGTTTCCTATCGTGTGGCCTTAATTACGTCATAATCTTTTTCAAATGATTAACTTGAGTACTACTGAAAACCCTGCCAATGTATTTTAACACTTTCTAGCAATTTTTAAGTGTGAATATGATTTGAATTTGTTTATGAGTTTATCCGACTGTCCATCCGTCTTCCTGTGTCCAGGGCCGTAAATGTTTTCAGAATTTTTAAAAAATCATATTTGTTTATAAGTTCACTATGGAATGTTCCTTATTTAAAATGGCATTAATATAACTTGTACAACTGGTTTGCGTACCCAAAAAAAAGGGGGGGGGGGGGGGGGTACACGGAAAAAAAAAATGCATTGCATTTTAGAAGAGACATTTTTATAAATCACATTTAAATAACTTTCTACAATAAAAAACATAAAGAAATCAACATTTAATTTTAGTATGCTAAAATAATACTTTATATAGAATATAATATGCGTAACTTTCAAATTAACAGATCTACTTTAAAATATTCAGTTATTTTAAGGGCTGCTGTTGAGATTAAAGGTTTGCATTTCCGTTTGTTTTAAACATTTTTACACTATCCAGCAGTATTTAATTATGATTATGGATTCAATTATTTGCATGCCTTTCAGTCTTTCTGTCTCTTATTTGATAACGTAGGCAAAGAAGATTTAAAATTTTACGACACAACAAGTACGAACACTTATAAAAATTTTCTGGAAAAAAAAAGCATATTTTCTGTTTGAAAAAATGGAGTTTGTTTCACATGGGTCATAGGACCACAGCAGGCCCACATATGTTACTTTATCTAATAGATCATTTGAATGCATGACGCTTTTGTATTCACTGTGTTCAGAAAATTGCTGTAGTATTACGAAATTTTCGAATGTACAATTCCTTTTTTACTGCATAGGATTTGGGGTCCGAGTGTGCTCTATTCTAAAAAACAAAAAACAAAAAAAAAGCAACACATGAATCCGCTTAAAACGTTGGTCTCTCCCTCCTATGAAAGCTTATCTCATATATTATTTAAATGCACAAGGTTTTTGTATTCGTTGCGCTAAGTGAAATTTCTTGTTTACTGAGATATTTTGGAATTTCAAATTTTTGTTGCAATATAGAATTCGGGGCACTAGGGCCTCCGAATCCTCAAAATAAAAGAAAAAGAATACTTGATTTCATACATATTTCTCCCGTTTAACTTGATCTGTGAAGGAAAAATATAGTTCCCTTTGAAAATATTATATTTATGTTGCATAGGACCCTTAAGGTCCCAAGGGACTCCTTCATGATACTTCATATAATAGATCATTTAATTGCACGAAACTTTTGAATTCAACCTGTCCAGTAAAATTCATTTTTATTGAGATATTTTGGAATATCAGGATTTTTTATTAAAACATAATAATCGAGCCTTCGCGCTCACTATTCTGCGAAAAGAAAAAGACATGATTTAAAACAGATTTTTTCGTCTAACACGATTCTGGGAAGAAAAAGTATGGTTTCCATTTGCAAAAATTGAGTTTGTTCCTCGAGGTGCGCCGAGGCTTCACTGATGATATCTCGTGTGACAGATCGTTTGAATGCACGAATATTTTAAAATGAATGTGCTCAGTGAATTTGCCTTCCTTTCGAGGCATTTTGTGTAACGAGACTTATACACACCAGATATATACATACATACATTGAGATGACAAAAGTGATGGGATAAATTCTAATATCAAGAGTGAACTCACTGCAAATAAAGGTGTCTTAATTTAAGGCATAAAAACAACTGAAAAATCATTTAAGATACGTAAATGCCTTAAAATACACCTAAGACATTATAGATAACTTAATTTAAGACAGAAATGTGTCTAAAATACCAATTCAGACACAAAAAATATCTAAAATGATTAAGTATGAGAAATTTCAGACAGCAAATGCATCTAAATTTTCGTCCATTTTGGAAATTCAGACACTTGCATTTCCTGGCATTTTTTCTTATATGAAATCTACTTTAAGCAATATACTTAGCCTATTTAAATTTCTTTCCTCATTCAATAAATATAATACATTTTACATATTAAGTTGTAAAGCGTCAAGGCCGTAGCCAGGATTTTTTTTCGGGAGGGGCCCATCACATTTCTAATACAAGGTCATCGAATATGATATACTAATATGCATACCCAATGAAAAAAGCATACGTACACACAATCAAGGGCCTGATTAACACAAGGGCACATGGTGCCCCGGGCCCTGAGTAGCAAAGAGCCCTAAAACTGGCCCTGAAAATGCCCTTTTGCCTCTAAAAATGACAAAAGTGGTATCATAAAATGCAAAATTTTGTTATTTTAGTTTCATATACAGGTATATATATGTACTTTTGGTGATTCCTGCACAGTGCGAATGATGGGGGTGGAGCCCACAAAAGTGTGTTTACCTCGGGCCTCCTACGAAGTTAATCAGACCCTACACAAAAAGACCCTTATTAACTTCATGCGAGACCCGGGGCACACATAGTTTCGTGAGCCCGCCTCCTCCTCTCATCGTGCACCAATAAACACAGGTACATATACACCTGTTTGTGGTAGTAATATGTCAGAATTTGCACTATATGATACCATTTTTAGATCATAAAAGGCTAAATGGCATTTTCAGATTATATGGCCCCTGCTATTCAGGTCACATGTCTTACATGCCCCTGCTTTAATCAGGCCTTGCACACAAACCTTTCGTCTATATTTTCCTATACAAATTCACTCAATACCAATCATTTTATTAAATTTTTTTTTAATTAAAATTAATTTCCATGATGAATGCAGATGATTTGTTTCTAATAGAAATGTAACACTTAATGTCCAAAGAAAGTCAATTTTATGTTCACTAACAATATCTTTAAAAATGTTTTTTGCACTTTTTCGTTTTGTTAAAAATGAGGGGGGGAAAAAAGGAAAACTTTCAAATTATCATACATTAATAGTTCAACTGTTAGTCTTAAAAATACTGACGAGTTCTTTTAAAAGATAGTCATATCGAATAACTGTCCCCCTCCGGGGGGTGGACTTCACCCTTCCTATGTGTGCCTACCTGATTATTACTATTATAAATAATTCTTATTGTGTACATTTGTAAGAAATTTTGTACTATACCGCCAAGTTAAAACTGAGAAAAATTCAGACGACTTGACGGCTACGGCACCTGTTGGACAATTTTCACCAAAAAGTGTTAGGCACTAATTTATGCCATGGTGCAGCTGCATATAAATGTATATGTAATACTGCGCAGTGCAGTAGTTCCTGAGATACAATTGGAACAGAATATTTGTCACACACAGACAGACATTTTTTAAAAATGGTCCATTCGTGTTCTGGATCTCTCAAAACATGTAAATCCATCGAAAACCGGAAATCAAAAATTTTTTTTTTGAATCCAATACTTTCTTCTATTGAATACAGAAGAAAGTAAAAAGATTGAATTCATGACGTAGGACAGTCCATTATATAGCTTTGACAAGAAGGTGGATGAAATTAAGCGAATAAATATAGCGAAATTAAGGTTGAATGGGTTTTACGGCGCTCTAGAGCTTAAATCTAGAAAAGAAAGAACGTAATGGGAAATTTAATTAAATTAATAGGTTTTATTAAATTATTTTTAAATACTTTTTTTTTTCAAGACAGCAATGTTTGCCTGATACATACTACACGAAATCAGTCTTTCATAATTTATTTCGGGGGGGGCTTGGGCCCGTCGGGCCCCCCCCCCCTTGCCTACGGCCTTGTAAAGCGTAAGCAATTTAAACAATATTGATTTATGAAATTTAATTTTTAATGAATATTACTCTAGATATGTGTATATTTGCATGAAATTATGTTTATTATAACTCATAAAGCAATATATTATAACTCAAAAATTATTCGGTAAAAAAAAAAAAAAAAAACTATGTAATATTTAAAGCTAATATTTGATATTTAAAGAAAAAGTATTAATATGAAAGCAAGTAACATCTTGAATAATTTGTGCATCACTGTTTTTTATCTATTATTCTTAATTTTGATTTAAAATCTGTTTTCTTCCACATATTTACTTGTTCTTAAGCGTAAAACAACGAATTTTCAGGTATTCATGTTCATAATTTGTTTTCTTTTAAAAAACAGTTTAAAGGAGGATATCGTTATCCAAAAATATTGAGGGCGAAATAAGGATAGTTTTTCACATATTGTATATGCATTTTTTAAAAATTCTAAACCTCTAGATACAAAATTTAATATAATAATGCATATTAACTGTTAGATAGTATATTATTAATAGTTTTATAACAATAAATACGAATTATAACATATAATTACCTGCATTCTGCTAATACTGACTTACATATAATTATAAAAAGGACCTCTCGTGTGTGAAATGGTGGCTTGATTGGCAAGGAACATGGTATTAACTGCGACTTCCGATGCTTGGTTTCGTATTCCGCGACTAATGTGAGTTCGATTCCAGTGCTGGGTGAAAGGCATTTTTTAAAAAATGTTTTTTTTTCTTCTTTTTTTTTTTTTTTTTTAATGCTCTAGAGAATTCTAAAATATATTTTTAACAGAAAAAAAGAATCGCAGGCCACCTTTATTTATTTATTTATTAATTAAAAAGCCTTAAAAATAGCGGTGTTTTTAAGCCTAACATGGCGGTATTTCTAAGCCTAAAAAACATGGCGGTGTTTTAAGACATTTTAATGTCTTAATTTCAGTTGCAAAAAAGTGTCTTAAAAAGTAAGACATTTTTTTTTCGCTTAAAAAATGACCATACGTTTAAGACACTTTTTTAACTGAATTTAAGACGTTTACGTTTACACTTTTTGTCCGGCGAAGTGCAACAACTCGACGTGCCGTGGACTCAACAAGTCATTGGATGTCTCCTGCAGAAATATCCTCAGAAAACATGATTCCTCTACAGATGTCCATAATTGCGAAAGTATTGCTGTGACAGAATTTTGTGCACGAGCTGGACTTTATATTATGCTCCATAAGTGTTCGCTTGCGTAAATACGGGCTAGGACCATTTAGAACGAGCTCCACGGAAGGCACTTCCTCTCAGGTCTGGGACCCTAGAGCAGGAATTTCAATGGTGTAGGGTCTACACAATATGGTCACGAGAAAAGGAGAAGCGTTGCAATTTTTGTCGTGTTGTTAGTAAAGGCACTCGAGTCGGTATTCTGCTGCCACAGCCTATTAAAAGCAAATTTTCCAGAACTGTTGTAACGGACATGTCCGTCGTGCGTTCCAAGTTGATTATTGCGGTTGTTCACTCAGTCTTGTCTATCTCTTAACACCGACACGTCTGCGCATACATCGCTGGTCTCGGTCATTAAGTGCATACTGTTGGACACTGATTTGCCCATGGTGGGAGTATATGCCTGAAATTAGGTATTCGCGGCACACATTTGGCACCGTGGATCTCGAAATGGAGAATTTTTTAACTTTTTTTGGAATGGAAAGTCTCATGCGTCTAGCTCCAACTACCATTCCGCGTTGAATGTTTGTTTGTTTCCCATCGTGTGGCCATAATTACGTCAGAATCTTTTTCAAATGATTAACTTGAGTACTAGTGAAAACCCTGCCAATGTATTTTAACACTTTCTAGCAATTCTTAAGTGTGAATATGATTTGAATTTGTTTATAAGTTTATCCGACTGTCCATCCGCCTTCCTGTCTCCAGCGTCCGTAAATGTTTTCAGAATTTTTAAAAAATCATATTTGTTCTTCAAGTTCACTATGGAATGTTCCTTATTTAAAATGGCATTAATATAACTTGTACAACTGGTTTGCGTACCCGAAAAAAAAAAGGGGGGGGTGGGGACACGGAAAAAAAATGCATTGCAATTTAGAAGAGACATTTTTATAAATCACATTTAAATAACTTTCTACAATAAAAAACATAAAGAAATCAACATTTAATTTCAGTATGCTAAAATAATATTTTATATAGAATATAATATGCGTAACTGTCAAATTAACAGATCTACTTTAAAATATTCAGGTATTTTAAGGGCTGCTGTTGAGAATAAAGGACTACATTTCCGTTTGTTTTAAACATTTTTACACTATCCAGCAGTATTTAATAATGATTATGGATTCAATTATTTGCATGCCTTTCAGTCTTTCTGTCTCTTATTTGATGACGTAGGCAAAGAAGATTTAAAATTATACGATACAACATGTACGAACACTTATAAAATTTTAATAATTAATGAGTACTGGTTGATTTTACGCTCTTGTTTAATTTTTTTTATGAGAAGTTTGTAAATTCAGGGACATCTGCAAGGACAGAAATAGATAAAGGCGAGCAAGACCTTTTTCTATTTGTCCCTGATCAATTAATTGTAAGGAATGGTGAAAGAGAAGGCAACATATTTTTATGTAACATGATGTTTTACTGTAATAATTAATCATTTGATTTAAATTGTCTATCTTTATTCATAAAAAAATATATATATATATATATATAAATAAATAAATAAATAAACAAAATAAAAATAAAATGCGACTTAAAAATAAATAGATAAATAAATAAATGTGTCTGCAAAACACTCAAGTTTAAGCATGTATTTTCACATTTATTTATCCTTGCACGTTTAAGTAAATATACATTGATCTGCATATCTCTTTAAAATCCCCCCTCCCCTGTTTATTGATGCTTCGTAATACCGAGTGTTGTATAAGTTTGTAGAAGCGTAGGAGAATTCATAAAAATTGAAAGGCATTCGTAGAGTTGAAAGGGGTTTGTAAAACAGTCATTCTCGTTAATGATTTCTTTCTTACTTTTTTTTTTTTTTTTTTTTTTTTTTTTTGTAAAGAAAAAAAGGAATACTTATTTTTTTTTTTTATAGAGGACGATGTATGGTAGAAAATCGCACAGTTGAGTGAAATATTCTTTTGCAAGGAAATATTTACAGAAATATTTATTCCATTCTATGTGCCCGCAACCCCCAAAAATTACAGGTTAGAAAAGAGTTACAATACCGCTAACTGGAGGTTCAGTCGGAATGAACCTCCTCGGAGGTTCAGTTGAAATGTCTACCGGTGTATGGGACATCCGGTATTTAAATGTTTTAGAGACCAAAAGGCTCTAGTCCTTTAATTCAAATTTTATAACCATAAGTACTGATTATTTATTTATATTATTAATTTCTCGTGACGTAGCGGAATATTCGTATTTATTATTTTCTATTTTCCTCTGATGCGTTGAAATTTCACATAGCAATAAAAAGTGTTTACTTTAAAAGTATAGTTCTGTTCTATACAATCATTGTTTTATGGATGAATAAATTCTGAAAAATTATCTGGTTATTCAAGCATTGTTTTCTGTCATAGTAACAACTCTGTTACACACAGTTTTTTTATTTTTTAATTTTTATTTATATATATTTTTAATAATATATCTCTTTAAATGTAAAAACGACCTTTGAATGTTTATTTATTTTTTATTTTTTTTATTTGAACCTATGAACGAATCTTAAAAACGATGCATAAAGTTTTATTTTCTTTATTTCGAAGTATTGCTGCAATTTTGATGTAATATTTTACATTAGATGATTTTCTACTATTATTTCATTTAGTTGGAGGACACGTACAAAAATGTGGATACAATTTTACTTTCTTTATTCGAATACATTGTTGTACCTACGATATAACTTTGTAGCAATAGTTCCAAGAAACAGAGGTTTTTATTAAAATAAAGATATTTTATATATTTGTGTGCCCCCACATTATTGGCCATTGATCTCGTCACCCAAGTTCAAAGAAAATCCGTATCAAGATAGAATAAGTTATCACTAATACATTATCAAAGGAAAGAAAAAGTTTATAACAATAATTAAATATATTTAGTTTTTTAACATGTATTTTAATACATATAGAATATAATGATCAAATATATATATTTATATTAGATTACTTAAAATACAGATACGAAGAAATTCATTCAAAACAGATTAAAGTGAAAGGTACTTAATATTATTTAAAGAGACGACAAACCATTAAATGTAATTAGAACTTTAAAAGCATGAAAGATTAAAGTAATTATATCCCACTTATAAATTAATGATGACATCCGACACAAACTAGCTTCTTTTTTTTTTTTTTTTTTACTTTTCTGAAAATTATTTCAAGAAACAATTAAACTTAGTGCTGTTTATGTATTTAAGTTAAACTCCTGTGAATGGATAATTATACATTTTCTAAGATAATTGGCTTTAATATTAGGAATACTTGAAAATTCTTCGAAGCTGTAAGTTATTTTTCGGGTGGAAGAAGTAATTAAGTTAAATTTTTCAAATAAGTGGTTCGTAAGAGAAAATGTGCATTGTTAAATGTTCAATTAAGCGGGGTTTGCCAGCTGTGATCTCTATTTAAATCTTTCAATTCGTGTTAAATAACAGAAAATCCTTATAAAAATGCGAATACGTTAATAACTGCATTTGGTGTTTAATGGCATTTGCAGTTAAAATTTAAGTTTCCAAGTATATTTATCAATCTCTTGGGCGTTCTTTAGCAAATATTATAGAGGATATACTTATCAAATATAAGTTTTGTGTAGTATGTGATTTTGATGAATTTCCGTGTTGAGACATATCTTGAAATGAATGAAAGTCTCTCGAATAACTTCATACGTGCTACTCTTATTAAACAGTAAATTTTGGGAATTTCTGCGCTTTTGACGAGTTTAAGCGTCAAAGTATATCTTGAGTATTAAAAAAAAAACTTTATGTATATCTATCCATGTATATTATTTACATAATAATTAAAGTATATATGTATAAAAAAGGCGCCAAATTCAGCACTAAAAATTATACAAAAATTATATAAATTATATAAACTCTTGAACCTCTTAAACTGTTACACCTTTTTATCTATTTCTATTCAAAATTGTATATATATACAGGGTGTCCCAAAATTACAGCAACGAACTTTAAGAGAAGATAGGGTACATCATGAGGATTCAGAATTGCATAGGAACCCATGTCTGAAAATATCTTAACCCGTTAAAAACCGGTTGTTTTCGGGTATGCTTTAACAGATGTGGAGTGTTCAAACATAAAGCTATAAGCTTTAAGTACGAGTATATGTCTCATAACAACTGAAGGAATGAGGAAAACCATGAAGCTAAAGACCCCCTAATATCAAGAGGAAAACATAGCATTTCATAACAGCAAACATCATACTAACCCGTAAAAGAGCGGATACATTAAGGGTTTTTTAAACATTTACCGCCATGTATGTGTATTATAGACCATACTCATGAGTAGTTCAGTTTTATGGTTATGTGTAACTCCATCTACCTTGTAAATTTTAAAATCTTGTACAATAAATCATTTTACAAAATCATGCACAAAATTCCTATTAATATATAATGTTTTAAATACATCAGTTATAAACAACAATTATTATGTATATCTTTTAATGCAGTTATTTTTACGAGAAAAGTATTTGTTAAAAATAAAAAAAAATTAGAAGCTCCGACCACATCTGTTAAAAATAATAACCCAAAACTCCCGGTTCTTAAAGGACTAAGATGACGTTTGAGGATATGGATTCCGACGTAATTCTGAATCTTTATGATGTGCTTTATCTCATCCTAAGGTTTGTCCCTGTAATTTTGGGACACCCTGTATATATATATATTTATTTATTTAACATTCAAAAATGGATGTTGAGGGAAACTTATGTCGCACAAGACCTACTCAATGAACAATGAGATTCACCCCTCGGACGAATATAAATGCAAAAATTAAATCTGAAAGTAAAAATTATATTGGTTAAATATAACAAAACTACTTACATAGTGCTAACTGCTGACATAATACGACATTTTTCGATGCATTGGAAATTTGTATGTACATTAAAAATGTGTAGAAGCGTGCTCATTATTATTTTGTTGTTGTTATTATTTTATTATTATTGTTCTACTTATTGTTATTATAGCACGTAAAATATAAAATACGTAAAAAATGCACTTGCATGCCAATTCATTAAAGTCAATCGTTATTGTATATTTTTAATTATATTCACTAAACTTAACACATGTAAATGTTTTAAACAAGTTAGCATAATAACGTTTAAGAAGTTTCGTTTGACTGCGTAATATCATTTTGTAGATAAATTAAGTAAAAACTGATAAATAAAAACATTCATAACGTTTGATAGTGACTGACAAATGAACATTCAAAAGGTGTCGTCTTCAAAAAATATTGAATATATATATATATATATATATATATGTGTGTGTGTGTGTGTGTGTGATTCTACACTTTATAAAACTCCAGGAAGTGAAAAAATTATCACCTGAAATGAATTATAGCGACCAAAAAAAAATTATCAAAATTAAACATATTTGGCTATTTAGCGCTGTTAGGTGTTTAGTTCGCTAGCACCGAGATTGCCGTGTACGAACACAACCGTGTTTTGTTTCTCCGCCAAGTACTCAAAATCAATAGCCTAACAATGTGAAATCGCAAATATGCTTAATTTTGGTAATTTTTTGTGGTCGCTGTAATTAATTTAAGCCGATAATTTTTTTCACTTTCTAGTGTTTTAGGAAGAGTAGAATCACATATATATATATTTTTTTTTTCAATATTTTTTGATGACGACACCTTTTGAATGTTTTCTTGTGTGTACAACCAAGTAGTTAGCTGTGAGGTGAACTGGTGGCGTCAGAACCAAGTGCTCGGCTGTTAATTGAGCGATACAAGTTCAAACTCGATGGAAAGGAATTGTGATTTTTTTTCTTTTTTTTTTTTTATGTTTAATTTATTTCTGCAATATAGCCGTAATATCATAAATAAATTAAATACTTCGTTGTAAATTATTAAACTCAAGATATGGAACAAACAGTAGGCAGCAAAATTTTAGCAATAATTCGTATGCTGATTTCGTACACTTATACTGTTTTGTTTAGTGCATGTTTGCCGAGTTATGATCTTAGTCTTATACTGTTTATTGAAAAGTAAGTTGACGATAAAAATTAGACGAAAAAAATGTATATATGAATAATGTGGATGCGTGCTTCAATAATTTTGCAGCCGACTTTATCCTCTAACAAATGAATGGACAATATTCCTGTGACGTCACCGTAGGTAAAATCGCCGAACACGGGGCAGATATTTTGTAAACAAATTAGATTCAAGATGACATTTTATTGTTACGTATAACATTTTCCTAAATATTTCTGCAGTGAAACTTAATAATAATGTTCAAACAAGAACAAAAGTGAAATGTAAACAACTGAATCGAATGATAAAGTTAAGACTATTCCATGTCGTAAAATTGCAGAACATTTTATGTATACACACACACACACAACATATATATAATGAAAAAAAGATTAATAAGAACATTTTATACACACGCACATATATATAGACATCAAAGATTAAATAAATAGAATTTCAATCACTTTAATAAAGGAATTTACTAAATGGAACATCCATTTAAATTTGTTAACATCGCCACAGTTCACACGGCAACTTTTAATATTACATATGTTGATTAATATTAAAGTATATTACTAAAACTGGATAAAAACAAAACAAAGTTATCACTATATCACTCTTACTTCAATTTCATATAATCTGCAACTCTTAGAAATAATATTGCAAGATAAAAATTTGTAGGCTACAATGCTTTGCTATGGTAGAGTTGAGAATTGTTTACCGAAAACAGCTGATTTTTTATAGTCTCGAACCCAAAGGAGGAATATGGTCCATTAAATTTAACTCAAAATGAGTTAAATTCGTTGTTTTATTTGAAGAAAATAAATTATAAATTACACATATATTATAAATTGCACATAGAAACAGATACTTTTATTTTCATTATTCAATACAACGAGGTTAAATTATCAAACATCGTATTTTACTTTAGGTTACCACACTTTAACTAATATTTGTAACAAAATATCTGTAATATATATCTTGTTTACGTATAAAATATCAATAAAATTTTTAAGTAGATTACATATGTATTATATATATATATATATATAGTGATGCGAATTTGTAAATAATCTTAATTATTTTTGTATAAATTCTTTCAAACAGGCCTAATAAGTTGATAAAATGTCAATTTGTTGCTTGTATAGCCCTTTTTTGCGTTAAAATAGCTAAATTTCCTCTTAAAAACGCATTAAATGCTCCAATAAGGCAGGTAATGGATTTGGCGCCAAATTTGGCTACTTTTTGACGACTTTTGGCAAGAAAATCCTTTTTATCGATATACCAAATATGGACGCTCTAACGTGATTGGTTAACGAATTTACGTGAAATTTCCAGATTTTTATCGGCTCGATAAAGTGGTATAAAATGTGGCCGAATGCGCCAAAGTCAATCAGTCTCAGATTAGTTTCCGCCAACGCTTTTATTGCTAGTGAAAGAGTCCTGAGCCTCTTTGAATGAGTCAAGCTTTATGCTAATGCTTTGATACAGTTTGCACTGTGAATTTGCTGTCGACAGCTGTTATTGAAGCTGTGTTTGCTGGTGAAACTGAAGTTGATACCTGGTTTATAGACCTGTATTCTTCTGGAATTTTCTGTAAATAAACTGCTGATCTTTTGCAAGTTTTGCCTTTCATCCTCGGACAACTTATGAACCTCCAAGTATGCAACAATATATATATATATATATATAATACCTCCACAAATGTAATAATATTTTGTGATAACACTTAGATGTTACACGGGCTTCGAAGGCTAAGATAAAAATATAATTCCTCTATTTTATTGAAAGACTAGCAGGTTTTGCCCGCTTCACTGGTCATTATATTGAAACGATTTCTCAAAATACCTTATCAAAATAATAATAATTATAAAAACAAAAATCATTGAAATCTTTCAAAATCAAAGTTCTCGCTACCTTCGGTAGCAGTTTTTCCACACGCCACAATTCGAGTCTGGAGAAACAATGCCTTCGGTAGCGCCTTGCCTGTATTTTATTCCCCCATCCTCGTGTATAAAGTGGGAAGATTTACAAAATCGCATCGAAGTGCATATTAAGTACATTTAATTAAAACCCACACACCAAAATTTGCCATTCTAAGGTAATTTGGAGAACATTTAAGCTTGAAAACGTGTCTTTTGCTCCACCCACCCCTAAGAGGGGGGGTAGGAGTAATTTCACAAAATTCCTTTATAGTTCATGTTCCATACACGTACATAACTGACACATTAGGAAATTGAGATCCTTAGATTATTTGAGGCAGATTTATGTTTTAAAACATGTTTTTTTAGCTCCATCCCCTGTGTTTTTTACCCTTATTCTTAAAAGAAAGAAGGGGGAGGAAATTTTGCAAAATCGCTTTATATTATCAGTTAGATACATGTAATTGACCCACACATCAAAAAGGTCTCCCCTAAGATAATTCACCGCAGAGCTACGCATGAATACATGTTTTTGCCCCCTCGCCCCCTAACGGGCGGAAGGGTGTCATTTCACAAAATCACTTTGTAGTGCGTGTTGAATACGTATAAGCAGTCCACACATCAACAATTGCCATTCTATGATAATTTTGAACAAAGTTACGTTTGGCAACATGTTTTTTACACACCAACCTTCAAAACAGGGGGTGATAACACGGAATTTCAAATAATCCCTTTGTAGTTTGCGTGTGTTGAGTACGCATAACCAATCGAAATATAAAAAAAATTGCTTTCCTGATATAATTTGGAGAAGAGTTATTTTTTAAAACATGTGTTTCCCCCCCCCCTCCCCGCCTTTAAAGGGTGGAAAGATGAAATTTCACGAAATCCCTTTATAATGCGTGTTGGGAAAGCATAACCAGCCCACGCATAAAAAATCTCCTAAGATAGTTCAGAGCAGAGTTGCGCATGGATAATTGATTTCCCCCACTCCACCTCCAAGGGGGATATGGTGGAATTCTAGAAAATCCATTTGCAGTGTGTGTCTTGAGTATGCATAACCAATCTATAGATCAAAAAATCGCTATCCTGGGATAATTTAGAGCACAGTAACTTGTTTAGATTACTTGTTTAGAAAGACATTTATACTACTCGGAATAAAATATTAATTTTAAAGAATACGTTTTTGTTCACAACATATTTATTTAATAGATTAACAGGTAAATTATTAGAATTAAGATATTTATTTATAGAGACAAATGCGATTAAATATGAAAGATAATTTAGAATTTGGTTAGATCTTTTATTAGATGTTTAATTTAATGAAAATTTAGTAATTAATTATTACATTTATTTAAAACTGTAATTAAAATTCATATATGTGAAGTAACGCCTTCACAGTGCCCTTCATGGGGGAGGGGGGGGGAGATTTTTCATAGAGGGCTTAGCCCGTATTTACGCAAGGATCCGAGGATAATACATAAAACTCCGAATGGTAGGATGAAGAGCATGACCTGGGATCGAACCAGGCACCACGTGTCTACCAGCTTTGAGGACAGATCATCTCATCCCTGGTGGGCAATTTGAAGTTCTGAAAATACAAAACAATGATACAGTAAGACACAAATATATTTAAAATAAAGAAAGAAATCACATGGGCATTTTCATATTAAAATCAATATATGTACGACTTTTTTCTATCAAACACAGTTGCTTTTTGCTTACTTTATTCATTAGGTGTTGTAAATTCCCATTCTATCAATGAAAGTTCAGTAGTATGTCCATGAATCTATTCTAGTTTTGAAAAATATAACATGCAGTATGCTAAAAAAATTAGCCTTCACAATTCGTAGATGGCTGTTCTTCAGCGTTTTAAAATATGTATTTGGTTAAATTATTACCATGTTTTGTGAGAAATTTTGCCTTTTTAATCGTAAGTATTTTAAAATAAAATTTTATAATTTATTTTAACAGGTTCAAAACTGCAGTAATACATGACATACCTTTCACCCATGTGTTTCACTTTCTGTTTTTAGAGCAAAATCAACTGGGAATATGATTAACATGTTTAAGGGCAATGCTATAACTCATATTGGTGAGCGTCATTATCTGAAATATAATTAGAATGATTCTGATAAAACCATAATTGAATAACGAATATATTTTGTGTATTTGATATTTAAGATTATAACAATCAAGTGGTTTTAATTGTAGTTACATCGTTGGATGAGGTTGAAATCTGTAGTTGCACATAGAGGTAAATTCTCGGCTATTCGTCGTATGAAATCACTCAAATTCGTTTTCTGAAGGGATATTCTACTTCTTAGTCTACTACTTATCATGTTTGAAATACACAGTGATATATTTATTTAAATATGCAATAATGATAGAAATTTATTTTATGTCATTTGTTGCGTTAAATACTTAGTTTTTGTGTGATAATATAATTAGATCCATATCACGTTAATTTTTTTTATTTGTCTTTTATTTCACTCTACTTATTCGTTCTGTTTGACTCGCCCTTCATTATAATAACATAGTTTTCTTTTCAATTAACTTTTTTTTATTGGCGAATATTTTCCCCTCGCCTAAAAATCGCCGACTGAAGCTAGCGGCGTTGTAGCTCGTTTGCAAACTGTAATTTATGGTGATAGTGGAAGTATAGTATAGGTGTCATATGATTGC